>CM060963.1:169674199-170214199 GCA_030765045.1 Tenodera sinensis | reverse complement strand
TGCAATCAGGAGTCTTTCTGCAAATTGTACTTAAGCTTGTTAATGAGTTAACACAGTCTGCATAAGCATACATTGTGCACCAGAAAACATATGTTGAAGCACATTTCACATTGTGACTAAATACAGGACAAAATAAATCACTTTTAAAAATTGAAGTGCACTCAACCGCAGAAAATTATAAAGAACATATTTATCCTCTTTCAGAATGAAATCTTGGTAAAAGGTATTGGTTTTCCCAAATTTCTGAGTGATGGTATATTCCAAATGTTCCACAGGTCAGCTTTAGTGCAAGTACAGTAGAAGCCCGAAATAGCATGGTCCAAAATACAGCAGATTCGAATTTAACGCAGGGGCAAGTATGTCCCTCAAAAATATATCATACTTTTTTTTTTTATTTATTTTCGAAAATTGAATTTAAAAATTTTCTTCAAAGAGCAGTACTGGAATATACCTTTTGCTACCCCTAGCGTGGACCTTGGCCACAGTGGCCACTACATTTCTATTATTACCTAGGCCACTGCATTGCTAAGAAATTTCCAAAGTAACGAGCCATGCACACAGAAGAAGATATTTTGCATCTTAGTAAGATGATAGGTACCATAAACAAGATGATTCTGTGTATGGAGGAGCAAAATGAATTGAACAGTACTCATCTCCATTTTGCTACAGCCAATATGTGAGGAAAAAAAAAAATGAATTATGCCGCCAACCCAAACTTACTGATTTCTTTAAGATAATGCAAAATTAGGTTAGTGTAAAATGGGTACAGTGTCTTTGTATGTACATATGTAATGTATAAATTAAGATCAATTGCAGGATTGGAATACACCCCTAGCATAACTGGTGTTAATTGCATTTAAAAATGGTGTACAATGTACAGTAATTTATTATTGCACGAATGTTTCCCATTACCTCTGCAGGATCAATTTTTGTCACTTCTAAGCTCACATTTTGATATATGCTGAATCGTTATAATGAGGGGCTAAAGTATGTCCCCCAACAACCATGTTATTTCGGGATTCCACTGTGTGTGCAAGTCTTTTTCCTCCTGTGCCAAACAACTTGACCAAAGATTTTTTTCTGTAGCTTTCTTTTCATTGGGTGCATTTATGTAAAACAACTTTTTTTTCCACTTAAAGTAATTTTATTATAAGCTTTTGTAAAATGAATTATAATATATGACATCTGTTTAAAAAAAAAGTATATTTTTAATTTCATTCAAATAGTATGCATTTCCTACTTGTTGAATTATAGAAACAAAGCACAAATTGTCTGTTGTGATGTGATTGAATAACATTTTGTTAAGATGTAGAAAAATGTTAACTTTAGTTATATCAAATAAAATTTATTTATTGAAAAAGTTGTTTGCTTTACACAAGATTGGACAGAAGAAAAAGCCACTGTGTGCTTACAACTACAATGAGAATACAAGTGTCACTATATTTGATTAGTTTCATTGGCACATTTCTTTATAGCTTTATTTATTTGCAGCAAGCCCACAATGCAATGACTTAAAAAATGTCAAATACTCTCCAACCATCCCCCTCCTTTTTTCCTTTTACCCAACTTTCATCTCAGAATAACAAAAGCATTATAGCCACTTCTGCTGTATGAAGGAGTGGGGATACAGGGATTTTATCACAAGGATACTTACCTGATGAATTAAAGTGCACAAGAGTTCCACTTTTATTGTGAGTATAAATTTTAATTGCCACCTTGGAATTTTTCCTGAGTTTGTTTTGCACTAGTCAGCGTGTTGTCACTGGCTGAATCAGTCAGTTTATGTGTATTCAATCAGTGACAAAGTTTTCTCACATCTGTTGATGTAAAATGTTTTGGATTGACTCTTAACCAATGTTGCCCAAATGAATTCACAAGACTTCATTATTTTCTTATTCACAAGATATCTGTCGATCTTGCTCAAACAGCAGCAATATTTTCATCAATACCAACTATTCTTGGGTGTCCATGAATTTCACCACTAAGAAAAGACTAATCTTTTTTGAATTTGCTGTACCAATTATAAATTATCTTAGATGGGACTTCTTTGCCAAATACATTTCTGAGCTGATCTTCAAGCTATTTAGGCATTAATGACAATTTAAAATCGTAAAAGGTCATACCCCGGGAATATTCTCTAGCCAAATTTTTGGGTGAATACAAAATCTTTAAATTATGATAATTAACAAGCTATAAGAGCAAATTAAACTACACAACAACCAACGTGCAAAACATTAGAAAGAGCTGTCAAATATAAATGTTATTAATCTACTCACATTTTGGATTAAAAATTTAATTTGTTTTTAGAAACATGGCATTCTAATAATGTTTAATGTAGTCCTCGAAGGACATCTGTTAGTTGGTGCAGAATGGTGTATCAATATTTGAATATATTTTAATGACACTTGTACCTTTATTAAAATCTTCTTTATCTGATTACCCTCCCTGTAAGGACTGACACCCCTAGGACTTAACAATCCTGTGCCTAAGGTCAGATGTTGGGGAGCAGACGAACCAATGGACCAGACAGAGTGAAGACTTGGAAGTGGATGGCCAGCCCAGCACCAGGTATGGGAGTGAGGAAGAGGATTACATGAAATGCATGGAAAATGGATTAATATAAAGATGATGATGGAGCAGTTGGTGGAATGAGTGGTGGATGAAACCAGAGAACCCAAATACCACACGCGGGTCTGTATATCATGTGATGAAAATTTAAGTGATGCGTACTGAGATTTCGCACTCCCTAAAGAGGTGCCACATGAGACATGGAAGCAGTGATGTAGTTGAGCTCTCAGAGGCTCAGGTACAGAAGGTCCAAAAGGGGTCCAAGTATGAAAGCAGGAGTTCTAAATCTTACTTATATAGACATTATACAAAATTATATATAGGTAATACTAGATTATTTGAAGAACAATGATATAAAATAATATAACTGTGTGACTTAGCTTTGTATTTCTCTAAAAAGTACAGAGCTCACTTATTAAAAAAGATTACAGACCAGCTGTTACTTTGGACTTAAGGTCTTATGAAACAAGAACAAACATTTGAGAGGTAGAACTGGAACTTAAAAATTCAATGCGACAACTGGGATTTGAACCACAGACCTTCCGCTTACCAGGCTGCTGCGCTAAGCATTGGGCTATTGTGACAAACTGCCAGAATGGCATTAAATTCTCAAACCAGTTCGTATTTCTCCTGGTAAACCACAAAGGCAGCCTCACATCAGAGACAAATTATCCCAATGGTGACTTACTATTGTAAGTACTTTATGTCCCAGGATTAAATAACCTTCAGATGGTAAAAACACCAACAGTAAGTTTGTTGGCATAAATAAATAATAACAACAACCATTTTATGTTTCCAAAATAACAATTACTTGGCTTCTAAAATAAGGACAAATTAGAAACTAAAAGCTTCACTTATCTTAGTAATATTATAAGATGTTTCACAGCTGACATATTACAAGTCGACTCCATCATTATGATGAATAATAATTTAGAACTTTAAGAGCTATTTGTTCAATCTAAATTTATATGGAACTACACATGAAATTAAATCATATTTATAATTACAAGAGAAGAAAATACATACTCTTGCAGACATTAGATTTTTGAATATTTGTTTAAAACGAAAAGTAACCCCTGTTTTTGTTAGAAGAACAGTTAAATTGGGTAATAATAGTATTCACCAGAAGGCAGCAGAGAAGAAAGTTATTGAAGTTGAAAGAAGTTTACACTTTAAAAAGTTAAATAATAATTGAACTTAGGTTAAATGACTTACATTTAAAATTAATACATATTTTAGGTAACTTATTTTGGGTTAATTTGGAATCTAAATTATTTGAGTATCTAAATTTTAGCATGAAAAGAAAAAGGTTAAAAAACAAGCTAAATAGATTATGCCTAAGACAACAGAAATTGAATATAAAGAAACCAAATAATCAAACAAATAATGTAATTAATCTGTCAAATTGTAATTTTAATGAGAAAGAAAGATTTTCTAAATAAAGGTATGAAAACTTGCGTAAGCTTCTCAAAAAACACAGATGATTTTGTAGCAGATATCAAAATTGCCAGTCAAGATTTAAATGAAATTAATAAATCTTTGATTAAAATGAAATGCACTAAAATTTTGAAAGATATTAAAAATCACCCTAAAAGTAATCATAATAATCAGATTATTAAATCATTGAATGAAAAGGACATAATTTGTACTAAAGCTGATAAAGGCAATAAAATCATAATTTTAGATCAATCTGATTATATTAATAGAGTAGAACTTCTACTTCAAAGTGAATATTCTTAAGAATACACAATGATCCATTAAAATCATGCATTTCAACTTTTAATAAAATTCTTAACAATGTGAAAATGATACCTAGCAAAGAAAAAAGTATTTTAAAAGTTAATAATCCAGTTTTACCCAGATTGTATGCACTTCCCAAAATTCACAAACCCGGAAATAAAATGTGACCAATTATAAATTGTATTAATTCACCTACGTATAATTTAGCAAAATGGTTAAATAAAAAATTAAGTACCTTTCATCAGTTTGAAAATTTAACTATTAAAAATTCTTTTGAATTAGTAGAAAAGATTAGCAATATAGTATTGTCTTATAATGACAACCTCGTTTATTTTTATGTAACCGCTTTATTTCCTAGTATTCCTAGAAAAAAGCTTTCGATTTTTTAAAAAAAATGTTTAATTCTTTAGAATTACATGAAGAATTAATAGATGATTTTGTAAAACTTACAGATCTTTGTTTGGATCAAAATTTCTTTAGTTTTAATGGGAACTTTTTTTTCAACAAACTTCTGGCTTGGCAATGGGTAGTCCACTTTCGCTGTTTCTTGCTAAACTTTTCATGAGCTTTTTTGAAATTCAAATTACAAAATCATTCCCTCTAATTTTTATAATATGGTTGAGACAGAATATTAGAAGGCCCCAAAAGAGAATCGTTTATGTGAATATTTGTTAAGAGTGTAATTTGTTTTTTGATGTTGGTATGAGATGGTTAAATGACGAAAACGTGTTAATAATGTTCATTGTTACGAACAACTAAGTTTGTTTAAAGACGTCATAAATATTTCCATATTTAATTTTAATATATATGTATAAATATTAGAATTATATATGTTCAGTCTTGATAGCGAAGGGAGAATGGTTAGGGATCACTTCCCTAACAAGAAGGAACTATTTGACGGACGCATGCGTGGATTTATACGAGAAAGGTAGTATCACGTGAGATGACGCTGAACTTTTTTTTCACTAGCGTCTACGTGTCCAAGATGATAGGACGTATTTTGGTAGCGTGTGAACATTGTAGAACGTTTACCAGACTTTCATCAAGCTTTTGTTCCACTTTTTGAAAAAGTGGAAGGACTTAAATAATTTAAAACGGTGCTAAGAGGATTTATTTAAATGTAAAATAGAGAAAAAGTGTTAATAAAATAATACATTGTGGTGAAGAAACATCGTGTGATTTTTCATTCCATCCCTGAGAGAAATAAGAGCCTCATCGCTCAAACGTGAAACAACGCTACGATAAAAACTGCACCAAATGGCTTGCCCAACGCGGAACACGAATTTTGGATGGAATGGAAATCAACGCGAAATACCAAGTGATGCCAAATCTTCGCGCCTAAAAGAAAGAAGACGCCATTAGACCATTGTTTGAAATCTACTACATCAGAACACCGATGAACAGATAATCAACACTGGAAAACACCAGAGATCGTCTAGCGAAGCCAACCGCCCAGGAGACGCACGTAACTGGATAAATCAATGAGAAAAAAGTAGGACCAAAAATTTTTATTTTTACATCCAGTTTATTTTTAATTTTATGTTACTGCAAAGTGGCAAAATAGTAGGACTGTTAAGCCAAAGTGAACTGAATAAAGAAACTAAAATGTCGCAAAAAAGAGAGAGCTCTAGTAACAGGAGTAGGGGAAGGGGCAGATAGGCCTAGTTATCAGATAGGAACAGAAAGTGAGGAAGAGCTAGCAATAGGAAAAGACCAAAGGTTACTAATGATAATGTTTGAAAGACTAGAACAAAACAAGGTAGAATTAGGTCAGAAAATGGAACAAAATAACGTAGAATTGAGACAGAACATAGAACAAAGTTTAGGTCAGAAAATGGAACAAAATAAGGTAGAATTAAAACAGGACATAGAACAAAGTTTAGGTCAGAGTATAGGCCAGAAACTAGAACAGAATAAGGAAGAGATAGGTCAGAAAATGGAGGAAGTGAGAAAGGACTTAGAACAGAAAACGGAATTAGAAATAGGTGCAATCCATTTTGCGTTACAAAAGTTCAGGCAATATATCTACCATTATAAAATAATTATATATACTGATCACGTAAGCCTGTCCTTCATCCAAAAATGCAAGCTAACCGACTCCAAAATCTCGAGGTACATACACGAAATAACATCGCATGACATAGAGGTCAGACATATCCCAGGCAAGGAGAACATCTTTAGTGACTTATTGTCAAGATTAAGATCGGAAAGTCACATACCCGAGACGATATATAATCCACACCATGAAATTAAAATTATGCAGATAAATAGTAAGGAAAGCAACGAAACCTTACAAGACTTCAAAAACATGGCAAAGCTACAGCAAGAAGACCCTGAATTGAAGAGGCTATTCGACAAGGCTCCAGACATAGTACCAAAATTGGAAGCCAAGATAGGGAAATTTAGGAACATCCTGTTTAAATTACATGGTCGCGACGCAAGGAAGTGGAAAATGATGGTACCAAATTCCTTACAGGACAGGGTTATTTTGGCATTCCATCACTCGATGCTTCACTCTGTCACTGAGAGAACAATGCTTGCAATTGAGGAAGTACTATACATCAAACATCTTGGCAAGAAAGTCAGGAAGTTAATTTCCTCATGTGGCCTATGTCAGAAGGCCAAGCCAATCAATGTAAGATACGATGTTGTTCCACAATCCATCGTGAGAAACGAGAAAAATGCATTGGTGTGCATCGATGAACATGGTGAGCTACCAAGGGGGAAAGATGGAAACAGATACATCTTCATCATGTTTGATGTTTTCACAAAATTTACTAAGATATACCCCATTAGGAACATTAAAAGTAGGACTTGCCTGAACAAAATCGTTAAAGATTATATTCCAAGATATGGGAATATAAAAGCTATACTATCAGATAATGCAACAATGCATAAAAGTAAATTATTCCAGGACACCTTAAGAACGTTAGGAATAAAATTATACTATTCTTCAGCCTATTATCCCCAAGGAAATCCGACAGAAAGAACGATGAGAAATATAAGTATATATTTCCACCTACTTTGCCACAAAGACCATACTTCCTGGACGGAAAAATGTGGGTACATAGAGGAGGTGATTAACCATTCGGTGAACCCCACGACCAAATTCGCCCCAATCGAATTGATGACCAACACAAAACCCAAGAGATTGACAATTGACATTGACACTACTACGATGGCTGCTCAAAGGGAATTGACAGAGAAGGAAAAATGTCAATTGGCATTCAGAAGGTTACAGTAAAAGGCAGAAAAAGGGAGAAACAAGGTAAAAAGATTTATCAGGAAATGGTCCCCACAAATTGGAGAAAAGGTGCTCTTAAGAAGCCACAAAGCATCCAAGGCATGAGTATGAGCTACAGAATACAAATGGCAAGTTGGTAGGAAGATATCATAAAAATAAATTAAAACCATACAAAGAAAGGACCAAATAGTCTTTGCCAACAAACATGTAAGGATGGAATTGTAGAGATGATGGAAAATAATAATTTTTAATGGGTTACTTATAGAAGATTATGTTCAGATTGGAAAATACAACAAGAAAGAAAATCAACATAGTCATTGGCTATATTGGCCACAAAGAGCATTGTCAACAAAGACAGATGAGGACACTGATTGTCATTAAAGAAGTGAATTATAGCGACGGAAAACAATGTGTTTTTCATATAAGGATGTCAGGGACAAAAAATAAAAAGGAATCAATTGTGATGTCAAAGAGAAAATATTTTTGACACAAGGGTGTCAAGGGTGAATTGAGAAGGAAAATAATACAATTGCATAAATTATAGAAGTTTTCTCTTATAGAGATAAGAGATAAAGAGGTGACAATTAGTGAAGTAAGAAAAACCATAATCAGAAAAGCAATGCCCATGAATTAAGATGGATATAGCCAATGCTAAGCTTGAAGAAATGTCGAACTAAACAATAGTGAATAAGAACCCAATTAAAAAATGGTACCATTAGTAACATCAGAGTTTAAGAATTGACTCAATGACCTGCCTATACATAATAAGCTTACAAGACAAAGAAGGCAAAGAACTGAATAAAATATTGCCATAAATATGATCATAATCATTAGCTCAAGATTTGTATCCTGTTTATCTCTCCTCATAACAAGAAACATAAGTCAAAAGCCACACAATAAACCATGATACACTTAAATTATATTTGTGTCAATGTCAAATGTATAATAACTGAATATGTGTTGTATAATAACTGAATATGTGTTATATAATATCTGAACATGTGTTGTATAATAACTGAATATGTGTTGTATAATAACTGAATGTGTTATATAATATCTGAACATGTGTTGTATAATAACTGAATATGTGTTGTATAATAACTGAATAAGTGAAATTTATAAAGACATGCTGTGTCATGCCAAAACAAAAGACAAAAACATACAGCGAAGAAGACTGTAAAGAAAAAAAAAAGTACAAAGTGATTGTATCAGAGGAATAGGGAGAAATGTTGTATTTGTGTTTCAAGATTGTAAATATAGGTGACAACTTGAAAAACAAAACAAGGGGCATGTGAGACAGAATATTAGAAGGCCCCAAAAGAAAATCGTTTATGTGAATATTTGTTAAGAGTGTAATTTGTTTTTTGATGTTGGTATGAGATGGTTAAATGACGAAAACGTGTTAATAATGTTCATTGTTATGAACAACTAAGTTTGTTTAAAGACGTCATAAATATTTCCATATTTAATTTTAATATATATGTATAAATATTAGAATTATATGTGTTCAGTCTTGGTAGCGAAGGGAGAATGGTTAGGGATCACTTCCCTAACAAGAAGGAACTATTTGACGGACGCATGCGCGGATATATACGAGAAAGGTAGTATCACGTGAGATGACGCTGAACTTTTTTTTCACTAGCGTCTACGTGTCCAAGGTGATAGGACGTATTTTGGTAGCGTGTGAACATTGTAGAACGTTTACCAGACTTTCATCAAGCTTTTGTTCCACTTTTTGAAAAAGTGGAAGGACTTAAATCATTTAAAACGGTGCTAAGAGGATTTATTTAAATGTAAAATAGAGAAAAAGTATTAATAAAATAATACATTGTGGTGAAGAAACATCATGTGATTTTTCATTCCATCCCTGAGAGAAATAAGAGCCTCATCGCTCAAACGTGAAACAACGCTACGATAAAAACTGCACCATGGTATAGATATGTGGATGACATTTTTGCTGTTGTCCCTAAAAACAGATAAATTATGCTTTAAAACTTTTAAATTTACAGGATAAAGCCATACAATTCACTTTGGAAACCGAAAATAATGGATGCCTTCCATTTCTGGACTTAAAAATTAAAAGACATAACAATAAATTGAGTTTTTGTATTTCTAGAAAATCTACTCACACTGATAATTACATAAACAATAAAAGTTTTAATCCTTTTGCACATAAATTTGCTGTTTTCAATAGTTTAATTTATAGGTTAATAAATATACCCCTTAATAAGGAAGAATTTGATGCAGAATATAAACACATTATTAACACCGCAGTAATTGTTTTAATACACATTTTATACATAAAAAGATAGAAGAATCTAAGTATCAAAAGGCTGTTAAAGAGGTTTCTACCCTCAAAAAAATAAAAGATAATTGTATTTTTAAAAAGTGTACTTACCATCCGTGGGCCAATAAAAAATTTACAACATTTTTTAAAGAATATGGAATAAATTTGGTCCCTCAAAATAAATTGAATATACAAAATTTATTAAATTTTTCAAAAAGGGACAAAATTCCCTATTATTAAAAATCTGGCATTTATCAATAGCTGTTTGGATTGTGATAGGGTTTATATTGGTAAAACTAAACCTCATTTAGAAACTAGAATAAAAGAGCATTTTAGAAATACTGGACATAAACAAACTGATAAATCAGCTGTGGCAGATCATTTTTGGTCATTTAATCATGAAATTAATCCAAAGGTTAAATTACTAAAACAATTAAATGGACCTATAGATTTAATGGTTTGGGAAAAGATATTTAGTTTAAAAATCAAGAACCATGTTATGAATTTTGAAATACCTCCAATAGATTGCATTTATATGTTTTTATTTCCAGAGATTGGTGACAGTTTTAAAATGAGCATCAATAACTATGGTAACTTGTTTGTATAGCTTTGAAATTAAGTTGAAACATGTCAGCTGTGAAACATCTTGCAATATTACTAAGATAATTGAATCTTTCAGTTTCTAATTTGTTCTTATTTTAGATTCTGTTGCTTCACTGTTAATAGTTTCATTATTTCCTTATTTAAATTACTTGGTTGTTTTTTGTTGTTTGTAGTGTTTAATGCCCCTTTTACTACATACAGCACTGCAGGTGGTGATACTCATGATGTATGGAATGAAGATGGTGGGGGAAACCGGAGGAAACCTGCCCCAACGCCACTTCGTCCTCCACAAATCCCACATGCAGTTGTCTGGGATCGAACCCAGGCCACTTTAGTGAGAAGTGAATGGTCTAACCACTTGATTACATCGTGGCCCAATTACTTGGTCTTGCACAGATAAATTAATGAACTTCTTATAAAATTAAACTAGTTAAAGTTAAGAGGTAGAACTGGAACTTAAAAATTCAATGCCACAACTGGGATTTGAACCACAGACCTTCCGCTTACCGGGCAGACGCTCTAACCACTGAGCTATTGTGACAAACTGCCAGAATGGCATTAATTTCTCAAGCCAGTTCGTATTTCTCCTGGTAAACCACAAAGGCAGTCTCACATAGAGACTGATGTGCTTTACCAGGAGAAATACGAACTGGCTTGAGAATTTAATGCCATTCTGGCAGTTTGTCACAATAGCTCAGTGGTTAGAGCGTCTGCCCGGTAATAGGAAGGTCTGTGGTTCAAATCCCAGTTGTGGCATTGAATTTTTAAGTTCCAGTTCTACCTCTTAAACTTTGCCCACACACGGCTTGTGTGTTTAAAAACACCAACAGTAAGTTTGTTGGCATAAATAAATAATAATTACCATGTGAAGGTTATTTAATCCTGGGATATAAAGTACTTGCAACAGTAAGTCACCATTGGGGTAATTGTCTCTGATGTGAGACTGCCTTTGTGGTTTACCAGGAGAAATATGAACTGGCTTGAGAATTTAATGCCATTCTGGCAGTTTGTCACAATAGCTCAGTGGTTAGAGCGTCTGCCCGGTAAGCGGAAGGTCTGTGGTTCAAATCCCAGTTGTGGCATTGAATTTTTAAGTTCCAGTTCTACCTCTTAAACTTTGCCCACACACGGCTTGTGTGTTTAAAAACACCAACAGTAAGTTTGTTGGCATAAATAAATAATAATTACCATGTGAAGGTTATTTAATCCCGGGATATAAAGTACTTGCAACAGTAAGTCACCATTGGGGTAATTGTCTCTGATGTGAGACTGCCTTTGTGGTTTACCAGGAGAAATACAAACTGGCTTGAGAATTTAATGCCATTCTGGCAGTTTGTCACAATAGCTCAGTGGTTATAGGTTGCGCGTTCGTTCTTGACGAATGACCTTGAGCAGAAATCCAATGAGTGAGCCTACCCTTAATAAACAGGTCAGCAAATGTTTATGCTACGATAACAGACACCTCTGTTTTCCTCTGTCGCGTTTGTGTATACAGTCGACTGCAGAAGTTTTGTGCGGTACGGATGTATGTATGCATGCAACGAAAATAGCAATTCAGACGAGGGAGAGATGTCGGGAATAGAATAAATGCAAGAAAGTTAAGTGGAAACAGTTATAGAGGTATAGTGTATAATAGGTGTGGCTGATATTACTGCAAGTGTCATAAATTGATTTGTAGTGTTGTACTACTTCAGCTCAGAAGCATGCGCGTCATCTCACTGCAGACTGTACCTCCTCTCTCTCGTTCCCGCTAAAGCTGAGTAGAGACTCGCATTCAACCTTTCATATAAAATTTTCATTCGTCAAGAAGTAACGCGCGACCTGTAGAGCGTCTGCCCGGTAAGCGGAAGGTCTGTGGTTCAAATCCCAGTTGTGGCATTGAATTTTTAAGTTCCAGTTCTACCTCTTAAACTTTGCCCACACACGGCTTGTGTGTTTAAAAACACCAACAGTAAGTTTGTTGGCATAAATAAATAATAATTACCATGTGAAGGTTATTTAATCCTGGGATATAAAGTACTTGCAACAGTAAGTCACCATTGGGGTAATTGTCTCTGATGTGAGACTGCCTTTGTGGTTTACCAGGAGAAATACGAACTGGCTTGAGAATTTAATGCCATTCTGGCAGTTTGTCACAATAGCTCAGTGGTTAGAGCGTCTGCCCGGTAAGCGGAAGGTCTGTGGTTCAAATCCCAGTTGTGGCATTGAATTTTTAAGTTCCAGTTCTACCTCTTAAACTTTGCCCACACATGGCTTGTGTGTTTAAAAACACCAACAGTAAGTTTGTTGGCATAAATAAATAATAATTAGTTAAAGTTATTCATCTAAATTGCTGGTGGTAGACATTATTGCAGCAAACATAAATCAATTTTAAAAGGGTAGTTTAAAGTAATAAAAATAAAGATTGAAATTTAACAAAGCTTAAGTTCAATTTACTTGACATTAGGAAAATAAATTACTTATTCTACAGTAACACAATGATCAAATTTAAGATCTTAAGATTATATTTCTTGATAGGTTATCGGCAAATGAGTTAATGACTTTATTAATGTCCTTTCACTTTGTATTGATGATTAGAGCCAAACCACTAAGGCATTATTAAGTGATAGAACTTTCAGGATGGCTTTTGACCAGTTTTACAAGTAACTTATGAAATAATATTTCAGTTTTGGCCTTTGTAACAGAGATGTAAAATACATTATGGTAGGCAAAAGTCAAAGCACTGTGTTAAATCAACAGTAGATTAGCAAGCTGTTTCACATCAGCCATAGTCTTAACCTTAGAACTATGCCAGTAAATCTATTGACATGTCATTTCTATCATTTTTAAGCACACTTAAAAAACCATCGGTCTGGGCCAGATTTAAACCCGCGACCTTGGGATCAGTAGGTCAGCATCTAACTAACTGAGCACCCAGATTATGTTATCAGAAAACGTTTCTGCAATTTTTTAAGCTTGCTTTTCCAGTTGATCATCATCAGAAGAAGAAGACAAAAAAAGAATGGTTTAATTACCATATATATGCATACTACCAAATTTGTGCCCTTAAATTAATTGTAAATGACACTATAGGCAGCTGCCAAGCTGATGTGAAAGAGTTTGGTGTGTGCCCACCCTCAATAGGGGTTTTATTTTATGTTAAATATAGGGATGGCTGTCTTCAGAAGATGGGTAGGAGGTGACATGTTGCTCCTTGATGGCTACAGTTAAGGTGCAGCAGCCCTTCCGCACTGCTAGTGGATAGAAAATGAGTTGTTTCACTGCTGATCGAGCTGCTCCAGTGTTACTTAGTGTACCACAAGCCATATGGAGGTCTTGGATTATAATCCCCAGAAGTCCTAACCAAGCATTCCGAGGTTGAGACAAACTGTGATAGAATTTCACAGCCCAGTGCCTAATTTCAACTTACACGTTTGGAAGGGATGTGGTTTCGTGAAACATTCTCCCAGGAAATACGCAGCCAACAGGATGGAACGAAGTCCCCCCTATTCTGGGCCTATTGTAGTCATAACATCCAGCTGTTGCAGCCATGTCCTGTATCTTGTAGGTGTAAAGAATGAGGGGGGGGGGGGATGATCAGGTTCAAATTCAGGCTCAGGCACCCTGGCATGGGGTACAAAGAGATCATGGCCCCCTGTACCTGGAGTGTTCATGAAATGTTAAGATCTTTATCCAGTTTCATTCCAGGTAGGTGATTGAATTCCTTCATTCAATCCTAAATGGCGCATTTTGAACGAGTGCAGCCCTTAATAGAATGGTATGGTTCTTCTCCTGCATCACCCTTGGGGGAGGTGGAGCTGTTGCTGTACAGAAAGAGTTGTGAGTGTAGAGTATAAATCAAGCTAGAGCTGGCAACAGCACATGCACATTGTGGTTGGACAAGTTGCTCATGGGCGTTGGCAGACTTTTTTTTTTGGAGGTGGGGAGGGGGAGCTGCACGTTGGAAGTTTGCAATCAAACAATATTAATTCATTATTCTGTTGCCAAAACTGTTAAAGATATGAATTATAGCATTTGTTGCAGATAAGCATATTAATTTGTGCTAAATAAAAGCTGTTCTTTACATCAAAATTAAAAATCTGATGTGTTGCACTCACATGACTTTCTCTACTTTTGTACTAACCATTCATTACAAACTCTTATTCCTATATATTCTTCGTGTTAGTTAAAATAAACATTTGTACAAATTATCTTATTGCTTATTTCCTTGCAAGTACAAGGGGAATGTTAGAATACAGTAGGCTTTGTGCGATAGTCAAATGTTTGAGATTCTGTTGTCTTTGCACACTTAACATATAAAAAAATGAACTATGATCCATTTCACGAAAGTTCTAACTTTTCCGAAACTCACACACATTACAAGGAATATCTCCGAAATGGTTCACCCTACAAGAAAATTTATTGAGACATAAATTGTGTATTTTAGCAAGATCTACATTTTTTGTACACTATCAATGTGGAAAAAACAAATTATGAATTATTTACATCAAGATACAAACCAGTTAATATTAACATAAATTATAATGGTAAACCACTCAAAGCAGTTGATGATGCCAAATACTTAGGCATCACTTTCAACAGAAAGCTAACTTGGAAAAAACATATAACAAACATCTCAGAAAAGGTTGAAAAGAAACT
The DNA here is from genome assembly GCA_030765045.1 of Tenodera sinensis. NCBI lineage: Eukaryota > Metazoa > Arthropoda > Insecta > Mantodea > Mantidae > Tenodera > Tenodera sinensis. Next base: position 170,199,119 of record CM060963.1, on the reverse strand, counting down.
GCAAATCCTGAAAAGGTTAGCTGGTGCTAAATGAGGCTGCTCGAGGAGAGTCCTTAACACAACATACAAAATGTATGTTAAACCAAACCTCTTGTACTGTTCTGAAGCTTTAATAACAGCAGCAAATGCTAACATCAATAAACTTGAACAAATACAAAATCAGGCTCTTCGCCTAATCACTGGAGCAGTTAAATCCACACCTATTGATGCCATGCTTGCCTTAACACGGACCCCATCAATAACAACAAAAATAGAAGAACAAGCATTGCTCCAACATGAGAAAATGTTACGACTGCCAAACTCTAAATGGACAGAAGAGAACTTCCCCCCTTCAATCCTTAAAACTCATAGTAGTTTCCTAGAAAAGGTAACAGATTAAATCCAAATTGAACATTCCTAACACCAGAGAAAATCTACTTATAAGAGAAAATCCATTGGAATTATTACAACCTACCTTCAGTTTGGAATTAATAGAGGAAATAAGTAAATCAGACACACCAAAAGAAATACAAAAACTTCTAGCTCTGGAAACAATCAATACTAGGTATCCCACAGAAGAATGGCTGCACATATATACTGATGGATCCTCCAAGGAAAACCTTACTGGAGCTGGAGTTACGTGTTCACATTTTTCCTTTTATCATTCTGTTGGCAGAGACACAACAAATTATGATGAAGAAATAGATGCTACACATTGCTCTCCGTCAATTATTAAATCTTCCCTTAAATAAATTTAACAAGGCAGTAATTCTTTCAGATCTAAAGCTGCAATTCAAGGAATATGTTCAAATACTACAAAGAAGTCAACAAAAATTAGAGAATGCTACAAAATGTTAACACAACTCCAAAAAGTTAATAAGACTGTTCATCTCCAATGGATTCCAGCACACTGTGGAGTCATGGGGAATGAAGCTGCAGACTCACTTGCAAAGAAAGGCACAACAATAAAACAAAAGTCTAAATTCAATTTCTCATATTCCTCAATAAAACGCTTGATCATTAAAAAATTTTCTCATTCATACCTACAAGAAACAGAAACAAATGCCAAAGATAAAAAATGGATTACACTACTTTCCAACCCAGATATAACCCCCAGAGACCAAGGAAAACAGCGGTTGCAGCCTTCCAACTACTGACAAAGCACGACTGCTTAGCAAGTCATCTCTACAGAATAGGTATCTCAGTTTCACCAATATGTGTCCTGTGTAACGATCCAGCAGAAATGAACGAAGACCACTTGAAGACCTGTGAAGCATTAAGATCAGAAGAAACTACAGTTCGAAAGTATTGGAAAGCACAAATGCTAATGACTTCATTGCCAGATGCAAGGCACTAGAAAACAACATTTTTTGTATAGTATAATTTGGTCTATCTCTAACGGTTTACCAGTTATGCAAAAGTCGTCCAGAGTAAATACGACTACAGGGGCTATAGCCAGAAAATTCAAGATATACATTTCATTTGTCATCAAAATATCTCAAACATATGATATTTTAATCAAAATCGTTGAGCCATTTTCAAGAAAATCAAAATTTTTGAAAAATTTTCCATGTAAAGGGTAGTTTAGCGTGGGGCTATTTTCTTCAAAATCTTCGTGTCGCATCCTTGAAAGACATAAAACTTAAATACCAACTTTGGTTTTTAACCGACTTTTCGTTTTTGAGCTATGCTGTCCACAGACTGACAGACTGACACACAGACACACACACGGACCTTTTTCTAAAAATGTTTTTTTTTTATTCAGGGGTCTCAAAACATATTTCCGGTGAAATCTCGACATCGAATTTTTGGGTGGAATACAATACTTCCCCTACTTACCAGTAGAGAAAGTAAAAAGTCTAATCGTAATTGATTACACATTAAATTCAATTATTTCCTAGGGGAGCCCTGTGCAACACCAATAAAGTTGCTCAGCAGATTCCCAAATGTGTAAATGTACTGAGAACATGGCAGACATGCTATGAATGCTCGCTCAGTTAACCAATGTCCTGCCAGTATTTTGATATTTTTATATAATTCAATCACATACAATTGCCGCATTAATAAGAAATAGTCTTAATCATTTGTTTGAAACTCAATTCGTTACAGAATTTTTTCCCATGGGTGCTTTCAAAACATTTTTGAACAGGAACCCCACGTTTATTGGAGGTTGGGGAGTTCCCCACTTGGGGCCCTGGTGCAGCTTAGCTGTTGTTCCTGCATTGCAGCTCTGTAACATATTGTCTTCGCTCATGCATTAACATTGCTGGTATTAAAGTAATTTTTACTTTTTCTTCAATGGATCATAAGTAGAGGAAGTATTGTATTGGACCCAAAATCTTGACGTCGAGATTTCATCGGAAATATATGTTTTAAAGCCCCCTGAATCCAACAAAAAAAGTATTTTTTAGAAAAAAGTTGTGCATGTGTGTGTGTGTGCGTGTGCATCTTGTCTATTAACAGCATAGCTCAAAACCAAAAAGTCAGTTAAAAACCAAAGTTGATATTTAAGTTTAATATTTTTCAAGGATGTGACACTAAGATTTTGAAGAAGATTCCTCTACCCTAAGCTACCCTTTACATGGAAAATTTTGATTTTCTCAAAAATGGCTCTAATGATTTTAATTCAAATGTAATATTAAGATATTTTTATGGCAAATTAAATGTATATTTTGAACTTTCTAGCTATAGTCTGTCTTTCTATGTATAGTCTATTACTCTTGAAGAGTTTTGCATAACTGGTGAACTGTAAGAGATAGACCAATTTTTACTGCACAAAAAATGTAGATCTCATTAAAACACACAAGTTATGCCAAAATGCACTTTTGGAGTGAACCATTTCAGAGGTATTCCTTGTCATTTGTGTGAGTTTTGCAATACTTAAACATTCCTTAAATGGAACGTCATTATTCACTTTATCTCTTGGCCATGCAAAGAGAATGGAATTTTAAAGCTTTAGAAGATTTGACAATCACTCAAGGGCTACAGTATTCCCATATTCTTCTAGCATCTAAAAGAAAATTAGGAATATGGTAATTTCTGCAAATGTTTATGTCAACTAACATGAAGAAGATAGAGGAATAAGAGTTTTAGGAATAGTTAGTACAAGAGTAGAGAAAGTCATGTGAGTGCAACACATCAGATTTTTATATTAAGAACAAATCTCTGAAATTGCAATTAAAATTATGTCATCGAAAACTAAAAGGAAAATTCTACTTTTGTTTTAAAACAAATAGAATTCAGAATCATAAACACAGTTTTATTACTTCAGTAGATAACATCTCATGAAAAAAATACATATTTTTTAATTTTATAGTACATATTAGAATAACACAGCAAATTATTCAAATTAAACTTCGGAAATAAATGCAAGCAATATCTAATAATTTCATTATCTTCAAATAACTGTCATACTAAAACACTACAAGAACATTATTTTTAATTATTAAATAAAGTCACATAATTGCACAATTTCTGTGGATAATCAAAAAACTACTTCTAGATTGTGAAATTAAACATAGTTACACAACATTTCGTTCATGGGTTAACTGAACTAAATCAACTGAATGTGCTGTGCCTACAAAGTATGAATGGGAATTCAGTGCCAATATTTATTTATTCCTTGGAAAAATGAAACATTTTCTAATACAGTTGTGACCTCTTACATGCTTTTCAGGCCCTCTTTCAGACAGAAAAGAAAAACAACTGTATTTTTTCTATGTGTGCTCCGATTAAACTTATGAAAGTTTATTATCTCACTCAATGATGGATTAAGAACATATAGCATAATATATTATTTCCTTCAGCTTTTTCATCAAAATAACTAATGGTTTTTGAAAGGAAATAAAACTTCTTTGTATACATTCCTGAAGCTTTATATGCCTAGGTAATATATCTTCAATGTCTTAGCTTAAAAAATGAGATTAGTTTTCCATTCTTTCCCATACATTGCTGCAGCTTAGATGTTCAAGATGAAGTATCTCATGTGCAATGTGTAAAAAATAGGTCCAAAAAAAAAAACTTTACCACATTAAAATTGGGGAACAGGAATTCATGCAGATCATTAAGGTTTCTTTAATAATAATAAATATTTAATTGTCATTAAGCCGAGTACAGCAATAGACAATGTCAAACAGTATGTACCGGTTATATATTATTTGGATCATAATATGGCAATTTTACTTATTTACATAACCACAAAAATAGATATGTACTTCAACATTTAACCTGCAACTGTACACGACAGGGCACCCACTACAGCATTATTTAATATGTATGATTGGTGTTAAATTTCAAAATTCTCAGATGCTTTGGGGCACCCAGCAATAGCAAAGATATGAATTCACATTAATATTTTTTAGAAAAACTTACCATCCCTAACAGTGCTAACATGAAAAAAAAAAGGAAAAAAAAATATTATTTTCCCTATATAATGCCAATCAATGATAATTGTTCCAACAGATACAAACTGCGTGTTGACAAACTTGGAAAGGTAGTAGGTATCAGAGTTCAAAAGCTCAGTCCCAGCTATAGCATTGAATGTTTTAGCTTCTACCTTTTAAAATTATTAATATTAATTTTTCTTTTCTGATGTAAGGGGCTGTTAACATATATTTAATGACAAAAATTCAAAAGATGGTATTAAGCAAGGAATTCCCTTCCACTCTCTATTACCAATACAACTTCACTTTAAATAAACACACACAAAAAACATTTTTACACAACTTTAAACTATAAATAACCCTATTTTAACAGCTTAAATATTTGAGTGTACTGCTCCAGGTGCTCACAAATCAAAGGGCAAAGTACAATTTAAAATTGTTTGCATTAAATATATATTTTATTTTCTCTATATGACAAATGCTTTTTCTCTTTTAGAAATAACATTACTTACATTTTTTTTATCTTTTACCACTACATGTTTTGCAATATAAATAACATTGTAAGCATTTACATAAGGTGAATCTCATTCACTTTGCTTAATTCATACACAGACTTTTTATCATGACTTAGAATTTCATGAATGTATTAGTAAGGACCTGGTGAAGTATATTTTTGTATTAATAAGAGCAAAATTTGCACCTCATTGGTAAGCTCAACTTTGTAATACTATACTTATTGTACTGTATTCTTCCATTTTCTGTATTTTAGTGAAAACCTAATGCCTGTGGCCTGTTTATCTGAGGTTGCTGCTCTGTATCTCTACAGTATATCTGCTGCTTTTACATGTTTGAGATTCATAATACACTGCACAACTCTGGGGCTGTTCTTCATTGACTGCATCCAAGAGAAATTGATGCTCCTTCTGACGAGGAACAATGAGCCATTTTGGTACAGAGCATTCATCTTCTTCTCCATATGTAGTCTCCCTACAGGGCATGCCAGAAAATTTATTCTGAAGAGAATGTGGTCTAAGCATTTTTGTATATGGCATTCTTGGTTTATTTCCTCCCCAGAGCTCAAGAGCTAAGTAAAATGCAAATATAGGATCTAAGCCTTCAGTAGCAATAACTTCCGGTTCAGGGTACATATTGTTTTCTTGGAGATCTGGCTGTCTTTCTGCTATATCTTCAACCATCATATAGTATGGGTACTGCAAATATTCATTAACTTGCGCTCTCTCAGTGAATGCACATTCTTTGTTTATGTCACCATATTGTTGAAATTCCTGATCTTCACGTTTGTTGATTTCCTGATAATAATTTGATACTGTTCTTCTCAATTTATGGCAGCCTAATTTCAGAAGTTCACTGTCAATAATGGTCAAGTTAGCTATATTCTTTGCCTGTAAGGACTGATTGTACAGTTTTAGCTGACGCCGAGTTCCTTCCTGGAAACTATAACCATACATTAGCTGATCTGCAGTAGTGCAATTAAGCATACAATTATCTGCATGTAAAATAAAATAATTTCTGGTTCTGGCTGAAATATCATATGAAGAGGGTTCTGGTGTCATATGCTCTGCTGAATTAAGAATATATAATAGATCAGGTTGATTTTCATGGAGGAGATGTATTTTTAAACCCTCATTTTGCCCGGTTAGCATCATTAGAAGGCTTTTGAAGTTCTGAGGATCATCAGTCTCATCTTTATCGTTTCTGGATAAGTGGATTTCAGTGATGTCTACCACAGTGTAATGAATCTCATTACTCTCTGATTGAGTGTGAATTTCCGCCTTTTGTGGGGAATCTTCCAAATATTTGTGGGACTGTTTATGCATACTATGTCTTTTTGTACCTTTCAACTTCAAGAATGTTTTTAGATCAGTAGATGTCTCAGTGGTCATAGGTTTAGTTTCCTTTTCAATTCTAGCATTTTCTAGCTGCACAACATCAGCATAGGTTTTTTGGATTTGTGCCAGTGTCATGCCAGCCAAACAAGCTATGCTGTCTGAGTGATTTTCCTTGGTAATACTTATGTCTTCAGTCTGAGTGCCCTGTGTTGTTCTATTTTGTCTCAAGAAAGAAACATCATCACTTATTTGTGACACAATTTCTTGGGTATTCCACAAAGGGTACATTTCTGCTATGTTGAATACATCAGTCTGTGTTTGTGAACAAAGAAGTTTACTTTTGGTAACCCCATGATATTTTTTGAACTTTGACGGAGATTTTAATTGTGGCCACTGCGCATTAATGAAAGATTTTGATATATCAGAATGAATATCATCCCTGCCTAAAGTGTATGGAATATTCTCCTTGTTTCTCTCTAAAAGTATGCCAGTGATACACATACTCATCAGGTTGCTTTTCGACTTCTTAGCCTTGCTTTTTTCTTTATTTCTCCTACGGAATGGTATTCTGTAAGATTTAATACCTGTTTGTTCGTTCCTGACATTACTCCCCAAGCTTACCTTACTCTTATTTGTTTCACTACATTCAGGAACCACCCATGCTTGCGAAGAATTGTTTTTATTGTCGCAAAACATATTGAATCAAAATAATTTCTGAACTTGGGAAAAGTATCTTTACAGGTAAAACTTGTCTTATACAGTGAGAAAGAAACTATTAACTTTAATTATTATGGAGCATATATATAATTAATAATGTGACTTGTACAGAAGTGCAGATGGATAAGCTATGAAATTCCAGAACAGAGCACATCTTGGTACTGCCATTGTCCCTGAAAACAATCAAATAAAATCTTATAATTGTTGGTGTAAAACATTAAACAATGACAAAGTTTCACTGCAGCAGAGTAGGTTATACACAGTTCTTACTCTAACAATGCCAATGTAGGAAATGCCTAATTTGGATGGGGAGCCTGGGAAATGCCTGGTAGTATAGTTTTTTTTTTTTTTTTCCAATGGGTGGTGTTTTGTATTTATGAATACATATTTCACTGTGGGTTTTGATTTTATGATAAGTTTTTAAATGGTAGCATGAAAAGCTGCATCTTGTTGCATAGCACAATATATTTCACTATGATAGCCATTAGAAATACTAAAAATTTAATAAAAGAAGAATAAAGTAGCACCTGAGAATTATAACCAGCTTACTTGTATGTATCATACAGATACAGGTATTCCAATTTTCCTACTAACTTTTCTGATACTATAGATGTATGGCAACAGACAATCCCTAAGGAACAACAAAGAACAGTAGAACCAGATGAAGATACATGCATGCAAGAGAGGCATAGCTCTTACTCTACTGAAGTGAAATCTGTGTGTTAAATTAAACCACATTGGCATTACTGTTCAGGTGAAGAGTAGGATGCAGCAGCCAGTCGCTAAGGGCTTGTGAGACCCCTATGTTTATTTAAACGTTCTAGTTTTCGAACGAACACAACTATGCAAATGCCTGACTAGGACATCTAATATTACACCTTACGTGACTGTTTGGTAGGACAACAACCTTATCTGTTTATTTCTTTAATGACTAATCGACAGTTGCGTGTCACAGAGGACAACCAAACTAGGCACACCTATTCTCATTACATATTGTTGACATTTTTCCTCCTTAGTTGTAGTTGTACAATATTGCATTGTCATTACAAGTGTATGTCACTTCTTCACATAAACAGGAGTATGGTCCCTTCCAAGAGTTAGGAAGAAGTGCATCATCTACCTTGTGATGATAATGCCTTGCACATCTACAATTTCTATGAATCAGACGATTCCAATGAAGAAGAGGTTGAAAGCAACCTGTCAAATAACATCTATTTTATTGGTAACATCACATGCTTGCCAAAGATTATATTATTATTGTTATTATTATCATCAAGATCATTACCATCCTGATCATTATCATCATCATCATCATCATCATCATCATCATCATCATATTATTATTATTATTATTATTATTATTATTATTATTATTATTATTATTGTTGTTGTTGTTGTTATTGTTATTATTATTACTATTACTATTATTATTACTATTACTATTATTATTACTATTATTATTATTATTATTATTATTATTATTATTATTATTATTATTATTATTATTATTATTATTATTAAACAGTACATTTCAAATTACATGTTATACACCTGAACATAGCAATTTATCTTTCTATGTAGTGTAGCACAAATTATAATGTATAGTGTACTCATACTACATTTTATTTATCTTTGATCAATCTAGTAAGATAATGCTACTAAAAACTATTTATATTTAAGATAAATGAAGCTAAACATGGGAATGAAGGAAAAACATAATTAAAAAAATAAATGCAAGCATATAATCACAAAAATATAGCGAGGGCCTACTAGGCTCCTAGTGACTAACAGTGTTCTACCAGAGTGCGCGCCTAACAAAGGGTTAAGTGCTATCTGTTTGAAAATGCAAATTTTTTTCTCTTCATAGCTAAAATTTATAAGCAGTTTTGTTTTCCACAAGTTTTTGGGCTTTGCTTAGGTACTGTATGAAAAATAATATGACTGCAATGAAAAAGTTCTTTGAATCTCATAATTTAGAATACAATATAGAAAGAAACTGATGATGGATATTATTCACGGAAAGTGGAAACTTTCAGCTACAAGAATATAAAAACTAAAAGTTCTAAACAATGTCTAGGTCTAAATTTTAAACTGTCACTTAACACAGGTAGATCATACAGGTCATTGTAAAACATGATTAGTATATATTCTGATGTTCTCAGGCTTCAAGCCAGGTGTAGTGATGAAGAGCCATCGATGCTTCGGGAGAGTGCATCTCTCCCATCATCAGGATGATGAATGATGATGGGAGAGATGCACACTCCTGAAACATCAATGGCTCTTCATCACTACACCTGGCGTGAAACCCAAGAACACCTAGAATATGTTCATTGCCAGGAAAGCTTCAGATCTTATTTCATGTTTAGTATGTGTTTATGTACTCAATATGTTAGATCTCATAATAAATTAAGTGTATTGAAGAAAATACTAAATAGTAATGTATCCATATCTAATATGATTCTGAAGAATTGCCTATTTCCAGCAAACCATTATAAAGTGAGTATACTGCAAAATATATTCATAAGGATAGTTTAGGACTTACAATCCACTGTGACATGTATACATGCACTCATTAATAGCTTGTTGTATGCATATAAGGACATTATATTTAAAGTATAGATAATGGCAGTGAAAATAAAAACAATAGCATCCACATCTATTATTAATAGTACAAACTATTTTAGGAACACATTTTAGTGAGAAAATACCAGAAAAAATCTGATGTGTTGCACTCACATGACTTTCTCTACTCTTGTACTAACCATTCTAACAAACTCTTATTCCTATATCTCCATCTTAGTTAAGATAAACATTCGTACAAATTATCTTATTGCTTATGTCCTTGTAGGTGCAAGGGAGATATTAGAATACAGAAGGCTTTGTGTGACAGTCAAATCTTTTTGACCTTTGAGATCCCGTTCTCTTTGCATGATTAACATATAAAAAAATGAACAACGTTGTTGCATTTCGCTAAAGTTCTAAGTTTTCTGAAACTCACACACATAACAAGGAATATCTCCGAAATGGTTCACCCTACAAGAAAATTTACTGAGACATAAATTGTGTATTTTACCAAGATCTACATTTTTTGTATAGTATGATTTGGTCTATCTCTAACAGTTTACCAGTTATGCAAAAGTCGTCCAGAGTAAATACAACTACAGGGGCTATAGCCAGAAAATTCAAGATATACATTTCATTTTTCATCAAAATATCTCACACATATGACATTTTAATCAAAATCGTTAGAGCTATTTTCAAGAAAATAAAAATTTTCGAAAAATTTTACATGTAAAGGGTAGTTTAGCAAAATCTTTAGCAAAATCTTCGTGTCACATCCTTGAACAACATTAAACTTAAATACCAACTTTGGTAATTATTATTTATTTATGCCAACAAACTTACTGTTGGTGTTTTTAAACACACAAGCCGTGTGTGGGCAAAGTTTAAGAGGTAGAATTGGAACTTAAAAATTCAATGCCACAACTGGGATTTGAACCACAGACCTTCCGCTTGCTGGGCGGACGCTCTAACCACTGAGCTATTGTGACAAACTACCAGAATGGCATTAAATTCTCAAGCCAGTTCGTATTTCTCCTGGTAAACCACAAAGGCAGTCTCACATCAGAGACAATTACCCCAATGGTGACTTACTATTGCAAGTACTTTATATCCCAGGATTAAATAACCTTCACATGGTAATTATTATTTATTTATGCCAACAAGCTTACTGTTGGTGTTTTTAAACACACAAGCTCGTTTGTTGGCATAAATAAATAATAATTACCATGTGAAGGTTATTTAATCCTGGGATATAAAGTACTTGCAATAGTAAGTCACCATTGGGGTAATTGTCTCTGATGTGAGACTGCCTTTGTGGTTTACCAGGAGAAATACGAACTGGCTTGAGAATTTAATGCCATTCTGGTAGTTTGTAACAATAGCTCAGTGGTTAGAGCGTCCGCCCGGCAAGCAGAAGGTCTGTGGTTCAAATCCCAGTTGTGGCATTGAATTTTTAAGTTCCAGTTCTACCTCACCAACTTTGGTTTTTAACCTAATTTTCGTTTTTGAGTTATGCTGTCCACAGACTGACAGACTGACACATACACAGACACACACACGGACCTTTTTCTAAAAATTCTTTTTTTGGATTCAGGGGGCCTCAAAACATATATTTCTGGTGAAATCTTGACATCAAATTTTTGGGTGGAATATAATACTTCCCCTATTTACCAGTAGAGAAAGTAAAAAATCTGATGTTTCACATGCTCAAGACATTTTCTACCTCCATCCCTTATTAGTGTGTATGAAATCCATTCTTACCAAATCTTATTACTTTCTCCACTATGAATAGAAGTAGGGGAGGTACTGTATTCCAGCCAAAAATTTGATGTCGAGGTTTCATTACAAATATATGTTTTGAGACCCCCCAAGTCCAAAAAAAAAAAGGCATCTTTAGAAAAAGGTCCATGTGTGTGTGTGTGTTTTTTAAGATTCATTATTGTTCTACATGTTCCATTACAATATGTAATACTACATGGTGGATTTGCTTTGGTAACTTATTTGTGTTTACAAAGTAAACTAATAATCAAATATGAATTAACATTAATAATTATATAGGTTTATACAATTCAATTATCGTGTGTGTGTGTGTGTGTGTGTGTGTGTGTGTGTGTGTGTGTGTGTGTGTGTGTGTGTGTGTGTGTGTGCGTGCGCATGCGTGCGTGCGTGCGTGTGTGTTGGACAGCATAACTCAATAACGAAAAGTCAGTTTAAAACTAAAGTTGGTATTTAAGTTTAACATATTTCAAGGATGTGACATGAAGATTTTCAAGAAAATTCCTCCACCCTAAACTATGATTTACATGGAAAATATTTCAAAAATGCTGATTTGAAAATCGCTCTCAACAATTTTGATTAAAATAGCATATGTTTAACATATATTTTATGGCAAATTAAATGTATATTTTGAATTTTCTGGCTATAGCCCTGATAGTACTGTTTACTCTTGATGACTTAGCATAACTGGTAAGCCATAAGAAACAGACGTAGTCAGATCATGTTAAAACACATTTTATTCCCAAATGAATTTTTTTGTGGAGTGAACCATGATATTCCTTGTTATTTGTATGAGTTTTGCAATACTTATACTTTTCTCAAATAGAAGGTGATTATTCATTTTTTTATCTGTTTGCCATGCAAAGAGAACAGAATCTCAAAACTTTCATATAGCAACTAGCTTTAAAAGATTTGACTCACTCAAAGCCTACTGTATTCCCATATTCCCCTTGCACTAACAAGAGAATTAGATCATTTCTGCAAATCTTCATCTCGACATCATGAAGAAGATAGAGGATTAAGAGTTTCTAAGAATAGTACAAGAGCACAGAAAAGCATGTGAATGCAACACATATTTTTTTTGTCTACTTTATTTTAATAAAGAATAACTTTTGTGGAAATAGCTACATTACACATTTTGTTATTGGTATAAGAGAGTAGCAATAGTCAAATGTTAAATAACAAGTCATATACTGTGGTATCACTGTTTATGGATCCCACTGCAGGATTCACTCCAGCTCCTAGAACCACACTTCACTCAGCAGATCATTGCATTATTTAAGCATGCACTTATATTGATGTATTTTCTTTACTACAGACAGCTCTACAAACTGATGGAGTGGCCATGGGCTCTTCTCTCTCACCAGCCATAGCTAATTTTTACATGCAAGCATTTGAACATCAAGCTTTGGATTCAGCTACTCTTGAGCTTTCAGCTTTTTTCGGATATGTGGATGACACATTTGTCATCTGGCCTCACAGGAAAGATACACTTCAGGACTTCTTGGATCATTTGAACAGTCAGCACCCCAACACCAAGTTCGCAATGGAAATAGAGCAGAACAGGATGTTACCATTCCTGAATATATTAATTTGCCAGAAGCCTATTGATTCCCTGGGTCGCAGTGTGTACCGGAAGCCCATGAACACCGAGCAGTACTTAAATGCAAACAGCTGCCACCACCCACCTAAAAGGAACACAGTCATATCCACATTGATACACAGAGCAGTAGCCATATCAGATGCAGAAAACCAAGCACAAGAAATTTAACACCTCAGAACTATGCTAGAGAAAAATGGATACAGTAAGAGCAGTAGAAAACTGCATTGAAGAAGGACACAGACCACAGCTAAACAAAACAGCCATCATCATCTAGTCTACAAACTACTGGGACTGCTCAATTAAGGAAGCCATAGCCATCAAGCACGAACCCAACAATATCAACAGGGACAACAGCTTATGGTTAAATAGCTTCTGATGTATGGTGCTCAACAAACATTCAGACAATTCTACCAGATGGCCAAAGACCAGCACTGGTTTTGTTGCCAGCATACCTCCCGCAAGAGGCCAATCACAGAGCTTTGGCTCAACAGCCCTGACCAATCCCACAGCAGCCTCTGACCCACCCCTTCCACTAGACTGACTAAATATTAGCTGAACAACAAGTCTCCACATCATTCCCTGAAGATGAAAAACTCTTTCAGAATTCACCTGACTGACAGCCAGAGAAGAGTTATTTTCATATTGCCGCCAGAAAGCTTCAAGTCTTGGTTCATTAAGATGACTTGTAAATAATTTTTCAAATGTTATTTTTGGTATGTTTCTGTTCAGATCACTGCTACTTTTTTAACTGAAATTCTGACAATGTGAGAAACAATCTTTGGAGATTATTTTTGTGAAGATAGAAATAATGAAACATTTTCTTTGCAAGATTAGCTTGAGATTGGGGAACTTTATTAAAAATCTTTGTCATCGCTTTAGGAGAAATTGAAATGCAATAGTAAGTTTGGTACTTGACACACTCTTAATTACTTTCTCTACTGGTAAGTAGGGGAAGTATTGTATTCCACCCAAAAATTCGATGTCAAGATTTCACCGGAAATATATGTTTTGAGGCACCCTGAATCCAAAAAAAGCATTTTTAGAAAAAGGTCTGTGTGTGTCAGTCTGTCAGTCTGTGGACAGCATAACTCAAAAACGAAAAGTCGGTTAAAAACCAAAGTTGGTATTTAAGTTTAATGCCTTTCAAAGATGTGACACGAAGATTTTGAAGAAAATAGCCCCACCCTAAACTACCCTTTACATGGAAAATTTTTCAAAAATTTTTATTTTCTTGAAAATGGCTCCAACGATTTTGATTAAAATGTCATATGTTTGAGATATTTTGATGACAAATGAAATGTATATATTGAATTTTCTGGCTATAGCCCCTGTACTCGTATTTACTCTGGACAACTTTTGCATAACTAGTAAACCGTTAAGAGATAGACCAAATCATACTATACAAAAAATGTAGATCTTGGTAAAATACACAATTTATGTCTGAATAAATTTTCTTGTAGGGTGAACCATTTCGGAGATATTCCTTGTTATATGTGTGAGTTTCAGAAAACTTAGAACTTTCGTGAAAAGGATCATCGTTGTTCATTTTTTTATATGTTAAGTGTGCAAAGAGCCTACTGAATTCCCATATTCCCCAATAAGCAATAAGATAATTTGTACAAATGTTTATCTTAACACGAAGAAGACATTGGAATAAGAGTTTGTAAGAATAGTTAGTACAAGAGTAGAGAAAGTCATGTGAGTGCAACACATCAGATTTTTTTTAGTCATAGTGGCATCACCAGGTTCTCCGGTTTCCCCCACCACTCATTCCACAAATTGCTCCATTATCACCTTTCCAACCATCGATTTTGCCTGCATTTCATATCATCCTCTTCCTCACTAACATACCTGGTGCTTGCTTGGGTGACCACCCGCTTCCAGGTCTACACTCTGAGTGGTTCATAGGTTCCTATGCTCCCTGACAGACGTCTGACCCTAGGCACTGACTTGTAAGTCCCTGGGGGTGTAAGTCATACATAAGGGGAAGGTAATCAGGTAAAGAAGAAGAAGAAAAAGAAGGTATTAACATAATAAGACATAAATATATTCGACCTGATGATTGGTTCCCGTGGGACCATTCCCAAATTTTTTTGTGGATTTCTGCAAAGACTTTGGATTGAAGAAAGACCTTATATATCAACTAGCAGCATCTACTCTGAAATACTCCATTGGAAATTAAGGAAATTGAAGCTATTAACAGTGAAGCAACAAGACCTTGCAACATTACTAAGATAAGTGAAGTTTATAGTTTCTAATTTGTTCTTACTTTAGACTCCATTGGAATTTTCAGAAACCACTGCATACGGGACTCAACTCACTACCTAAATATTTCTCCATCTACAACTTTTGAATAACATCAAGTTTGAGGGGATTTAATTGTTATATATTTTATTTTTATAATGTTCTTGTAAATAATTTCAATTTAAAATGTAAATATTTCTTTTGTAACATTTAATGTAAAATGCAGATGGTATTCTTTGTCATATTGGCAAATTGTAAATGTACAGGAAGACTTTGAAATAAAAATAGATCTATTTAGAAGATCTTCTGCTCTTCTAAAAAGTTTAATTATTTATTGAAATTCAGGGACCTTCAAAACATGTGTTTTGGGTGAAATCGTGATATAAAATATGGATGAATGTAATACTTTCTCAACTTACTATAAGTAACAGTAGATGATGATATGAGCAGCATTTTGCAACCAGTCTCTGCATTGTTGGACAATAATGAAACTAACACAGTTGGCAACAGTGGACCTTAAGCAATTTATTATTGCATGAATGTGAGATCAGTTTTTGTCACTTCTAAGCTCACATTTCAATATACTGCAGAATAGTTATACCAGTGGAGGGTGTTAAGTGGTCAGCACCTTGTCCTGCTACGTTTTAATCAAGTAGCTCCTTAGTTCGCCCCTCAAGGATCTAATGAGGTTGAGTGCATTCTGGACCAGGTCTCCCAGTGGTAGAGAAATCCCAGTGTTGGTACCAGGAATCAAACCCAGGTCTCCTGCTTGGTAAGCAGCAGTGCTACCACAGCTCTGAGCAGACAACTAAAACTATCATTAGAAACATCAATAAAGCTATTCAATGTAAAGGTATCCCTTTGCCACGTATGGCACAGAAATAATAGGTATATGGCCATATCTCACAAAAGAGCACCTCTCAAACCTTTCGAGAATAAAAGCTTAATTCATAAAGAAAGTATTGTATATGTCAAAGCTTTTTACACCATTACTAATCATATAGGCACTGTGCATGCCACTCTGGCAGCTAGTTTGGTTACTAACTTGGTGGACAATTGAAACAATGGAGTACGAATATAAGCATGTGCTAAGATTCAGATATCTCCTTCAAAATTAATGGTCAAAACATTCAACAGCAAGATTACATTAAATACTTGAGTATATACTTCTTTCTTCTTTCCCTGATTACCCTCCCCTTATGTAGGACTTACACCCCCTAGGACTTACAACCCAGTGCCTAGGGTCAGACGCCTGTCAGGGAGCAGAGGGACCTCTGGACCAGACAGAGTAAAGACCTGGAAGCAGGTGGTCAGCCAAGCATCAGGTATGATTGTGAGGAAGAGGATATGAAATGCAGGTAAAATGGATGATTGGAAGGGTGATAATGAAGCAATTGGCAGAATGAATGGCGGGGGAAGCCAGAGAACCCGGAGAAAACCCGCCCAGACGCTGCTATATACTATGTCAGAAAATTATCTTGGGAATATCATGTTAAAAATATAACAGAAAAAGTAAACAAAAGATGCAATATATTAAACAGATTAACAGGAACAAAATGGAGTTGCTCTAGGGAAGTACTAAATAACACCTACAAGACATGCATTAAACCTGCTCAACTATATGGTAGCAAAAATCTGATTACATCCAATAAAAAATCCTTAATAAATTAGAAAATTCAAAATAACTCTAAGATTGATAACAGGTGGTGTTAAATCTACTCCCATAACAGTGATGCAGATGCTTACTGAAAACCCACCAATAATCTATCAGATTAATAAACAAGCTTTAACTCAATATGAAAAACTAATAAGACTTTTTAGAATATGCTTCCGGGCTGAGAGGCTGTGGTTCACTTGGCTCCTTCATTCTCCCAGATGTTTCGCTTGCAGCTACGGCAAGCATCATCAGTGGCGATGTACAACTCTCCTAGGTCTCTCGGTCGCTACTGAATTGCTGGCAGAAAGAGTGGGTTTATATGTGCTGGTAGGTACCGCCCTCCCGTAATCTGGTTGGTCCACCTGTTTCCTATGACTCCAGCTGTGATAGCCTTCGTATATTTCTAATAAGACTTTTATTGATAGTCTCTTGGGCTAATAGCCAGGTCAAATTTGCACAATTACCCAGGCTTTCAGCAACTAACTCTGCTGCCATCCTCAGGGGAACTGAATCTAGACTACTGATGTCATGATATTCATACCTAACCCACGGCAGATTAGAACTGCCTATTTTATTTCCATTGGTCGAGCTCCAACCAATGGAGATACGTGTGGAAGCAATCAGGTGATTGTTGATGCTTTTTTTGCGCTGTGGAGGAGAGACATATGAATGACTGGTACCCATGCTTTGCTGATTTGAAGGCCTTCATCCCTGTTGAAGTTGTTTTTATGAGCTTTAATGTATAGAGCTTCTTTAATCAACCTGTCATAGTACCTAGAGGGCTTTTCTAGTATTTTTGTGGAGGCAAAATTGATTTTATGATCTGTATTATATGTGTGCTCAGCCACTGCTGCTTTTCCTGGACAACTAGTCTAATACAACATTGATGTTGTTTGATGCGATCTTCTACAGTTCTACCTGTCTGTCCTATATAAACTTTGCCACAACTGCATGGGGTTTCATAAACGCTTGGCGCATGAACTCAAATCATCTTTAGCACAACCTAGAAACGGTTTTACTTTGGTTGGGGGCTCGACACGGTTTTTATTTGATACTTCGTGACTAATCTTCTAATTTTCCCCGACAGGACGCCACAATAAGGGATGACTGCTAAGCTTTCTTTGTGTTGGGCTCGCAGTTGCATTTAGAGTGCATTTTCCTAAAAGGTCTGTTCATTTCCTGGTTAGTGTATTGATTCTGCCTGAAAACTGTACGAAAGTCTGCCATTTCTTGAGGTAGATTTTCAAGACCAGAAACACAACACCTTTGTACAGTTTTCAGACAGAATCAATACACTAACCAGAAAATTCTAGAGTACGTATGTAATATACAGTACAGTATACCTACCACTTTTAAATGCAATTACCATCAATTATGCTAGGGGTACATTCCAGTCCTGGAACCGATCTTAATTTGTACAGTACATACAAATATATACAGTACATTCAATTACAATGTACCCACTTTACACTAACCTAATTTTGCATTATCTTAAAGAAATCAATAAATTTTGTTTGGTGGCATAATTCTATATCATAAAGAAGTGTTCAAAATTTCAAAGTCCAAATTGTTGCTGAGAAAACTCGCCGTTTATATGAAAATTGTCTCTGAGAAAAAGCAAATGAAATAAACAGTTTGTTATAATGACCTACATCTCTTTAAAGCATGTTTAAATAAAGAAGTGCTGTTTATAAAACCATAGAAATATATATATATATATATATATTCTTGTTCAAAAAAATCAGAATTTAACTAATGAAAATGAAAAATAACATTTTTGACAATTTCACATTTCTTACTTCCCATAAGGCACTCAGATGCAGTTGGAAAATAGGTACAATTCAACAGACCTGGCGTGTTCCTTCAAATTTTAAATAGATGAACCTAAGTCAACTAGTCCTTGTAAATCATTACCAGCCATTTATTTAATATTTATACACTCGATAATGTCTTTGCCATAGGTACCTTTTAGTTTAGTAAATGGGTAAACCAAATATTTTGCTAATACCTGAAAGCACTGCACAATTTTGCCCCCCCCCCCCTCCCCGCCCCTAACGACGCTACTGTTTCTAAATACACGGAAGCAACACTTACAACCCGTTTTCTGTGTAGGTACCTATTATAACTGCCGTGTTTTGAGAAAACACGCAGGACTCTAATCTTTGCACTAACAGATGTAAATATCCTTTAACACTACGCTGCATAGGTATCTTCAAACTATTCAACGGAAACTAAGAATAATCTACGCCTAATGTAACCCCCACGAAAAGACTCTCAAATGTTCGTGGGGAATGTTGAAGGTACAGATCGTACAGATTTTCTTTCATTCTTTCCGATGCCTGAATAAAACTTTAATAATTGTAAACCAGTTATTTTTAATTTGCGTACTACGGATTTACACTAACATACAGTTCAGATCAGAATGCACAATTTCCATGCAGTTTCCTGGAAGGATTCTTATTTTCAATTGAAACGTAAATCTACTATTCACTCTTGTTATGGAAGTCAATCCGGAAAAGAAATACAAAATACCGTTTTAACTGAAGAAATGCTTATCAATAAACAAGGCTACAATGTCAATACTTACAGAAACCTAAGTTATGAATATGAGAAGTTTACAGAGCAAAGACGAGGTGTAAATGTTTCCTTCGGCTTTAGCAAGTATATTTCTTCCGATGTTCTCAAAAACCCAATGCTCTACACCCACAGCTTTTCAAGCAGTGTGTGGCCTGAACAAGTTTCAAATGCTAATCCAAACAGCTGCTGCTTGTGTAACTTCACGACGGCGACAACAATGATGCTCTGGTACCCTGCCCAAATACAGATGGCAGTGACTTCAGTTGTGGGAATTCGCACAGGTTTCGCGACAGAAGTGTCACACAATAACAATCTATCATATAGGAGGAGGCCCCGGACACAGTCCACTGTATTGACATCACCGGTTTAGGCAATAAAATATCAGTATTATGTATCTCCCCGTTGTTGTACAAACATGTGAGACATGAACTTACGAAAGGAGCCCCCCTTTCAATCATGATTATAGAAGTTTTGATGTACATCCTGGCTCCAGCATTATGTGAATATATTGTGCGAACCTATTTTATGCTAAACTGACATTCTTGGGCAATTTACTGCACAGGGTTCTGCAACAGAACAATGTAACGAATCTTTACCCCGCCAGCAGCGAGTTTGCGCGCGCGATTTGAGCGGGAACCGTGGTGTTTGGCTTATTTTACAGCTGTCATATGCTTGTGTATTCTGAAAGTTCACTACGCATGCGTTGCGCGCATTGGAGAGGAGGGGCAAAGTGGTCTGTTGTCATGATAACTAGGTTTAACCTTGAAGTAGCCAATAGACTTCGTGCCTACGAATTCCCGCCAAAAAGTGTGTCGAACTCTATGACAGTGCCATTACCACCAAAGCCCACTGGTGTCGCAACCCTTAAAAAGACGTTTGACCTTGAAATAGAGTTTTACGTTAAAAAAGTAGGACTTGTGTTTGAGGAACATTCCGAAAACGTAAGTCAATAAAACCCGAAAAAATTAAAAATTATTGTTTTTGCGACCAGCATCCTTAAAAAATGAGATTTTTATCTTTACCAAATTGTAGCTCCATATTATCTTATTTTTTCACTCTAAAATCCTTTGAATCTCCTCGTTACAACTTTCGGATGTGGTTGGTGTAAATTTATTTTCAAAACATCACGCTAATCCTAGTTTTCATGTCACATTGATAGTTTACACGATGTAAACAAAATTTTCTAAGCCAACAAAATCTGAAAATACTGTTAAAATGGTTGTTTTGTTCCCAGCTTCCATAAAACATGCAGTACAAAAATGCTGTATTTATACTGCATTTGTATGACATTTCCTCACACTAAAAATATACGGATGTCATCATTACAACTTTCATGAATTATTTGTTGATATTTATGTATTTATGTAGGTACAAGCTAATGCAACGTTTTTTAACATTTACTGAATACCTATTTTTAATGTCACGTTGATAGTTGTAGTAATAGTCATAATTATTTTTAACCCTCAGTTTTTAAACGTTGTTTTTATTTTTCCGCATCTAGCTCCTTGTAATTTTATTTTTTCACAATAATGATGGATAGCATAATTATAACTTTCGCGAAACATTCTTTTTATAAACTAAAAATTTTACGACATTGTTAGTCACCACTGGGGTATGTTTTTTTGGTTTACCGAGAACAAAAACAGTGAGCCAGCTGGAAAATTTAATGTGCCCACATGTTGCCATGTTGACTAGATAAACCGCGCGTGGAGTGCAAGATACGTGGTTGAAATCCTGGTTATTGAATTGAATTTTTCAGGCTATCCTATCTCTCATCCTTTTCCCCTTGTGTGAAAAACACAATTATCATTGATTGACCTAATAGAGGTTGCCTGTAAAGCACGGGACTTCAAGCACGTGCCTACAACAATGTAAGTTGCCATTTGATTATCTCAAATATGATTCGAGATTTCCTCCTGGTTTAACGGGAAGAAAACATGCGAGTAGAGCAACCGCGCATAGAGTGAGTGATTGAATTCCTGGTTATTACATTGCATTTTCCAGGGTAATTTATCTTTCAACCTTTTGATTACTCAACTTGGTACTTAACCGACTTTTCGTTTTTGAGCTGTGCTATGTTCTCTTTCTCTCCCTCCCTCACAAGCCACGTTTTATGTGTTCCTTGCAAAATAAATAGCATTGCTTAAATGTTGAAAACTACAGGGACAATGTTTTATTTTAAGCTATTAAAACATTAATGTTAATAATATGTTGTTTATTTATTTATATAAAGATCAGTGGCGTGTGGTCCATGTACGCAAGGTAAGCAGTGCTTACCCTGTACAATGCTACAAAATTATTTATATTATATTATCTAGCAGCACGTTCTGATGTTATGTTAAGCGCTTGGCTACTGCAGTTGACCTGAACTAAGATTTCCGTTTTATTGTACGATACGCAATACGTGCAATCATGCTTGCAACAACGCACTGTGTCCGTGGGAACTCGTTTCCGTAGGTTTTCGGGTCAGCTCGGGCGCCATCGCGGCATTGGCTCAAGAGAAGCACATGCAAATTCTAGTTGCCTTGCGCGAAACACCAGAACTGGCGCTTGCGCAGCTCTGTTGTTGGTTAGTCGAAGCTATTCTGTACGAAGGCTGTTTTGGCGGTATTGCAACAATAACAGGGTAGTATTATAGCTGCAATAGTGTATTGGGCGTCGTTCGGGAAATATACTGTGATTAAAGTAAGATTGCACATGAATGTGATGTGAAGGTAAAAATCTTTGCAAACAACGGATAAGTGAAAAAGAATGATGCAAACTATGTATTTTAATATTGCTGCATTGGAGTTCACAAGCCTGGTACTCTCGTTAAATTTTGTCAGTATTTAGCATTAAATATGCAGAGTGCAGTAGTAGCCTAGCAAGTACCAAACACAGTTGGAGATTGTCAACTTAGACTATTGTAAGTTTAAATAAAGAGCAAAACTGAAACGGTGGCAGGTGGTGAGAAGTCATGAGACTAGTCGGTCTGGGTTGCTCAGTTGGTTAGACGTAGGTCTACTGATCCCAAAGTCGCGGGTTCAAATCCGGCCCAGACCGATGGTTTTTAAGTGTGCTTAAAAACGACAGCTCCATGTCAGTAGATTTACTGGCATGTAAAAGAACTCCTGCGGGACCAAATTCCGGCGACGCTGATGTGATCCCGCCAATTGACAGCGTCGTTAAACAACAAAATCATTTGTAGAGACAGCAGCGTCGACACGGTGGAGTCCAGTGGTTCCGGCTCGGCTCTATCCGGAGGGATTCGCCGAGGAGCTCCAGACCGCTGGAGAGGGCAGCGTTGTAGTGGCCCTTGTCCCGAAAGACAAGGCGCACGAGCGGTGTAGGTCTCCACCTGGACTGTATCCGTGTAGCATTCGAAACTGAAGGCCACAGCTTGGTGACGTAGCCCAGGAGAAGCTGCGTCGTGAGGTGTCGAGGGACGCCAAAATAGACGAGGGACTATAGTTGCGGTGGCCACAGGCGATTGAGGTGATCTCTCTTCGGAGCGCGCCGGGCTGGGCAAGCCAGCTGCGGTGGTGTTGTTTCTCGACTTCTTGGCTACGGGTGTAGCAGAATTTGCAGGTGTAATCCTCTTCTTTGCGCGATTCTTTCCCATCTTGATGTTGACAGCTCGACTTATAGGTGGTCTAAATAATAAGTGCATAGAAAATAGTAGCAAAGATCTGTACAACCATCTACCATTAAACAGATAACAAATGAAAAAATCAAACTAAAGAATATTAAATCTTATCTATTAGAAAAGGCATTTTACTCTGTAGAAGAGTACAAAAATTGATAAAATATGGTATATTGCACTTCCCAATATTCTCAACTAGTCTCATATTTATGTAAATATACTTGTATTGTATGTACATAGAATTTGATGATCCTTGTAAAATTTTTTACAATTGGAGAAATAAACCTAGGTGAAGTGGGTGAACGTGAATTCCTTGGCGCGTGCCGACTGCTTATTAGTCTCTGAATTACTGATGACTTTTCTAAAAATCGAAGTTTCTGCACTTCTCTCGTAAACAAGTTCCCCACGTCGAAAGCATTTTGAACTGTGCTACGGTGTTTGTTCCGTGCCGCCCATTGTCGTCCGCCAAGTAGCGGCGATTACAAAGGCAATGATGTGAGGTATATCTGCCATGTAATCCTTTGCTGTGCGGCAGCAAATTGTGTGTTAACGAGATCTACATTTCTTGTGCAGTAAGATTTTGCTACCTCTTACGTTCAGGGTTGCCAGGTCTACTGATTTCCTGCTGTTATGAAAATCTACTGATCTACTGCTAAAAACTGAACGTACTTCAAAATCTCCTGCTTTTTATGTATTTTCCTTAACATCATATATGTCGTTCTGGTGCGGGGGACTCGGCTTCGATCCCCGGTACCAGCAGGGGGATTTTATCCCCTCTGGGAGGTCTGGCACGGGGTGCACTCAGCCTCGTTAGGTCCCGGGGGGCCCAATTGAGGTGCTACTTGATGGAGAAGTAGCGGCTCCAGGTCGAGAAGGCTGTATAACTCGCCGAGAGGGCTCGGCGCGCTGTCCACGTCCCACCCTCCAGTACTGCACCCCGCCAATGACGCCTGTAGTGGGCAGAGGTGGGGGGTGCAGCAGCTGGGCAGCAAGCCTTGGCCCTTCATGGGCTATTGTGCTAGGGGTTTAGTTTAGGTAGGTAGAGTGCAACCAGAGGAATTCCATGCTGAGCATATAGTCAGACTCTGGGTGGGACGAAAGGGGAATATCCAGTGAATGTGCCAGAACTGGGGCAAGGGGTGCATGCCAGCACTGGGTCCCTAACATGTGCTGAAGATTCATCTTGGTGCCAGATTTCTTCATGCAGCTGTTGGACACCACTCCCCCCTCCTCCGTGGGGACAAGCAACCATGGTGCAGAGAACAGCAGTTGCAGGGCTTAAATTCCACCACACAACTGTGCCACATTCCCCTTTATCAAGTTGGTGAAATGAAATAGAGGTACGAGAAGTCGTGGAAATGAAAGTAGCCAATCCAGCATTTGTCTAGTGACTTTTGGACAGATTGGATGGTCGTTGGGAATCAAATGTGAGTCCCAAGGGCTACCGCCTGAGCCACTCCACTCGGAAGGCCAATGACCTAACATTATCTGGGCCAGTGGGTTGCACATTGAGTAGTGAAGCAAAACGAGTCTATCTCACAGGCATTGTTCATTTTGCGGCACAGTTACAACTATGCAAAAAACACACTATGTGATTGGTTTGTGGGAAAAATATTAGGCAAGAAGAAAAAACAACTAACTCACTGAAGTAAATACAAATTACAGTACCATTTATCAAAATATCTGTACTCATACCACTAACACCTGTATAAACACAAACCTTATGGCAGAAAGCCAGTGGCTCTCCTGATGGATCTGAAAATTTAATTTAATTTGAATTTATTACTTGGAGTCCTAAAATGTTGAAATTACAAATTTGTCATTTGCCTTTTGTCCTATTGCTCTTGTTACTTGTAATTATATAATGTGTAAAAATCATGGTCTACTATATTTCTATTGTTTCTGAAATATTAATCCCCACAAATGAATTACATAATTAATGTAATTTTGAAATAGTGCACAGTTGGCATTTCTCACTAAATCTAGAAGTCAAAACATAGTACAAATTTTCTAATTACAAACATTACACATAAGTGAGTTGGGTTTAAGGGCCTGAGAAACATTAGACATCCTACATAATTTAGTTTAGATACTATCAAGAATCTAAAGCAAGGTAATTAAGCTGAGAATCTAAGTGAAATTAAATTGACTTATGCTTTAGTCATTATATGTTGCATTGAATAATCCAAAAATACATTCTTTTTGTTTCACGTGCCATTTGGTTATTACTGTAAACCATTCTTTTGTAGCATTGACAGGTAACAGGTTTATTGGCATTAGTGATATAAACCTAAACTAATAATTGTTTTCATCTAAGATATTTCCATTCCAGTTCTTAACTCATGTCTTGATTTTGGAAAGTCACGTTCTTTATTTTGGTTTACCCCATTCATTGCAATGTAGTCCTATGTTTTTTCCCAAAGGAAAGGATCAGCACTAAGTGTGAAGGATTCGATAATACTGCTACATATAAATAGAACATAAAAAAATCTGATGTGTTGCATTCACATGACTTTCTCTGGTGACTTACTATTGTAAGTACTTTATGTCCCAGGATTAAATTTTACCATTGGGGTAATTGTCTCTGATGTGAGACTGCCTTTGTAGTTTACCGGGAGAAAAATACAAATTGGATGGAGAATTCAATATCATTCTGGCAGGATGTCACAGTAGCCTAATTGTTAGAGCACCCACCTGGTAAGTGGAGGGTCTGTGTTTTAAAACCCAGCTGTGGCATTGAATTTTTCAGTTCCAATTCTACCTCAAACTGAATTGTATGTTTCAGATACAACCTGAAATAGTTCTTCTTTCTTGCAAGTTTGAAAACAGTGTTGTTATAATCAATTTAATCCAAAAATCCGAGTTGATTAATAACACTACACAACACTTGATGTCCGGTTGATAATGGAGGAAAGTCAGCCTCCGAAACATATTCTGAGAAATTATAAGTAAGTGTTGTATAGTGTTATTAATCAACTCACATTTTTGGATTAAATCTTGAAATAGCTCTAATTAATTATTTTAGGAAAACAAGATCTTCATTTTCTATTAAATATTTTGAAACATCCTTAAAATTAACAAAGAATTAAAGTTTTATTTACAGAAAATCAATGTTCTTATGATATATTACAAGTATAGCAATTCTTTATTATTAGATGTGCTGATAAAAATAATTATTTGAATAAATATTCATCCCAGGCATAAAGATACCATTGTAACCATAGTTCATTTTCACTAGTTTTGAAACGGGCACATATAAAAGCACAAAATTCACAGTATAAGTGTTCACAAATGTACACAAACACAGTAAGTTAGGTTTACTGTGATCTTCATAGAAAGCCTACCATTTTCATCTGTCCGTTTTTAATAGTCTGCATATAGTCATATGAAAGCTATATGCTTTCTTTGGTAACACTATTGTTCAGCTCCTTGTGCTAAAAAGTAGTAAATAAATTGTATCACAGTAACTCCCTCTTGAGGTAGCAGAAATGCATATTTTAAATGGAGAAACTAAGATTCATGGGCGATAGTTGATTGTTAGGAGTTCCTTCTGCTAATCGTGGTCGTACTCGAATAATTGAGGAATCTTCTTCAATCTGAAATATAATAATAATAATGATAATGATGATGATAATAATAATAATTAATAATAATAATAATAATAATAAATAATAATAATAATTTTAAACTTTAGAAAATGTTAGAAAAACTTTGATTTTACTATTTCCACTTAATTAGTGTTTCTAATTGTTAATACTTCACTATACAGTCCCCAGAAAACAAATGTTAACCTGATGCGTAGAAAGTATGTACATTTTACGAAGAAATATTTTGGATAAAAATTTAGAAGTGACTTTCCTAATTAATCTAAAAATCTACATTAATTTGATATTATATGCTACTATTAGAATTTTGAAGCAAATTATACTGCGTTCTTACAAATAATTCTATGCCTTAACTTGCTCTGATTTGACTTTACTGATACACTAAAAAACATGACAAATGGTACACATGAAATTACACATAATTTAGAAAATTGGAATATGGTAGACTCTTTCCTATTTGAAGTGTAGTTTCCATTACAATTATGCTACATATTTCATTATTCTGCATTACCTGCATAAAATAAGAGATAAGAAAAACAAAAATATTGTAATTAATTCTAATGAATATAATCAATACAATGAATTTACATATTTAGAGACACTGGTTACATGAGATAGTGACTGCAGTGAAGATATAAAAGCCAGGATCACTGCAGGGAATAGATGTTTATATGCATTTGAGACAGAATATTAAAAGACCCCAAAAGAAAATTGTTTATGTGAATATTTGTTAAGAGTGTAATTTGTTTTTGATGTTGGTATGAGATGGTTAAATGACGAAAACGTGTTACTAATGTTCATTGTTACGAACAATTAAGTTTGTTTAAAGACGTCATAAATATTTCCATATTTAATTTTAATATATAAGTATAAATAAAAGAATTATATGTGTTCAATATTAAAAGCGAAATCAGGATAGCTAAAGATCGCTTCGCTAACAATGCGGGAACTATTTGATGAACGCAAACGCGGATGTATACGAGAAAGGTAGTATTACGTGAGGTGACGCTGGACTTATTTCACTAGCGTCTACATGCTCAAGGTGATAAGACGTATTTTGGTAGCGTGTGCAGAACATTTACCAGACTTTCATCAAGCTTTTGTTCCACTTTTGAAAAAGTGGAAAGACTTAAATAATCTATAATGGTGCTAAGAGGATTTATTTAAATGTAAAATAGAGAAAAAGTGTTAATAAAATAATACATTGTGGTGAAGAAATATCGTGTGATTTTTCATTCCATCTGTTACCACGCCCTGAGGGAAATAAGAGCCACATCGCTCAAAATTGAAGCAACATTTCAATAAAAAACAGCACCAAATGGGTTGCCCAGCGTAGAGCACGAATTTTGGATGGAATGGAAATCTACGGGAAATGAACTTAAGTGAAATACCAAGTGACGCCAAATCTTCGCGCCAAAAAGAAAGAAGACACCATTAGAACATTGTTTGAAATTTACGACTTCGGGAACACCGATGAACGGATAATCAGCGCGGGAAAACACCAGAGATCGTCTAGCGAAGCCAACCACCCAGGAGACACACGTAACTGGATAAATCAACGAGAAAAAAGTAGGACCAAAAATTTTTATTTTCATATTCATTTTATTTTTATGTTACTGTGAAGCGGCAAAATAGTAGAACTTTTAAGCCAAAGTGAACTGAATAAAGAAACTAAAATGTCGCCAAAAGAGAGAGATCTAGTAACAGGAGTAGGGGAAGGGGCAGATAGGCCTAGTTATCAGATAGAAACAGTAAGTGAAGAAGAGGTAGCAATAGGAAAAGACCAAAGGTTAATGATGATCATGTTTGAAAGACTAGAACAGAATATGAAGGAAATAGGTCAGAAAATGGAACAAAACAAGGTAGAATTAGGTCAGAAAATGGAACAAAATAACGTAGAATTGAGACAGAACATAGAACAAAGTTTAGGTCAGAGTATAGGCCAGAAACTAGAACAGAATAAGGAAGAGATAGGTCACAAAATGGAGGAAGTGAGAAAGGAGTTAGAACAGAAAATGGAATTAGGAAGACAGAACTTAGACCAGAAAATAGAATTAGGAAGACAGGAGTGTAAAGAAAATATGAAAGTAATGGAAACTAATTTAAAATTAGTACATAAAAACTTAAATGAGACAAAGGAAGCCTTAGAAGCTAGGATAGAAATCATAGGAGATAGGATGGGAAAAATTGAATCGGAAATGAGAGAAAATAAGATTGTATTAGAAGAAGAAATTGGTAGATGTAGAGATGAAATAACAGAATGTAATGCAAGTGTAGACTGTAAGATTACAAATGTAAAAGCAGAAATAACTGAGGAATTAAGGAAAGAAATTGAGGTAGTAAAGAAAGGAATTATTAATGAAACTGTAGAACAAATTGTAATTCCTAAAATTAAGACTATGGCTGATGTAGTGCAGTCGCAACAAGATGCTATGAATGATATGAAACAAAGTCACTTAGAAATAAAGAATGATTTAAAATCAATTTGTGAAGAAATGAGAAAAGGAAAAGAAAGTTTGGCTAATGTAAATGATGTTGTGAATGCACTACAAAGGCAAAATGATGATTTAGATGTAAGTAATGTACAAGATGAGAGTTATTTGAATGATGTACAAAATGTTGACTCACCATATAGAGAAAGAGGTTCACAATTAAACAATGACACAACACATAACATATGCTACACCAACAGCATAGTACATGAAATCACACCACCTACATTTGACGAGGAGAAGGGAGACGATCCAAAACTCTTTGTTAAAGAGATGGAAGAGTATTTTAAAGTGAAAAGGATACTAAATGAGCTTAGGATGATGATAGTCAAGAAAAGCTTAAAAACAAAGCATTAGAATGGCTTAGGTTAACACTAGCTGGTCATGAATCGTATAGCTCATTCAGAAATCTATTCCTATCAAGGTATTGGGGCCCAGCTAAGCAAAACCAAACTAGGGTAGAGCTAGCAAGAGGTAGAGATGATCCAACCAAAGGGTTATCGCTAGTCGATTATTTTATGAAAGTAGCCAACAAAGGGAAGCTATTAGACCCTAACCTGTCGGAAGCAGAGTTAATTACCAGCATAACAAGACATTTCCCAGACACAGTGAGAACAGGGTTAATTGTTGCGAGGCCAGTAGATTTTGCAGACATGATAGAATTACTAACAGCCTTCGAAACACAAAATGGTCGGCCTAATGAGCATAGACATAGGAACGGTCACCCAAACTCACCCATCTTAAATAGGAGCACGGCTACAAACAACCAGAATGAAAGAGAAGATAGAAATACTAGGAGCACCCATGACAGGGGGAGAGGGGCACACTATTTCCCACAACCACACAATCATGGCGAAAGGATGGAGAACACGAGACAGCGGTACCACGACACGATACCAAGGGGTGAATTGAGACACCAAACATATACATATGATCGTGGAAGACCAGGAGACCGTACCCATCAAGTGAACCACATAAGATTCTGTAGGGAATACTTGAACAACCGAAGACTGCCATACAATAGGGGTTCACACCAAAGGGGTAGAAACCAATGGAACACTGGCAACATAAGACGACAGGAACAGGATGAAAATGTGCTGAATAGGGCAGATGTTGCACAGAATACAGAAACAACAACCACCACTAACACTCAGGGAAATTTCCACAACTAAGTTCGTCCCAACCGAGTGGATGACCAACAACACAAACCCTAAGCAACTGACAATTGACATTGACACTACGATGGCTGCTCAAAGGGAATTGACAGAGAAGGTAAAATGTCAAGTGGCATTCAGAAGGTTACAGCAAAAGGCAGAAAAAGGGAGAAATAAGGTAAAAAGATTTATCAGGAAATGGTCCCCACAAATTGGAGAAAAGGTGCTCCTAAGAAGGCACAAAGCATCCAAGGCATCTGAGAAAAGATCTGGAAAGATGGGACTACTGTACACTGGACCACTGGTCATAACAAAACAGCTGGGTGACCATACGTATGAGCTACAGAATACAAATGGCAAGTTGGTAGGAAGATATAAAAATAAATTAAAACCATACAAAGAAAGGACCAAATAGTCTTTGCCAACAAACATGTAAGGCAGGAATAGTAGAGATAATGAAAAATAATAATTTTTAATGGGTTTCTTATAGAAGATGTTCAGATTAGAAAATACAACAAGAAAGAAAATCAACATAGTCATTGGCTATATTGACCACCAAGAGCATTGTCAACAAAGACAGATGAGGACACTGATTGTCATTAAAGAAGTGAATTATAACGACGAAAAAAATGTGTTTTTGACATAAGGATGTCAGGGACAAAAATAAATAGGAATCAATTGTGATGTCAAAGAGAAAATATTTTTGACACAAGAGTGTCAAGGGTGAATTGAGAAGGAAAATAATACAATTGCAGAATAATTATGTATAGAAGTTTTCTCTTATAGAGATAAGAGACAAAGAGGTGACAATTAGTGAAGTAAGAAAAACCATAGTCAGAAAAGCAATGCCCATGAATTAAGATGGATATAGCCAATGCTAAGCTTGAAGAAATGTCGAACTAAACAATAGTGAATAAGGACCCAATTACATAATGGTACTATTAGTAACATCAGAGTTTAAGAATTGACTCAACGACCTGCCCATACATAATAAGCTTGCAAGACAGAGGACAAAGAAATGAATAAAATTGCCATAAATATGATCATAATCATTAGCTCAAGATTCATAACCTGTTTTTCTCTCCTCATAACAAGGAACATAAGTCAAAAGGCACACAATAAACCATGATACACTTGAAAAGTAATGTTTGTGTCAATGTTAAATGTATAATAACTGAATATGTGTTGTATAATAACTGAATATGTTGTGTAATAACTGAATATGTGTTGTATAATAACTGAATATGTGTTGTATAATAACTGAATGTGTTGTGTAGTAACTGAATATGTACAATTTATAAAGACATGCTGTGTCATACCAAAATAAAAGACAAAAACATACAGCAAAGAAGACTAAAGAAAAAAAAGTATTGTACAAAGTGATTGTATCAGAGGAATAGGGAGAAATGTTGTATTGTGTTTCAAGATTGTAAATATAGGTGACAACTTGAAAAACAAAACAAGGGGCATGTGAGACAGAATATTAAAAGACCCCAAAAGAAAATCGTTTATATGAATATTTGTTAAGAGTGTAATTTGTTTTTGATGTTGGTATGAGATGGTTAAATGACGAAAACGGGTTACTAATGTTCATTGTTACGAACAATTAAGTTTGTTTAAAGACATCATAAATATTTCCATATTTAATTTTAATATATAAGTATAAATAAAAGAATTATATGTGTTCAATATTAAAAGCGAAATCAGGATAGCTAAAGATCACTTCCCTAACAATGAGGGAACTATTTGATGAACGCATACGCGGATGTATACGAGAAAGGTAGTATCACGTGAGGTGACGCTGGACTTATTTCACTAGCGTCTATATGCTCAAGGTGATAAGACGTATTTTGGTAGCGTGTGTAGAACATTTACCAGACTTTCATCAAGCTTTTGTTCCACTTTTTGAAAAAGTGGAAAGACTTAAATAATCTAAAATGGTGCTAAAAGGATTTATTTAAATGTAAAATAGAGAAAAAGTGTTAATAAAATAATACATTGTGGTGAAGAAATATCATGTGATTTTTCATTCCATCCGTTACCACGCCCTGAGGGAAATAAGAGCCACATCGCTCAAAATTGAAGTAACACTTCAACAAAAACAGCACCACATTAATGAAGTGTTTAGAACAAGTTATCTTTCAAACAGTCAAAAATTTATAACACAATAATTAATAGCTCATTTATTCTGTAAAAGACAATCTGAATGACACATTATCCTGTGAATGCTTATGTAGTTTTGTAAGTAGTTTCTAGATCATTTTATTCTGTATAAGTTTATATGAATGACAAATTATCTTCATGCTTATGTAGCTTTGTAAGTAGTTTCTAGCTCATTTTATTCTGTATAAAATAATCTGAATGACAAATCATTCTGTTAATGCCTATAAGGCTTTATAAGCAATTTATATCTTCTGTAGTGACAAATCATTGTTAATTACATTTGATGCCTGTCTGAATGCTACTTAAATGTATATGTATAGAACAATCTGACAAAAGATGCCATTCATTGCTCTATGTTATAACTAAATTATAATAACATTATAACTAATACAGTAGGATTGGCAGGAGAAGCCTAGTGATAGTTTAAAACAAAGTTCAATTTGTATCTTATAACTTCAGGGAAGATTTGATTGTGTTTCTTCATTATCCCTGTTTTGTTTTTTGTGCCTGTATATAATGTGTTTTATATGTATGCTATACTGCATATTTCCATTGACATATTTGTACATTTCAATTGACATGTTCAATGTTCACTAGCCTCCATGGCTACTTGTGAACTCACTGAATGCAATTCAATCTAATCTAAACCTATAGGTTATACAGCTGTGAGGCATGGACCATGACAAAGCAAATGATACACCTACTTAAGCAATAGGAGAGAAATGTACTAAGAAAGATTTACAGACCAATTAATGACCAAAATGGTTAGAGAATTCGTAGTAACCTAGAATTAGAAAGATTGTACCAGAAACCCAATATTGGATCGTGTATAAAACATAGATGACTTCAATGGGCTGGCCATCTGACAAGCATGGGTGACATCAGAAGTGTTAATAGGATTTTCATGGAAAACTAGAAGGGAAAAGAGGTAGAGGTCGACCAAGGTTGAGATGCTTGGATTGTGTCAAGCAGAATTTAGTTTTAGGAGCGAGAAGATGGGCTGAGTAGGCTCATTCTGAAGGAGGCATTAGCTAGACTGTAAGAGCTGTTTTCCCCAAGAAGTGAGTAAGTGTGTGGAGTTTAAGGGCCTGTCAACGAGGTCATTTGGGCCTGCCCAAAAAGAAGAATAACAAGAAGCATTACCTGCATATCGCCTTCTTCTTCTTGGTTTCTTTTCTGTGCTATTGTTCTTAGCAGAGCTTTGCCTTCTTCTTTCGTCTGAAAAAAAGAAGAGTAATTTATGACAAAAGTTCTTTTTACACCAAGTAAATGCACTGGTAAATTCACAGATAATATATTAGTAGAGAGCATAGAAAGTTATGTTTTACACAGCCCAAAGCAGCTGTACATCTTTTATACACATGTTTAAGAGTAAGTGCCACCAACTTAAATACTTCAATTTTACTGGTTTTCTACTACACCTACTACCCAAAAATAGACAGATAAGTAGTGGAATATTAGTTGGAGTCAAAAAGGATATTAAATCCTCCTTTGAAATTGTTAAAGAAATGGATAACACAGACAAAAGTGAATTAATAAAGCTAAATTTTTGGGATAACAAAACACATCTACATTTATACAGTATTTACAATCCTCCCAGGAATGAACCAGATCTCTCTCTTATTGACCAATTAAATAAAACAATCGTAATTGGGGATTTCAATGCTCATTCCAAAAGATGGGGTTATGAAAAAGTGGATTCTACAGGGAAGATAGTGGAAGAATTTTTGAATACCACAACTTTTGAACTGATTTATAGTAAAGAAGATCCCACAACCTTCATACATTACTCTGGAGCAGGCAGTAACCCAGACCTCTTGTTAGCTACAACAGATATTGTTTCAAAAATTAAAAATAAGTTATAGAAGATCCAAGTTCTGGTCACAGAGCAGTAATTGCTGATATAAAACTAGATAATACAAATAACAGTCAATGTCACACGAATCTGTATTGGAACTTCAAAAAAGCAGGTTGGATCAAATATAAAACTGAACTGGAACATAAATTTAAAGAACAAACAAACTCACAGCTACATGACCAACCAGATCGTTTGAACAAAAATTTCTGTAAAGTCATCCTAGAAACCGCAAAAAAACATATTCCTCGGGGAAGAATTAAAAATTTCAAACCCTTTTGGAACCCCAGTTAGAAGAACTGAAAAAGCAAAGGGATATAGCTAGAAATACAGCTGAACAAACAAAAAACATATCGGATACACAAATATGGTGGAAGAAATCTGCCTCACTTAAAAAAAGAAATTAATACTGCTAAAAAGAATTACTTTAATAATTTCTTAGAAAAAATGGATTATAGGACAGATGGTAACAAAGCTCATAAGTTCATAAAAAATGTCAAGGATAGGAAAGAAAACAACAGCACACCTATCATACACAACAATAAAATATTAACAAATGATACAGCCATAGCCGAAACATTCAATAAATATTATGCTAATTCACATAAAGTAACAAGAAATAATAAAAAGGAACATAAAGAATTTAAGAAAGATTTGAAACAAGAAAGAGAACGTGATCCTAACACTCAGTGCAATATCTTTTTTCAAAATTTTAATATGCAAGAACTAAACGTTGCAATAAATAATCTAAAAAACAAAAAGTCTCCTGGACCTGATCACATACATCCAGAGTTCATAAAAAACCTTGGAAAAACAGCAAAACAACAACTACTAAAACTCTGCAATCTATCCTGGAAAACCACTGTACCTGCTGAATGGCGAAAGGCAATAATTGTCCCACTCTTGAAGAAAGACAAAACAGCGTCAGAAATAAAAAATTATAGACCAATAGCTCTTACTGGCATAATAGCAAAAGTGATGGAAAGAATGGTGTCAAACAGGTTAAATTGGTTTCTAGAATCAAAAAATTTAATTTCCCCATGTCAAGCTGGATTTAGAGAGTTCCACTCTACAAATGAACAAGTCTTACTTCTCAGTCAAGAAATCAAACACTCCTTCAATAGAAAAGAAGATAATTTATCAGTTTTTATTGATTTCCAAAGTGCATATGATTCTATATGCAGAACAAAATTACTAAAGAAAGTAAAAAAAAATAGGGATACAAGGTCCAAAGTTTTCATGGCTATGTCATTTCCTAACACAACGCTTTATTGCAACCAGATATGGAAGAAACATATCTAAATACAAACAAGCACACCGTGGCTTACCACATGGCACAGTGCTCAGCACAACACTTTTTAATATATTTATTAACGATCTGCCACAACATATACAAGAATCAGGTGTGCAGTGTGCACTATTTGCTGATGACTTAGTAATGTGGACTTCAAAACCAAAAAGCAAAAGTACAGAACTAGAAAAAACCATGCAACAATCCTTAACCAAATTACAAAGGTGGACCAAAGAAAATTTAATGACTGTTAATACAACAAAATCAAACTACCAAATCTTTTCACTAAGAAAAAAAGCCACTAAAAATAAAACTAAATTTTGAGGGTCGACAATTACCAGAAACAAAGGAAGCAAAGTATTTAGGAGTTACATTTGATACTAAACTTACATGGACCAAACAAATAGAAAATGTATTACAAAGAGCAGAGAGGCACCTTTCACTATTAAAACGTCTAACAGGAATGAAGTGGGGATGTTCCAGAGCAACTCTTAACACAACATACAATGTATATATAAAGGCATTATTTACTTACTGCAGCGAAGTTCTTGTAACAGCAAACACAAAAAAGATTCAAATCTTTCAAAACCAAAGCCTGAGATTAATTACAGGTGCGATCAAAACCACACGAATAGCAACTATGGAAATACTAACCAACCAATGCCCCATTGAATATGAAATAGAAAAAGCAGCTCTTATTCAACACAAAAAGTTGATGAGACTCCCATTCAATACATGGCACAAGAGAAATTTTACACATACACTAAAGACTCAGGAGAGCTTTCTTTCCAAAATTCAAGACATCAAGAAGAATGTATACCTTCCTAATTCAAAGGAAAACTTCATATCTAAAGTCAATCCGACAGAAACATTAGACATCACATATTATTTACACCTGACAGAAGAAGTTAAGAAAAGTGATACTCCAACTAGTGTTCTAAAATTATTGGCATTAGAGACAATCCATACTAGATTTCCAGAACACGAATGGCTCCATATTTATACTGATGGATCATTAATATCAAACCAAGATGGAGCAGGTGCTGGAGTCACATGTCACCTCTTTTCCTATTACAAATCTTTAAGTTATGGAACTACGAACTTTGATGGAGAAATTGAAGCAATTCGAATGGCCCTACAAAATCTTTTGTACAGAATTTCACATTTTCAGCAAGCAGTTATTCTCTCAGATTCCAGGGCAGCAATTATAGCAATTACTTCCAAGTTGTCACCAAAACACCAAACAATTATAGAATGTTGGAAAATCCTTACCCATCTAACAGCGCTTCAAAAACAGTTGCAATCTTCAGGTTGATTACAGGACATGATTGTCTGGCAAAACATTTAAACAGAATTGGGATATATTCTTCACCACTCTGTCCTCTATGTGATCTGCAAGAGGAAATGGATCGAGACCACCTTCAAATATGCCCGGCCACTTCTAATGCCCCATCCATCAGTGAAAAATATTGGAGAGCAAGAGGATTAATGACTTCATTGTCAGAAATCCAGCATTAGCTAACAACAACAAGAGTAAGTGCATGCACTCACGTAAATATTTAACCAATAAGGACAAAATTTTTTTTATACAATATATGTAAGAATCTAGATTAATATAATATATTGTTAATATATAATATGACAGTATCAGCATTCATTTTATAGCAATTATTTCCGTAATAATGAAGTTTACTCTGGTGATTCAATGTAAATTTTCATGCAACTTGATTTCTGAATGGTTATTTACAACTTAGTATGAAATTCACAATTCATTGGGACGGTTATGCAAAATTGATTGGTTAAAATACTTATTTCAAGAATAAGATCTGTTTTATGCTTTGCAACAAAGAAATTCAACGTTATGAGAGATCAAGCACGTTACTTCCTTGTCTGGTAGGTTCATGCATATTTTACAGAAGACAACAGGAAAGGTGAATATAATATCAATAATGGTGGGAGTTTAATAATGAGTTGGTTATCTGTATTGTTGTTGAGAGAGGACATGGTTGAGGAGAGTTTGTTTTGAAAGTGCTGAAAATAACTACATGTTTTGATCATACAGAGAAGTTCAAATGTGAGGGGTATTATGTGTTTGACACCTGTCAAAAGATTGTAATTGATAAATATTCTATAATGCATGAGGTTTAACTTGGCACTTTGTGCACTATCCTTGTCTAGCATGGGCTGTGCCTTTCTTTCCTTGAAATGGTCTACCTGATACCTGCGGTGGTATGAGGGTAAGCAGGCATCACTGGTGTTGCAACTCTTGCTAATGGAGTATCATTTGTCAATGTGACAATGAAGAAGGATCACTTGCCACTGGTGTGTCTACCCTACCTGGTTTGCCATAAAGAGGGGCAGCTTAGAAGGAGATGGAGAATACCTATTTCTTTTTCTTTCTAAAAAGTAGGAACCAAGTTAAACCTCAGCCACTAGAACAAGTCTGCACAGCCGGCTCGCGAGCGGAGTAGAGCTACTGGCAGCGCTTTTGTTTACGAGTGGACAGAGAGGAGAGGTATCGTACAGTGCGTACTACTCGGCCACGATATGAATACACTTTAAGGAAGACGCCACAGTTTTGTTTCCTATCTTAAGTCTAGGGATCTGCGCTGAGTGAGGGAACGCAAGGGGAAAGGCGATACTGGGATTGTACAGTCGTACAATGAAAACAGTACTCACCTGCTGATGTCTTCACATTAGCAACTTATCCTTTCTTTCCCGGCACAACAAATATTATGCAAAAGAGCGTCATCAAAGGGAAGATTTTTGGTGGTAATTATTTAAAAAATTCACATTAATAACTTAAGTTAGCACTGTTTTCTGTTGAATATTATACTAAAACTTTGCATTAATTTCCTACAAAACAGACTCTCGGATAGCAATTTGGCATCCAGTCTTAGAATCTGTCTTTGTAAGCCAAATTTTGAAAGTGTGTGAATTGAAAAATATGCCAAGTGTTTGAGAGGTAGAACTGGAAACTTAAAAATTCAATGCCACAAATGGGATTTGAACCACAGACCTTCCACTTACCGGGCAGCTGCTCTACCACTGAGCTATTGTGACAAACTGCCAGAATGGCACTAAATTCTCAAACCAGTTCGTATTTCTCCTGGTAAACCACAAAGGCAGTCTCACATCAGAGACAAATTACCCCAATGGTGACTTACTATTGTAAGTACTTTATATCCCAGGATTAAATAACCTTCAGGTGGTAATTATGGTCTTTGATTTCTTGACTGAGAAGTAAGACTTGTTCTTATTATTTATTTATGCCAACAAACTTACTGTTGGTGTTTTTAAACACACAAGCCGTGTGTGGGCAAAGTTTAAGAGGTAGAACTGTGGTTCAAATCCCAGTTGTGGCATTGAATTTTTAAGTTCCAGTTCTACCTCTTAAGACTTGTTCATTTGTAGAGTGGAACTCTCTAAATCCAGCTTGACATGGGGAAATTAAATTTTTTGATTCTAGAAACCAATTTAACCTGTTTGACATCATTCTTTCCATCACTTTTGCTATTATCCTAGTAAGAGCTATTGGTCTATAATTTTTTATTTCTGACACTGTTTTGTCTTTCTTCAAGAGTGGGACAATTATTGCCTTTCGCCATTCAGCAGGTACAGTGGTTTTCCAGGATAGATTGTAGAGTTTTAGTAGTTGTTGTTTTGCTGTTTTTCCAAGGTTTTTTATGAACTCTGGATGTATGTGATCAGGTCCAGGAGACTCTTTGTTTTTTTAGATTATTTATTGCAATGTTTAGTTCTTGCATATTAAAATTTAGAAAAAAGATATTGCACTGAGTGTTAGGGTCACATTCTCTTTCTTGTTTCAAATCTTTCTTAAATTCTTTATGTTCCTCTATATTATTTCTTGTTACTTTATGTGAATTAGCATAATATTTATTGAATGTTTCGGCTATGGCTGTATCATTTGTTAATATTTTATTGTTGTGTATGATAGGTGTGCTGTTGTTTTCTTTCCTATCCTTGACATTTTTTATGAACTTATGAGCTTTGTTACCATCTGTCCTATAATCCATTTTTTCTAAGAAATTATTAAAGTAATTCTTTTTAGCAGTATTAATTTCTTTTTTTAGTGAGGCACATTTCTTCCGCCATATTTGTGTATCCGATATGTTTTTTGTTTGTTCAGCTGTATTTCTAGCTATATCCCTTTGCTTTTTCAGTTCTTCTAACTGGGGTTCCAAAAGGGTTTGAAATTTTTAATTCTTCCCCGAGGAATATGTTTTTTTGCGGTTTCTAGGATGACTTTACAGAAATTTTTGTTCAAATGATCTGGTTGGTCATGTAGCTGTGAGTTTGTTTGTTCTTTAAATTTATGTTCCAGTTCAGTTTTATATTTGATCCAATCTGCTTTTTTGAAGTTCCAATACAGATTCGTGTGACATTGACTGTTATTTGTATTATCTAGTTTTATATCAGCAATTACTGCTCTGTGACCAGAACTTGGATCTTCTATAACTTGTTTTTTAATTTTTGAAACAATATCTGTTGTAGCTAACAAGAGGTCTGGGTTACTGCCTGCTCCAGAGTAATGTATGAAGGTTGTGGGATCTTCTTTACTATAAATCAGTTCAAAACTTGTGGTATTCAAAAATTCTTCCACTATCTTCCCTGTAGAATCCACTTTTTCATAACCCCATCTTTTGGAATGAGCATTGAAATCCCCAATTACGATTGTTTTATTTAATTGGTTAATAAGAGAGAGATCTGGTTCATTCCTGGGAGGATTGTAAATACTGTATAAATGTAGATGTGTTTTGTTATCCCAAAAATTTAGCTTTATTAATTCACTTTTGTCTGTGTTATCCATTTCTTTAAGAATTTCAAAGGAGGATTTAATATCCTTTTTGACTCCAACTAATACTCCACTACTTATCTGTCTATTTTTGGGTAGTAGGTGTAGTAGAAAACCAGTAAAATTGAAGTATTTAAGTTGGTGATTTGTTAGATTTGCTTCCTGTATGAAAAATATATCGATATTATAGTCAAAAACAATTTTATTCAGTTCTACTCTTTTTGTTTGTGTGAGACCACCCGCATTCCATTGTAGAAGTCTGATGTTAGATCTTCTATTAATATAATGTTTTGGTTCTCGAGAAGTTGACCCGCCCGGAGATCCGAATGGGGGACTATTTTAACTCCGGAACATTTTACCCCTCGAGTCATATTGCATAAATATTGAAGAGACTTAGCAACAAATGTAACCGCTTTTTAGAGAGCACCATATTTTTATGTTTTGGCGGTCACATCGCTCTCTCACAACCCCCAGAATGTCTGGAGGACCACACCTGTCGTTGGTTTACGGGTCTCACAGACCTGACCGGGAGAGTTATCAAAATAAATTCACCGACCATATCCTCTGATTACCAATCAGAGGATGTATACATGCCATGACAGGTCAGCATGTTATGGGTTAAGGTTTTATAGAGAAATTAGAGAAATGGAGAGGTTGGAAAAATAAAGACTCCCTAGCCCTCAGGAACCCTAATAGCATCAGGGTCGGAAGAGAACAAGAGTTGACCAAGGTAAGGTCAGATAGAAAAGTTACAGTGAGGAGCAAAACACCAGTAAGTGGAAGTAATGTTCTATAATGCACATAATGTAAAAGCATACATTTTTAACCTCTATGAAAAAACACGCAAATGCATGAACTTCCTAGCCCTAGTCATCAGAATAGATCAACATTGTAACTTTTGCTTACGCGAGTTTCGTAACTTAGTAGACTGCGTTTCTTTCTTTGTTGAAATACATACATATACTTTCCTGCTTGTAGCTGAAGGGAGAAGTAGTATAAAAAGGTATTTCTGCACAAACTGGATATAACCATATACAATTGTTTGGTAATTTGGAGAGCTCTAAAACCACACAGGACAATGACCTACCGTGACTTCCGACTATAAATAGGTTGCAGCCTAATTGAACAATACCACGTTGGGGGTTGAAAATCCAAAACCCCTGCACCCCTCAGACTTCAAGGAAAACATTATCCTAAAAGGATACCACCGACAGCAAAGAAGTCCCGCCCATCTTGAAAGTGTTTCGTGTGCCGCAAGAAGGGAATTATTCGCAAATGTGGAGATGTACCCTTGTGTGTTTATCCCTGTTTTGAGGTAAATCACTGCAGAACGAACATATTAAGGTAAGCCAGTAAAGTATATAGACTTTACTAAAATGTTTCATAAAGGGAAAATTAAAATAAGTTGAGTTAGATAAGGGATAAATAAGGGTTAAATGCTTAAACGCACAGGACGTGTATACATGCCCATATTGCTCATCCGTAATTTTAAATGGACGTGATTTCACGCCCATATCCCTGAAGAGGTTAAGCCTGTACTTACTCAAAATGTCCGCTTTCTGCCACAGCACACTCGCAACAATGTCAAAAACAACATTATACTGACTGACTGTTGCTAATGGAGTATCATTGATGACATATTCAATCTGATCTCTTATTTCCTCCAGTGTTTGTGGCTTTGTGGCACACACCGTGATCTTTTAAGTTCCTCAAATATAGAGAACTAAATGAAAAAATCTGATGTGTTGCACTCACATGACTTTCTCTACTCTTGTACTAACCATTCTTACAAACACTTATTCCTATATCTTCTTCGTGTTAAGATAAGCACTTGCACAAATTATCTTATTGCTTATTTCCTTGTAGGTGCAAGGGGAATATTAGAATACAGTAGGCTTTGTGCGATAGTCAAATGCTTTAAAGCTTTGAGATTCTGTTGTCTTTGCACACTTAACATATGAAAAAAATGAATAACGATGATCCATTTCACGAAAGTTCTAAGTTTTCCGAAACTCACACACATAACAAGGAATATCTCCGAAATGGTTCACCCTACAAGAAAATTTATTGAGACATAAATTGTGTATTTTTACAAGATCTACATTTTTTGTATAGTATGATTTGGTCTATCTCTAACGGTTTACCAGTTATGCAAAAGTCGTCCAGAGTAAATACGACTACAGGGGCTATAGCCAGAAAATTCAAGATATACACTTCATTTGTCATAAAAATATCTCAAACATATGACATTTTAATCAAAATTGTTAGACCCATTTTCAAGAAAATCAAAATTTTCGAAAAATTTTCCATGTAAAGAGTAGTTTAGGGTGGGGCTATTTTCTTCAAAATCTTTGTGTCGCATCCTTGAACGACATTAAACCTAAACACCAACTTTGGTTTTTAATCGACTTTTCGTTTTTGTTATGCTGTCCACAGACTGACAGACTGACACACAGACTGGCACACAGACTGACACACACGGACCTTTTTCTAAAAATGCTTTTTTTGGATTCAGGGGGCCTCAAAACATATATTTCCATTGAAATCTCGACATTGAATTTTTGGGTGGAATACAATACTTCCCCTACTTACCAGTAGAGAAAGTATAAAAGGAATTATT
The DNA here is from genome assembly GCA_030765045.1 of Tenodera sinensis. NCBI lineage: Eukaryota > Metazoa > Arthropoda > Insecta > Mantodea > Mantidae > Tenodera > Tenodera sinensis. The sequence goes on along the minus strand of CM060963.1, from coordinate 170,156,154 downwards.
GTTATCCGCAGTGGTATGTTTTTGATGTATAACATAGTATGTTTTTGATGTTATACATTGCTTTTATGGCAGCTGCTGATTTTTTTTAAACAGAATTGGGATATATTCACCACTCTGTCCTCTATGTGATCTGCAAGAAGAAATGGACCGAGACCACCTTCAAATATGCCCGGCCACTTCTAGCACCCCATCCATCAGTGAAAAATATTGGAGAGCAAGAGGTTTAATGACTTCACTGTCAGAAATCCAGCATTAGCTAACAACATTTTTCCTGTATGTGGATTTTGAATGAAATTGCTGTTGTTTGCAAAGTGATACCTAAGTATTTGTATCTGTTTACTATTTTCGTGGTTCACTCATCAATCTTCTCCCTCTCATGAATATCATCCCTGCTGTTTTATCTTTGTTTATGACAAACTCATAAGATCTATCTTTTAAGATAGCATATGACATATGCTCATTATAATTATGTAAAACTCGGTTGTATTTCACTGAAATTTAATACATATAACAGCAAATTATGTATAAATAAGGTTCTATTAATATGTTTTTAAATTACATTTTGCTGGGACCTACAAAAATTTACATATAAATACGAATTACTTAGAACTGGGTTACGTATAAAGCAGGTTCAACTGTATTTGTTGACTTCAATGTTTAGCTGTTTAGTCCCATGGATTATATGGATTAGTATTATAGACAGAATGGATTATTGTTGTACTGTTATTAAAAAAAGTAGTAATTTATTAATTTAATTTAAAAGGTGAGTTAATTAATAACACTGAACAACACTTACAACATATTTTTCCAGGACGCGTTTCGAAGGTAACTTTCCTCCATTATCAACCGGACAATAACTGGGTTTCCATGGTGCTTGATGGTGCAGATGGTGATGCTTCTTCTGGTGTTTCTTCTGGTGGCGGTTCGATGAACTTACTGAAAATGTCTCTCTGAGGAATGTCGAAATTAAATACTCGGTTTCTATTTTTTAAAATAAAGATTTGTTCCCATGTGGACAGTTCTTGTTTTCCGGTTATGTGTTTAAGAAGTTTCGGTTCTGGCTTTATGTCATGATTTTTTGTCCAAAAGTGAAATGCAACCGCTGATTTGTCTAATTGTTTACTCTTAATGTTTCTAACGTGTTCCTTGGATCTAATTTCTAAATTTCTTTTGGTTTTTCCTATGTATATTTCATTACAATCACTGCATTCAATTTGGTATATGCCAGATTTTTTGTTAGGTGGAATAGCATCTTTGATGTTTGAAAGTAGTAGGTTTTTTATGGAGTAATGGTTTACTGCTGCTAGCTCAATGTTGTATTCCTTGAACACCTTTTTAAATTTATCAAAGGCCCATGGATGATATGTGCAGTGATATGTGAGCTAGCAGCAGTAAACCATTACTCCATAAAAAAACCTACTACTTTCAAACATCAAAGATGCTATTCCACCTAACAAAAAATCTGGCATATACCAAATTGAATGCAGTGATTGTAATGAAATATACATAGGAAAAACCAAAAGAAATTTAGAAATTAGATCCAAGGAACACGTTAGAAACATTAAGAGTAAACAATTAGACAAATCAGCGGTTGCATTTCACTTTTGGACAAAAAATCATGACATAAAGCTAGAACCGAAACTTCTTAAACACATAACCTGAAAACAAGAACTGTCCACATGGGAACAAATATTTTAAAAAATAGAAACCGAGTATTTAATTTCGACATTCCTCAGAGAGACATTTTCAGTAAGTTCATCGAACTGCCACCAGAAGAAACACCAGAAGAAGCATCACCATCTGCACCATCAAGCACCATGGAAACCCAGTTATTGTCCGGTTGATAATGGAGGAAAGTTACCTTCGAAACACGTCCCGGAAAAATATGTTGTAAGTGTTGTTCAGTGTTATTAATTAACTCACCTTTTAAATTACATTAATTACAACAACACTGTTTTCAAACTTCTATGAAAGGAAGATAGTAATTTATTATTTTGGAATTATTGTTAGCTATTACTGAAAAACTTGAAGACATAGAAATATTTGAAATTCCACAAAAATTCATGAAATTTAAACATTTCACAACACTCTTGAATTAATTTAATAGCTGTCTAAGAATCAGAGTTAGCTATCATTCTCATGAAAGCAAAACTTGGAATCTGTATACTTATAAAATGAACTTAACACAATGCGACCACAGTAGAGTTCCCCACAGTTCCAGAAGCTTTGAGGGGCATCCACTTGAGTTTATTAAATAATATTCTTTTGCATTCACTTGGCTTATGCTAATATTCATTACATTATAGCTTAGTGCTAAACAGAGAGTAAATGATACAAATTTAATAGCAGTAATCAAGACTCTAGCAAGAGCACTTTTCTACTGACTCTACATAAATTTCCACCAACAGAATAATTTTGTTGTAGTGCAAATTAAGGTAGAGGAGAGTATTCTATAAATTGTATGATTTTTTTCCTCTTACCTCTTCGTATTCTAAGCACTTCTGTGCATACTGATAAGCTTCATCTATCCGATTACTTTTTACAAAATAGTTTGCAAGATACTTGTAAGCTTGACTTAATTCACTTTTTTCTTGATGAGATTCATTCTCTGTCACAAATTCTGTAAAAGCATTGGCAGCATGCTCAAACTCATTTAACTTGTCATAAAGCCTGTTAAAAGTTAAATAAAGCTATTAATCAATGGTAATGCATTATAAACATCAGCTACTTATATTAAGATTAGTACACATCCATATTCATATATTGCACAAAAACTATAACTGCTATTATGCTATTTAATGTATGCATAAATTTAAACATCCAGGAGAGAAAAAGGAACAAAGAAATTAAAAACTAAACAGTTACAAAAATACGCACCTCTATTCTCAGTTTTTGTGCTCTCGTAAGCTTTTCTGTTTAATATTTGTTTAATCATTATTGGAATTATTTTGTTTTTACTTAGTATGACTGATGTCATCTGTATTAAGTTATTGGCTTCATACAGTTCTTGCACAATCACAGGCAATGCCATAACCATGTTTCTATGCTGTTTGCATTAAAATTATAACTATTATAGAGTTAATTGAGGGTTGGTTATGTTAATACTATACTTCACTTGTAATGTGATTAACCTCACTGTTAATAAAACTTCCAATCATTATTGGAACTTGTATAGAAGTTTAATATTTATGGTGATAGGTTGTTCCCCTGAAATCAACAGTAGTATGGATGTAGAAATTGAAATAAATAACATACAAATGAAACCCAAAGATGGAAAACACTACTAAAACATAATTTTGTACCGGATAGCCCTCAATCAGATGCAATCCCTTATTTTAACTAGAAACAGGTCATGATTTTTAATATGTATATGTAGACTATGTTACACTGAAGCACAAATTTAATACAATTTTCAGTCGAACTAATACTATATGCTCCATTTATTTAGTGTTTACCTAGAAATGTTTCTTTAGGGTCTTCCTAACAGTATATATACATTGAAGACACTAAATGGAATTTCAAATAAAAATTGAAGGAACGCTTGAGAAATATTATATTCAAACAAATATTAAAATCAACAAAGATCGTCACTTTTGGTTACATAATCATAACATCTGCATAAAAATAAAACTTTTAAAACTGGTCAAGAATCTTCTTTGTTTCTTTTCCTGTTTACCCTCTCCTTATGCAGGACTTACAAGCCAGTACCTGGGTCATATGCATGTCAGGTAGTACAGGAACCTATGGACTGGACAGAGTGACAACCTGGAAGCGGGTGGTCAGCTAAGCACCAGATAAGATAATAAGGAAGAGGATGATATATGAAATGCAGACAAAATCGATGATTGGAAAGATTGGAGCAATTGGTACAGCAACTGTGGGAGAAACAGGAGAACCCAGAGAAAAACCATCTTTATGCCGCTTCGTTCACCACGAATACCACATGTGGGTCCCTGGGATTGAACCCGGACTGCCAGTGTGGTAGCCAAACGCTCTAACCACTCGGCCATGAATTTAAATAGTCATAAATTTTGAAATACCAGCATTAGATGACATGATATGACTCCGATAGGAACAATAGCAGACCAAGCAGGAGAAAGAGAAAGTACATACTAGATGAGAGCCAGTTGACCAATCAACTGACGATGAGGGGATGGTTTCCTTAGAACATGCTCTGTCAAAATTATGACAAGTGGTGCAAAAGTCTTTTATAGGTTGACCAAAGTTTTAACAAGTTTGATACCTTGCACAGAGCGAGATAACTCAGCAGTAACATGTGAGGCTCACAGTTGGGAGGTTATGGGTTCGATTCCTTGGCTGACCTTCCAGACCGATGGGTTTTTTCGGGGTTTCCTCTGGCAAATGCTGGGAAGGATAGTTACATCTTCCAAATTTCCTGTCCTTCCATTTCATTTCATTAATCATTTTATTCATCCTTCATTTATTCAGGGTAATAGGTGTCAGCGAAGAGTTAGGTACAGCTTAGTAGGGATGATAAGTGCACAGAAACTCTTTGTCCCTCGTCTGTGAGACTCAGGTGGAAAAGGGGGGTGTTGTATGCCACACCGAGATCCCCCTGAGTTGACCCCGGAAGACCTAAAGACTTCGAGGTGTCGTCAAATTTGGGAAACCTTAGGGACCTCTGTCAATGTGCCATTAGTCTGGATCTGGCTGCCTGGTGTCTCCTCTCACCTCATCCTTCCTCCCAGGGGTGCTCCCTTGGGGGCATAGGTACAATAAACCTCGCTTCAGAGCCGAACCCTCTCCATGTCTGTCCTATTCCTAGATACTTTGCTCCACTATTTTAAATTCTTCATTATTTTTAATTTCATACCTTCCCCTTTATTTTCAATGATTAAAAAGTAAGCTGCTGAATTAAAGATTGGTCCTACTTTTATTCAAGATGGCAAGTGCTTGGGCCTAAACCACTATGACCGGCCAGATGGTGGCAAAAATTCAAAATGCCATACTCAATAATTGTACAAGAGTTGACTGACATAAAAGCTTGAGAGGCCATGTCCACTACACTTAACATGAAGTTCTGGGTGTGAGAAAACTTTCTGTTCAATGGTTGCCATATTTGTTAACAAATGACCACAAATGCATTTGGATGAAATATTTCTCAAGTGTTTAAACTTAAATACAATTCCAGTGAGTTTATCCCATGTTTTGTAATAGTAGATGTACACCATACATGAAGAAACAGTCCAAACAATGGGTGGCAACAGATAAAAGTATGCCACATAAAGCAAAAACTCTTCTATCTACCAGAAAGGTCAAGCTAAGCTTTTCTGGTATTCTTATGGTGTGGTGCTCATACACTATCTCCAGAGGGCAAAACCATCAAATAAACATCACTGCTGGAAAAATTGAAGGATACTATCTTATATATTTAAATGAGCAATTCTTGTATATATATTTATTCCGGGCAACTTGGAAACGGCTCTAACGATTTCGATCAAATTTTGTATTCAGATAGGGTTTTGCTTTTTAAGTTCAACTATGTAGGTGTAATTCCCGAAAAAACATGATTTTGCATAAAAAATAACATTTTTTATTCCCGCTTCTACTGCACAATTCTTGTATATATATTGGTATTTCAGAAACGACTCTAAATATATTTTTATTCGCACTTTTAAAATAAGTCATACCATGTTCTATATGTCTGAAATATAAATGCTATTACATTCACACTGTTTTCTCCTCTCACTTTTAGGTAACACATTCATATCTCTTTCTCTACTCACTCTTCTACAAATAAATACACAATTTTCTGTATGTTTAAAATAGAGATACTGCATATTACATTCACAGTGTTATCTCTACTTACTTTTAGGTAACACATTCACATTTCTTGCTCTACTCACTCTCCTATAAACAATTTTCCATAAAAAACGTGATTTTGCACCAAAAAACATTTTATCCCCACTTTTAAAATAAGTCATACCATGTTCTGTATGTTTGAAATAGAAATGCTATTACATTTACACTGTTTTCCTCTCACTTTTAGGTAACATATTCACATCTCTTTCTCTACTCACTCTTCTACAAATAAATACACAATTTTCTGTATGTTAGAAATAGAGATACTACATAGTACATTCACAGTGGTTTCTCTACTTACTTTTAGCTATCACATTCACATCTCTTTCTCTATTATATTCATACTGTTTTCTCTACTCACTTTTAGGTAAGACATTCACATCTCTCTCTACTCACTCTTCTACAAATAAGTCATACAATTTCGTGCATGTTTGAAATAGAAATGCTACGTATTACATGCACACTGTTTTCTCTACTTGCTTTTGGGAAACACATTCATAATTGTTTCTCTACTCACTCTTCTAGAAATGTCATACAATTTTGTGCATGTTACATTCACACTGTTTACTATACTCACTTTTAAGTAACACATTCACATCTCTTTCTCCTCTCACTCTTCTACAAACAATTCATATCATCTATACAACTTGGTTGTTTATATATATCCAACTGTTAAGCTCGAAAACCGCTTAACCGATCACCGCGAAATTCGGCACGTATATGTATTTTTTATGGGGAAATTTTTATGGCAACAATTTTACTACACAATATATTACTTTCAAATGGCTTTCTACTCGCATTTCTTTTACGTAGCACATTCATTTATCCTCTGTTTGCCCTTCAACATACAATATAATATTCTATGATTGAAATATAAATGCAACGTATTACATTCACATGACTTCCTCTACTAATTCTTCCTTTATGAGGCACCATCAGTCTTCTTTCGCTATTCGCCTTTCAACATATAATTCATACAATTTGATATGTTTGAAAAAGAAATACAATATATTACATTCATACTATTTTTTCTACTCACTTTTGTTTTACGTAACAATTCACATGTTATTCCCTATCTTTTATCAACTTCATACATACCAACGCCTATACATATCGTATGTTGAAGAGTGGGTAAATTCCAAAACAGGTTGACCGATCGCCATGAAAAGTGACATATCTAATTGTTTTCATGGCGAAGGTTTTTATGCAATCCATTTTACCATCCAACGTATTACGTTCACATGTTTTTCTCTACTCCCTTTTCTTTTACCTAACATACTACTCCCTCTTCTACAAACAATCCATACATTTTTTCATACACTTGAAATATAAGTGCAACGTATAACATTCACACGCTTTTCTACTTATTTTTGTTTTACGAAACACAATCACATTTCTTTCACTACTCCCGCTTCGGCAAACAATTACGAACAATTCATACAATTTTCTATATGATTGAAACAGAAATGCATAGTACATTCACATGGCTTTATCAACCAGCTTTTCTTCCTGTAGTATTTGTTATTGTTCAACAGTGGTTTTGCTTAGTGTTGCTCCGGTGTTTAAATAAAAAATAAAGAAATAGTTAAAAAAAAAAGTAAAGTAATCACAATTGATGTCAGGAGTACGCCGAAAAGCACGATATGGAGCAGTTGATGAAACAAATGTTAGCCAAGATGGACATAATGGGAAATGAAATGAATTCTGGAATGCGACAGAGGAAACAAATATGAAAACCGAATTGGAAAAATGTAAACTACGGAATAGAAAATATAGGAACAAAAATGGACAAAATGGAAACAAAAAAGGAAGGCAAATTGAAAATGTAAACTCCAAAACCGAAAAGATGAAGACGGGAATGTCTAATATGAAGATAGATCTATCGGAGAATACTAACGAGCGACTGGCCAGGGTAAAGGAAGCCATGGAAGAACTCGACGGAAAGATGAAGGACCTTGGCGAATGTGTTAACACCCTGGAGTCAATCGCAGCAGCAAGGAACTTAACTCCATAATGGAACAAATGCTCAACGAAAATGTCAAACTATGGGGGAGGTCTGCGTTCAACAGTAGATGTTTTACAGCTGAAATGATGGTGTTTATGAAATATTTGTATCTCGGAAATGTCTCTTCACAATTGCGACTAAAATTGTTATTTAGTTAACGTTTTGACTTTCAGTTTATCTAAATAAGTATCTTCTCCCACAAAAAAGAAGATTTCACAAAAACAGAGGTGAAAAACGTCGAGTGAAGCTCGGTCGCCCAGGTACTTTTGAATAAATGTCCTCATCTTCAGAAACAGAAAGTTCTCTTTCATCTTCACTAACGTTCCTTCACATCTGGGACTGTTGCTGCAAAACTGCAAGATTTTTGCTTCTAGGTGTTTCCACATTGAATTGCTTCCCAACAATTAGTTTTTGTTCCTAAACCTGCAGAAATTGTTGGGTGGACAAACACATCAAATGATGAAGTTGAAGCCGAGACATACACTTATTTTGTATATTTGGACAAATCCAACAGATGGCACTATGGCCAGGTGGCTAGACCACTCTTCAACAGAGCAACCTGGGTTCAATCCCAAGGGACCATATGTGAGATTTATGATGGACAAAGCAGCATCTGGGCAGGTTTTCTCCAGGTTCTTCGGTTTCCCTGTCACTTAATCTACCAACTGCTCCATTATCATCCTTTCTTTCATCCAGTTTGCTCTCATTTCATATTATTTCCTTCCTCACTCTCATATCAGGCTTTGAGCTGATCACTCATCTTGATTACTCTCTCTGATCCACAGTTTGTCTGCTCCTTGATAGGCATCTGACCCCAGGCATCCACTTGTAAGACCTGGGTGCTATAAGTTTTCAGTTCATGGAGGGTAAACATAAACATGAGGCAGACAAATACAACTGTAATAAAAAAGGCCTTAAATCTTGTGTTTTCTTGGTCAGGTCAAAAACTTTTAAAATGCCTGTCACACTGTGAGTGATGCAAAATGGATACGAGAATCTCTTACATAAAATTTGTTCATTGTGTCTGTCTAAACTGAAAAATTCTAATATTTCCAGAACATCACATAGCCATTTGGACTGTTCTTAGCACTTTAGAACAAATAATCTACTTCCAAGTATTTTCTCCTGGTCCAAAAGCAAACACAGCTGATAATTGATACACTCTATGGTGTTTAAGTAATGAGCATGTACGCATTACTTAAACTGTTCTTTTTGGAGCATAGGTATTTAATTGTTGTGATATACTGTCTCTTGAGGTCACCTGATGATGATGATGATGATGATGGAGTGAATGAGTGATTAGGGTTTAAGGGCCTGTCGACAGCTAGGTCATTAGGGCCTGAAATTAAAAAGATAAACCCAGAAAAACTCATAACCTGCTATGACTCAGAGTTAAAACAAAACAGGAAAGTTGAAACATGAAAACTAATCTTAAACAGTAAGCAGTTAAAACAAGATAAAACATCCTAAAAGTCTAAAAAATGGCTGTGAAATAAAATACAAGTTAAACTTGCTTACCTAAGCCAATACTGATGACAAACCTCACCACTGTATTTACAGCTACTCGGTCGTCGCCTAAAATTGACTTCAGAGTAGAATCCAGGCCAAGGAACTGGCACTCACGAGCATATCACAGACAATCAAGGACGACATGTGCTATGGAGAGTTGAACACCACATGTAGAACAGATAGGCACTGGGTAACCGTGTAAAAGATGCCCATGAGTGGCTCGTGTGTGACCGATTCTCAAGCAGGCTAAAATGACCTCTGCCTGCCTGGAATCCCTGCAAGATATTTATCCAGGGTTGCATGATATCTTTGATTGTCCACAATTGAGAGTCAGCTAGTGCTTTCCATGACTGCTGTCAGATTGATAAAATATGATGGTGAGGATGATGGCGGCACCATGGCCAAGTGGTTAGACCATTTGCCTACCACCTAGGCAGCCCAGGTTCAATCCCAGGAACCCGCATGTGGTATTTATGGTGGATAAAGTGGGACTAGGCGGGTTTTCTCCAGGTTCTCTGGTTTCCCTTGCAACTCATTCCACCAATTGCTCCATCATCAACTTTCCATTCATTAATTTTGCCTGCATTTTATATAATCTTCTTCCTCGCTCTCATACCTAGTGCTTGGCTAACCACCTGCTTCCAGGTCTTCACTCAGTCCAGTCCATAGGTTCCTCTGCTCCCCGACAGGTATCTGACCCTAGGCACAGGCTTGTGAGTCCTAGGAGGTGTAAGTCCTACATAATGGGGAGGTAAACAGGTAAAGAAGGAGTGAGGATGATGATGAAAATGACAATGGTAATGATCTTCTTCTTCTTCTTCTTCTTCTTCTTCTTCTTCTTCTTCTTCTTCCTTCACGGGTTAGGCTTAAGCCTGTTCCGGTCTCACATTTCCTGGAGCCATCTCTTTAGGGGGCATCCTATTGATCTTCGTCCTCTTGGTCTATAATTGAAGGCTTGTTTTGGTATTCTTTCTCTTGGCATGCGATTAAGGTGTTTGACCCATTTGTTCCTATATCTTTGGATTTCTTCTAGTAGCGGTTGTATTTCCAATTCTTCTCTAATAATTTCATTCCTAATGTGATCTTCTCTTGTGCATCCTTTGATTGATCGTAAGAATCTCATTTCAGCAGCTTGTATTTTACTCTTCTCCTTTTCCCTTATTATCCATGCCTCACTTCCGTAGTTTAATATGGTAGTGATGATTATAATAAATGATCATTACAATGCTGATTACCTGTGACTTGACAGATATTGTGGGTTTAAATCTACTAACCCGACTGCCAACCTCATTAGCACATTTGAGGGCATATATGGATGATCATTCAATATGGGGAAATGATGTGTCAGTACTATGTATCTGCCAGCCAGAGTGTTGGTTTTTGAGACCTACCATAGCTTCTCAAATTCATCATGATGTTAAGGGTAACGATCCTATACATGGGCTAAAAAATCCACACACTCACAGTTGGGGCTTGAAACCACTACAAGCACAAAAGGTACCTGAATTCTATTCTGTCTCATAAAATGCAATGTTATTCATATTTTAAAAACTAAGGGCAACAAATATATTGCATATGAACAAGGGTTATTTAAAAGTATAATTTGAACTACCTACTTTGCAAGTTTCAGTAATGCTACACCTTCAACATCTCCAACACTGCGTGCTTTGAAGTAACACTTTAATGAAGCTTCAACTTTGTCCAGCTTTTCATAAGTTTCTCCTAATGCAATCAGCATTCGGCTGTCATTAGGTCTTAGATGTTGGGCTTGTTTGTAGTAATATAAGCAGTAGAAGTACATTTTCAAGATCTCATATGTCTGCCCAAGGCCATACCAAGCCCTATAATCTCTTCGATTCACTTCTGAAATATAAATGGTGTTTTTAAGTTAAATTTCCCATTCCTTCATTATATTTAACTTACACTTTCTGTTACCCTATTTTACTTGACGGTACATTAGGGTTTTAGCTGTATCACATTTTTGAATTATACTTTATAAACACTTAAACATTTAATTCTTATGATAACAGATTACACAAATATGTATAAAATTAACTTCATGTTTGAAATTTTTAAGTATTATATAAGACATGGAAGTATATACATTGGATACTGACCTATGCCCTTTACAAAAACATCTGCAATAACAACAGTTTGAAATTTCTATGTAACTATGATTCCAATGACCTAATCCCAAAAGGAAAGGGAGGGAGGGAAGGAGAGAGAGAGGGGGGGGCACCTCGATAGCATTATCGTTAACGTGTCTGCTTGACGTTCGAATCTTGCTTAGGGTAAGTTATCTGGTTAAGGTTTTTTCCGAGGTTTTCCCTTATCCTGAGAAGACGAATGTCAGGTAATTTAAAGCTCCATGGACCTCGGGCTCATTTGAGCATCATTTCACCCATTTCATTCATTCACCGTCCGATATGACACAAAATTGGAGAACATTAATTTTAAAAAAAAAAGGAGAGAGGGGAACATACACACAGACAAAGAGAATGAAACCTTAGACTAAAAAAGGCAGATAAGACTGACTGTGGTTCATGTACTTGGATCATGGGATAATAGACACATTGTTACATAACTTCATGCATACAAATATGATTTAATATTATTGCACTATGCAGTATAACTACCATATTTCATAGCATAATCATCACCATCGCATAATGGTTGCACCTTCATTTATAGACAAGCAATCAGGACTTAGGCATTTCACCGCATATCATTGCATTAATATTCCAGGTGTTCACTATCAAGAAATATTAAAAAATAATATGCTGCCACTGCAATCTGTTTGGTTCATAGACAAGAGCACAGAGTATGCAGTGTATTGTAATATATTCCTCATTGTCGATGCCATCAGTTTGCAAACCTTCAAGATGGTGTCTAGCCCATCAATGAATCTGATTGGTTCAAGTACGACAATAAGCAGACATCACTAAACAATAAGCGAATGGACTGGCAAAGGATCTGAAGTATTTGGTTAGCATGCACCAAATCAATAATAACTTATTCTTAAATTGAGTGTGCCTGTTTGTTTCTATAGTTAGTCTAACAAGAGCTTATGTATACTAAATGTTTACACATATCTGCTACAATGGCCTTCAATTATTGTTTATGTATTTTAACTTCTTTCCAGACTAAAATGCAGTAGTCTAATAATATCAACTCCAGTGAAAAAGTACACACAGTTCAACAGTATCATAAATGCTTTTGTAAATAACAGATAAGGCTTAATTCAATAAATCCAAAGTACATCTTTTTTTCTTTTTTAAATTTTTTGTTTACTGGAGTAGGTGTTTGCATTGCAATGTCAGTATCTCTTTTGTTTTTCCTCTCCCTTCTTTTCAACTATAAATAGTGTTACTTGGCCATGTGTCAATATGCTGAGACTCATTTTTACTTGTGTCACCGTACCTAGTCACTGAAAGCTTACACAGCCAGTCTTAAATAATTTATTCTTCACATAATGGCTGTACTGTGTATTTTTACTTTATGAAGAAAGCATAAAAAGTGTGACAATTATGCAATGACATGCAGTAGTTGTTACGGTAAAGCATGTTTTTAGAAATTTGCATGAAATTTAGTATAGCCCACAGAATCTTTGGGCTTTAATGGACAAACAAGTTTTTTCTCTTTCTGTAGGTGTGGTATAATCACATTTTAATCCAGCAAACTGGTTTGGAACATTTGCTTACCACCTAGGCAGTCCGGGTTTGATCCCAGGGACCCGCATGTGGCATTCACAGCGGACAAAGTGGCGTCAGGGCAGGTTTTCTCCGGGTTCTCCAGTTCCCCCCTGCCACTCATTCCACCAATTGCTCCATTATCACCTTTTCAATAATCGATTTCATCTGCATTTCATATCATCTTCCTCCTCACTATCATATCTGGTGCTTGGCTGACCACCTGCATCCAGGTCTTTACTTTGTCTGGTCCATAGGTTCCTGTGCTCCCCGACAGGCGTCTGACCCTAGGCACTGGCTTTTAAGTCCTACATAAGGGGAGGGTAAATAAGAAAAAGAAGAAGAAATTGGTTTGGGTAGGTTCACATAAGTAACATAGCAGTTCTTCACTACTCCCACCATTTAGGTTCAGGTTTAAATTGTAATATTTGGGTAACAATGAATATGCTAGCAGGTTCCTTAATTTCTTTATTATCTACTTTTAAAGTAACCAAAATCAGTAAGTTTCTCAAGCTTCAGCCATGGCAAGGCATTTTAAAATTATTTTATATTTTTGCCTGGACTACAGTATGAAAAGCAGTTATCCAATGAAGTACCATTGTTTTTATTTATATGGATCATCATATTTCGATAATTAAGAGGCAATTTCTATAGACAAGTATTATAAAAGAGAAATTATAAGTCAATACAATGTAGAAGAACTACTTTGTCGGAAGATTTGCATACTGTGATGTGTACACAATTTCTAGATAATGAAATCAACTCACTTTTACTATCTAGACAGTGTGGAACATTTACAATGCTGATTAAGAAACTAATAAAGATAATCATTTTATAGATATTTTTCTTGAAATTTCCCAATAGTTACCAATAGCTTGTCGATAACTTTGTATTGCTGCATTTGTATTTTTCATTTCCATATATTCATGTCCCATTAGCGTCCATGCTGATAAATACTGAGGATTTAGTTTCAAAGCTCGTTGAAAATACAGAACAGCTTTCTGATGCTCAGATCTTAAACTATAGTAGTTACCTGAAACAATATAAACATAAATGAAATTCTATTGCTGCATAGTTTGTTATTCAGCTGAAAGTATTTTAATTTGCCTTGTCCTGCTCTAAGTTCTGTTACTCAAACAAAGGGAGCTGGCATAGAGATGATAAACAATAACCTATGAACATATGCTTTAAAATACACGAGTCAACTTTTTAAAACTCTTATAACTTCAATTACAATAGAATATACGAGGGGCGTCTCAAAAGTAACTTGCACTATTTTTTTAAAAAATAACAAAACGTTTAAATATTTTAAAAAGGGTATATTTTGAAAGCTACATTCAGTACCTATCTTTCCACATAATTTCCTTGAACCTACATACATTTTTGATACCGTGATAACAGTTTTTTTAACACAATGTCAAGTCACTCTCCCGCCAAACTGGATAGCCATCTTTCCACTTCTTGTTTCAGTTCCTCGTCATTTACGAAGCGCCTTCCCCCAAGATGTTGCTGCAGCTCCGGAAAAAGATGGTAATCACTCGGTACAAGGTCAGGTGCACTAGATGGATGACCGAAAACATCCCATCGAAACTGTTCAAAATGGCTTGAGTTTCACGGGCAGCGTGCGGGCGAGTGTTATCGTGGACCAGAAAAACTGTTTTGCTCAACTTTCCCTTCCTTTTGTTTTGTATGGCTCTTTTGAGTTTTCTCAACACCTCACAATAGTGAGCAGCTGTCATCGTGGTCCCATGGAGCAGGTAATCGATTAACAGTACTCCCTTCGAATCCCAGAATATCGTTGTGATGACCTTGACAGCCGATGCAACAACTTTTGCCTTTTTTGGGAATTGCCTCATCCATTCGTTTCCACAACTTGCACACACTTTCCATAGACACAGATCCTTAGAAATAATCCTGTGAAGCGATGCACGGCTTATTTCAATATACGGAGGAAGTTGAAACAAACCTGCATCAAGTGTAAGGCGCTGATCGGTGTTCACGACTGCTCGAACCTCGCCAACAATATCCGGAGCGAGGGAAGTGGAGGGTTGGCCGCTTCATTGCTCATTGTGTAATGTTGTTCTCCCTCCAATGAACAATTGGGGCCAACGAGAAACCATTTGTCTTGACAAAACGTTTTTTCCATAAACACTGCACAACTCGCAATGAATTTCAGTCGCACATTTATTTTTTCCCGTCAGAAAACGGATTACAGCACGAACTTTGCAATCGGCGGTAGGAACGAGTGGAATCTCCATTGTTACTGCCGTTTTAATGTCCAAGCAATAAACTTAGGGGCCTAGGAATCTTACGGTGCTGCTACTACCTATATACCCTGGGACTTTCAGACTTTTTCCGCCTACTGCGCAGATTTAAAAAAATAGTGCAAGTTACTTTTGAGACGGCCCTTGTATATTAATTATTATAACTATCTGCAACTGATGCACACTTGTCTCTTTGTGGAGATAATGCCATACTTTTAGATGGTCAAGCCATATATCTGCTAAGATACATACTGGCTTTGACAAAATGGAGGCTTTTCTACAGATGACTTGATTCTTCAATGAGATTTCCAGCAGGACTTCTCCTCAAAAACGTTCTAAAGAAGATTAATCCATGAGATCCAGTTCAGGATTTCTGGAAGGCTAATCACCAGTGAGAATGAACTTGGGCATGTTAAGCTCAAATTGGTGTTGTGTGGACCACACTCTGCTGCATTCTACTGTAATACCCCGTGCTTATCCAGAGTTAGTTGATGTATAAGGCTTCATTGTCTTCTATAAAATGTTGAATTGGTTGTTATATATACATGTTTTACCATCTGTTCACAGAAGAGCAATGCAATCACTTTCCTCAGACACTACACATCACCAGACTATGACAGGCACTTTTACTCCTCCAGCCTTAGAAGGGAACCTGATCTTAACAAAAAGAATCTGATGCCTTGTACTCATATGACTTTCTCTACTCTTGTACTAACCATTCTTATAAACTCTTATTCCTATATCTTCTTCATGTTAGTTGAGATAAACATTTGCAGAAATTATCTTATTGCTTATTTCCTTGTGGGTGCAAGGGGAATATGGGAATACATCAGGCTTTGAGCGATAGTCAAATCTTTTAAAGCTTTCAAATTCTGTTCTCTCACGGTTAACATATAAAAAAATGAATAATGATGTTCCATTTGACAGAAGTATAATTTCTCCAAAACTCACACACACAACAAGCAATATCTCCAAAATGGTTCATTCTACAAAAAATTTTATTTAGACATAAATTATGTGTTTTAGCAAGATCTACATTTTCTGTAGCTAAGGTTTTGGAGGCCCCTGTATTTTAGAATTGGGATATATTCTTCACCACTCTGTCCTCTATGTGATCTGCAAGAGGAAATGGATCGAGACCATCTTCAAATATGCCCGGCCACTTCTAGTGCCCCATCTATCAGTGAAAAATATTGGAGAGCAAGAGGATTAATGACTTCATTATCAGAAATCCAGCATTAGCTAACAACAACATTTTCTGTATAATAAGATTTGGTCTATCTCATACGGTTTACCAGTTATGCAAAAGTCATCCAGAGTAAATAGATCTTCACGGGCTATAGCCAGAAAATTCAAGATATACATTTCATTTGCCATAAAAATATCTCACACATATGGCATTTTCAAGAAAATCAAAATTTTCAAAAATTTTTCATGTAAAGGGTAGTTTAGGGTGCAGCAATTTTCTTCAAAATCTTCGTGTCACATCCTTGAAAGACATTAGACTTAAATACCAACTTTGGTTTTTAACCAACTTTATGTTTTTGAGTTATGCTGTCCCCAGACTGACACAGACCTTCTTCTAAAATGCTTTTTTTTTTTGGATTGTTTTTTTTAGGTGGAGGGGAAAAATCTTGTTGTGAGACCCCATGGTACTGTGGGAGTCACCAGATTCAGGAGGCCTCAAAACTTATATATCTGGTAAAATCTTGACATCGAATTTTTGGGTGGAATACAATACTTCCTCTACTTTACTATACATAGTAGAGAAAGTAAAAAGTGGTCTGCAAATTGTATTACTAGATACTCGACGAAGCATATGCACTACCTGGAGACATGTTCTTTTGATCATACACATCAGAGTTTATTTCTGAACAATCGCATACCCTGTTTGTGTCACCACTGCCACTGCCACCACATCATCACCACCACCACCACCACCACTATTGTTTCTGCTTCTTTATATGTTGCTGCTGCCACTGCTACTTCGTTTGACAACAGACAATTATTTTACATTTTTTGTACTGTAAACTATAACCAAAACACACTCTTCCAATACTTTGTAGCTCACTGTCCAAATAAAACTGATGCACTTCATGACACGCAGTGTTTCTTACAAAGTCATAACATTTTGTGCCAAGCACAGTTTTCAGCATATCCTTTTGTTTAAATGAGATGGCACTTTTCCAGTTTTGTGCTTTTCCATGCAAATGGAGTTGATACCGTTTAAGGAAACACCTGTAAATTAGGGCATAAATTAATAATCTCCTTAATGGCTAAATATGAATACTTCTTACAAAACTTAATGAACACATTTCAATACAACTGCTTTTCAACAACCTTTCAAAATTTTCCCTTTCAAATATTCCACACATACATTTTGATTACTCATAATAATTATTAACCGAAACCACTGTTAACCATACTGAAATAAACAATTTGAAAACAAGCAAGCACTGCTGTATTTTAGTACTACAAAATGCTGCATAAGCTTATCTCCATTCATTAAGTTTTCATTAATTATATGTGTGTGTGTTTTTTTTTTAAATGTAGTGTGAACAAAAATGTAATATTCTAACAACATTTTTTAACAAAATACTCATAAATAATATAAAACAATACCAGTTTCCTTAGTTTGACATGGAACTATGTTGTTTTAATCTGTGTCCAATGCACAGACCTAGCCACATGCTTAAGTTTACATCAGGTTCCCTTCTAAGATCATCAGGATAATAGGTGTGATCTTTCCACCCTATAGCATTTTATAGTAACTTTTAGTTGTGATTTCGGCTGATTGGTTTTTCTTCTACCATGAATATCTTGTGTGAATTGAATTTGCTGGTGACTGCCATCTGCATGCTTCATCAGCTTTTTCTTTAATGCATCAGTATTCTGTCAGTCATGGTACCATGTAGCTTCAGAAACTTGAATCTGGCTGCACTTACCCAACATAATCACCACCATCTGATTCACCTTTGGCACCCTGCACCAAGCTGATACCTAATATGGAGGTACACAACTATGCAACAACCACCTGGAGCGACCAGCATCTTTGGTGGAGCCAACACTGTAGATGCGACAGCTTAATGTGGCGTTTATACACTAGGAACAGAACATACTGCAGCACTAGGTATAACACGGCAGCAAACTATACTGTGCAAATTTACTGTAATTATTTAGGCTTAAGTTAAAGCAAATACCACTTACCTATAACACAACAAGTTTCAACACGATATTTATCAATTTCACAAGCTTGATGCGCTAGATGTGCTAAATCTACTCTCAGTCCTTTAACATAGAGCAGATTTGAGTATGTGTCCAAATTGTCCAATCGATAGGGATCACATTTCTGTAGACGACGAAAAGTGTTGATAGCCATATCAACTTCTGTATAAAAAGAGAGAAATAAAAGAATGATGTAATCTTTACACGTAGTATTCATTTCAAGAATGAATGATTACAAAATAAATGTGCAGCTCCTTTATATTATGCAAAGAAAGCTACTCCATAAAGGTTAAAATAAACTCCAAAAAGGTTAAAGGTCAATATGCCAGAGAATCACAAAATTACAAATTAATCTCAATAAAAATGAAACTAAAATTTACAACACATTCTATTCATATAGCTTTATCCATTCACTCATTTACCAACTACTCTTATAAAAGCTTATGTTTCTATCTACCTTTTATTAATCCAGAAAAACCTTCAATTCACATTTACACATTTCATTGTAGGATTAAGGATATGCATCTGTGAAAATAGCCCAAAATCTGTCAAAAATCACAAAAACTGATTTTGGTGTTATTAAATACTATGATTCTTCTAGTTTTGTTTTCTGTGCTTTTTATACCCCTGCGGCCCTTTAAACCATGTCACGTGGTCATTTAAATGGCTCCCTGCAGGTGGGCGTACCCACTAAAATCGAAGATTTTGAGCGTGACTTAGTGCTTTTCATTTTTCTTATTTGAATTTCGCGGAATAATGTAAGGCAGGGTTGTTTGTTTATCATAACGTGTGTTGGCTGCACTTCAAAACATTTGACGGTAGGTTTGCACTCTGTTTCCCTCCTAAATGGTTGTTTTGATGTTATAGATCTAGATGAAGGAAACAAAAGTGTTTAGAGGCGAAGTTCTTGTATTTTTGTGAAGAGCAGTGTCTAACACTAAACTCTCAATGTTTACAAGAGATGAAACACATATTTCAGAATCCTCCCATGACTTCACCTTGGTACACTCAAGCTTATGGCAGAATATTTTCAGGGGCACCAAATGTGGTGAATGTGACCGTGCTAGTCTAGATGTAAAACTTCCAAGTTTTTTGGGATTTGCATCTAAAATAGTTGTTAAATGCAATGATTGTGACACAGTTTTAAGTCAAAACTATACAAGTCCTAGAGTACACACAGCTGAGTCTACCAGGCCACCTTTTTAAACAGCTAAAGGGTCAGAAACCTGCTACTTTTTGTGATGCAATTTTAAAACCTCTTTTTATCGTATTTCAGTTTTTCAGCATTTCTTCAGATTTAATTTGCTCTGCACGATGCAGTTTTTCTTATAAATGTATGAAATTTTGTGTACCTCCTCATAATTAACTAAAAAAGATAATGCTAAGATGATTTTTTGATAAACTTAATATTTTGTATGTAATGAAATTAATAAGGTTTGTGTAAGGAAAAATTTTAAGAAAAATAATTATTTCTCATGTTCAACAATTTTTTACACCCAAACTAGCAGTAAAAATAAAAATTCATCTTAGCAACTTATTAATACACTATTAATGTACTTAATTATAAAATTACAATTTTTTTAAAAAATAAGTGCATCGTATGGAATGATTTTTCAAAACAGTTTAAAAGTTGAATAAAAAAATTAATATCTAAGGAACTAAGATAGATATATGCATGAAACTTAGTATAAATACTATGCAATATGCTCTGATTACTGCATAAAATTTTCAAATAAATTAAACCAAAACTGTGGATTTTCAAAATTTCACAGATGCATATCCTTAAGTAGGTAAAGTAATAGTCAGAATTTTAAAGAGCATATCGTTATGTGATGGCTATAAAATTTCATACTCTTGGAATGACTATTCTAGTTTGGAAAAATTGTAAGTATTTCAAAATTCAAACTAATAACAAGACTTTAAGATTTAAAGCTTTCACGGCGCACGTTATTTATTATAGTTTCACGGGCGATCAGCCGTGTGAGGTTTGAAAATATTGAGCTTTCGGCCATTCTAAACTCCATGGCCTTCGTCAGAATGAAAAGTGACGAAGGCCATGGAGTTTAGAATGGCCGAAACCTCAATATTTTCAAACCTCACACGGCTGATCGCCCGTGAAACTATAATTAATAACAAGAAATTTAATTTAAAAGGTGAGTTAATTAATAACACTGTGAGACAGAATATTAGAAGACCCCCCCAAAAAAATCGTTTATGTGAATATTTGTTAAGAGTGTAATTTGTTTTTTGATGTTGGTATGAGTTGGTTAAATGACGAAAACGTGTTACTAATGTTCATTGTTACGAACAATTAAGTTTGTTTAAAGACGTGATAAATATTTCCATATTTAATTTTAATATATATGTATAAATAAAAGAATTATATGTGTTCAATATTAAAAGCAAAATCAGGATAGCTAAAGATCGCTTCCCTAACAATACAGGAACTATTTGATGGACGCATACGCGGATGTATATGAGAAAGGTAGTATCACGTGAGGTGACGCTGGACTTTTTTCACTAGCGTCTATATGCTCAAGGTGATAAGACGTATTTTGGTAGTGTGTGTAGAACATTTACCAGACTTTCATCAAGCTTTTGTTCCACTTTTTGAAAAAGTGGAAAGACTTAAATAATCTAAAATGGTGCTAAGAGGATTTATTTAAATGTAAAATAGAGAAAAAGTGTTAATAAAATAACACATTGTGGCGAAGAAATATCGTGTGATTTTTCATTCCATCCATTACCACGCCCTGAGGGAAATAAGAGCCACATCGCTCAAAATTGAAGCAACACTCCAATGAAAACAGCACCAAATGGGTTGCCCAACGTAGAGCACAAATTTTGGATGGAATGGAAATCTACGGGAAATGAACTTAAGCGAAATACCAAGTGACGCCAAATCTTCGCGCCAAAAAGAAAGAAGATGCCTATAGAACATTGTTTGAAATTTACGACTTGAGGAACACCGATGAACGGATAATCAATGCAGGAAAACACCAGAGATCGTGTAGCGAAGCCAACCACCCAGGAGACGCACGTAACTGGATAAATCAACGAGAAAAAAGTAGGACCAAAAATTTTATTTTCATATTAATTTTATTTTTATGTTACTGCGAAGCGGCAAAATAGTAGGACTTTTAAGCCAAAGTGAACTGAATAAAGAAACTAAAATGTCGCAAAAAGAGAGAGATCTAGTAGCAGGAGTAGGGGAAGGGGCAGGTAGGCCTAGTTATCAGATAGAACCAGAAAGCGAGGAACAGGTAGCAATAGGAAAAGAACAAAGGTTATTAATGATCATGTTTGAAAGACTAGAGCAAAGTTTAGGTCAGAAAATGGAACAAAATAAGGTAGAATTAAAGCAGGACATAGAACAAAGTTTAGGTCAGAAAATGGAACAAAATAAGGTGGAATTAAAGCAGGACATAGAACAAAGTTTAGGTCAGAAACTGGAACAGAATAAGGAAGAGATAGGTCAGAAAATGGAGGAAGTGAGAAAGGACTTAGAACAGAAAATGGAATTAGGAAGACAGAACTTAGAACAGAAAATAGAATTAGGAAGACAGGACTTAGAGCAGAAAATAGAATTAGGAAGACAGAACTTAGAACAGAAAATAGAATTAGGAAGACAGGAGTGTAAAGAAAATATGAAAGTAATGGAAACTAATTTAAAATTAGTACATAAAAACTTAAATGAGACAAAGGAAGCCTTAGAAGCTAGGATAGAAATCATAGGAGATAGGATGGGAAAAACTGAATTGGAAATGAGAG
Organism: Tenodera sinensis; assembly: GCA_030765045.1. Lineage (NCBI taxonomy): Eukaryota > Metazoa > Arthropoda > Insecta > Mantodea > Mantidae > Tenodera > Tenodera sinensis. Next base: position 170,133,868 of record CM060963.1, on the reverse strand, counting down.
AAAATAAGATTGTATTAGAAGAAGAAATTGGTAGATGTAGAGATGAAATAACGGAATGTAATGCAAATGTAGACTGTAAGATTACAAATGTAAAAGCAGAAATAACTGAGGAATTAAGGAAAGAAATTGAGGTAGTAAAGAAAGGAATTATTAATGAAACTGTAGAACAAATTGTAATTCCTAAAATTAAGACTATGGCTGATGTAGTGCAGTCGCAACAAGATGCTATGAATGATATGAAACAAAGTCACTTAGAAATAAAGAATGATTTAAAATCAATTTGTGAAGAAATGAGAAAAGGAAAAGAAAGTTTGGCTAATATAAATGATGTTGTGAATGCACTACAAAGGCAAAATGATGATTTACATGTAAGTAATGTACAAGATGAGAGTTATTTGAATGATGTACAAAATGTTGACTCACCATACAGAGAAAGAGGTTCACAATTAAACAATGACACAACACACAACACATGCTACACCAACAGCATACTACATGAAATCACACAACCTACATTTGACGAGGAGAAGGGAAACAATCCAAAACTCTTTGTTAAAGAGATGGAAGAGTATTTTAAAGTGAAAAGGATACCAAATGAGCTTAGGATGATGCTTAAAAAACAAAGCATTAGAATGGCTTAGGTTAACACTAGCTGGTCATGAATCGTATAGCTCATTCAGAAATCTATTCCTATCAAGGTATTGGGGCGCAGCTAAGCAAAACCAAGCTAGGGTAGAGCTAGCGACAGGTATATATGATCCAACCAAAGGGTTATCGCTAGTCGATTATTTTATGAAAGTAGCCAACAAAGGGAAGCTATTAGACCCTAACCTGTCGGAAGCAGAGTTAATTACCAGCATAACAAGACATTTCCCAGACACAGTGAGAACAGGGTTAATTGTTGCGAGGCCAGTAGATTTTGCAGACATGATAGAATTACTAACAGCCTTCGAAACACAAAATGGTCGGCCTAATGAGCATAGACATAGGAATGGTCACCCAAACTAACCTATCTTAAACAGGAGCGCGACTACGAACAACCAGAATGAGAGAGAAGATAGAAATACTAGGAGCACCCATGATAGCGGGAGAGGTGCACACCATTTCCCACAACCACACAATCATGGCGAAAGGATGGAGAACACAAGACAGCGGTACCACGTCACAATACCAAGGGGTGAATCGAGACATCAAACATATACATATGATCGTGGGAGACCAGGAGACCGTACCCATCAAGTGAACCACATACGATTCTGTAGGGAATACTTGAACAACCAAAGACCGCCATACAATAGGGGTTCACACCAAAGGGGCAGAAACCAATGGAACACCGGCAACATAAGACAACAAGAACAGGATGAAAATGTGCCAAATAGGGGCAACCACCACCAACACTCAGGGAAATTACCACGACTAAGTTCGTCCCAATCAAATTGATGACCAACACAAAACCCAAGGGATTGACAATTGACATCGACACCATGATGGCCACACAAGGAGAAAATGGAACTACTGTACACTGGACCACTGGTCATAACAAAACAGCTGGGTGACCATACGCATGAGCTACAGAATATAAATGGCAAGTTGGTAGGAAGATACCATAAAAATAAATTAAAACCATACAAAGAAAGGACCAAATAGTCTTTGCCAACAAACATGTAAGGCAGGAATTGTAGAGATGATGGAAAATAATAATTTTTAATGGGTTACTTATAGAAGATTATGTTCAGATTAGAAAATACAACAAGAAAGAAAATCAACATAGTCATTGGCTATATTGACCACAAAGAGCATTGTCAACAAAGACAGATGAGGACACTGATTGTCATTAAAGAAGTGAATTATAGCGATGGAAAACAATGTGTTTTTCACATAAGGATGTCAGGGACAAAAAATAAAAAGGAATCAATTGTGATGTCAAAGAGAAAATATTTTTGACACAAGGGTGTCAAGGGTGAATTGAGAAGGAAAATAAAACAATTGCAGAATAATTATAAGTATAGAAGTTTTCTCTTATAGAGAAAAGCAGAAAAGCAATGCCCATGAATTAAGATGGATATAGCCAATGCTAAGCTTGAAGAAATGTCGAACTAAACAATAGTGAATAAGAACCCAATTAAAAAATGGTACCATTAGTAACATCAGAGTTTAAGAATTGACTCAATGACCTGCCTATACATAATAAGCTTACAAGACAAAGAAGGCAAAGAACTGAATAAAATATTGCCATAAATATGATCATAATCATTAGCTCAAGATTAGTATCCTGTTTTTCTCTCCTCATAACACAGAACATAAGTCAAAAGGCACACAATAAACCATGATACACTTGAAAAGTAATGTTTGTGTCAATGTCAAATGAATAATAACTGAATATGTGTTGTATAATAACTGAATATGTATTATGTAGTAACTGAATATGGGAAATTTATATAGACATGCTGTGTCATACCAAAACAAAAGACAAAAACATACAGCAAAGAAGACTGTTAAGGGGGGGGGGGGGAAAAGTATTGTACAAAGTGATTGTATCAGAGGAATAGGGAGAAGTGTTGTATTGTGTTTCAAGATTGTAAATATAGGTGACAACTCGAAAAACAAAACAAGGGGCATGTGAGACAGAATATTAGAAGACCCCAAAAGAAAATCGTTTATGTGAATATTTGTTAAGAGTGTAATTTGTTTTTTGATGTTGGTATGAGTTGATTAAATGACGAAAACGTGTTACTAATGTTCATTGTTACGAACAATTAAGTTTGTTTAAAGACGTGATAAATATTTCCATATTTAATTTTAATATATATGTATAAATAAAAGAATTATATGTGTTCAATATTAAAAGCAAAATCAGCATAGCTAAAGATCGCTTCCCTACAATACGGGAACTATTTGATGGACGCATACGCGGATGTATACGAGAAAGGTAGTATCACGCGAGGTGACGCTGGACTTTTTTCACTAGCGTCTATATGCTCAAGGTGATAAGACGTATTTTGGTAGTGTGTGTAGAACATTTACCAGACTTTCATCAAGCTTTTGTTCCACTTTTTGAAAAAGTGGAAAGACTTAAATAATCTAAAATGGTGCTAAGAGGATTTATTTAAATGTAAAATAGAGAAAAAGTGTTAATAAAATAACACATTGTGCTGAAGAAATATCGTGTGATTTTTCATTCCATCCATTACCACGCCCTGAGGGAAATAAGAGCCACATCGCTCAAAATTGAAGCAACACTTCAATAAAAACAGCACCAACTGTTTTCAAACTTCTATGAAAGGAAGATAATAACAAGAAATTTCTCAGAAATGGTTAATCCACAAAATAGGTTTATTTGAGTAAATTGTATGCTTTAATGAGATCTCCACAGTTGTGTAGTAAGATTTCGTCTACCTCTAAAGGCTTACCAATTGTGCAAAAGTCATTCAGAGGCTATTCCAAGAAAATTCAAGATATACATTTTGTCATGCAAATATGTTAAAAGAAAATTCTGACCTTGTAAATTAATTCCAATATCTTTATGATTAACTCCTTCACAAACAATTCTAAGATACAAAATTTGGTTATGATATATTGTAACAAAGACGGCGAAATGCAAAGTCTGTTAACTTTTCTAACACTTTTTCCTCTAAATTTACTACAAATGCACAATTTCCTTCTCATTGCTAACACAGTTTATAGTCTTCTCTACTATTAAAATTCACAATTGTTCTTCCGAAAATCTTTCTCACCCTTACAGACAATCCCAAGGTTTAATAATGGGAAGCCCACTGTCACCGTTTCTAGCAGACTTGCACATGAGCTTTTTTGAAACTCACATAGTAAATTCCTTTCCACATATGTTCAAATTTTGGAGACAATATGTGGATGACATCTTCGCCATAATTCCACAGAAATAAAAAGAAGACTCTGAAATTACTAAACCTACAGGACAACCATATAAAGTTTACAATTGAAATAGAAGACAACACCACTTTACCTTTTCTGAACCTTAAAATTACTAGAGATATGTTGTTAGCTAATGCTGGATTTCTGACAATGAAGTCATTAATCCTCTTGCTCTCCAATATTTTTTAATAAATATTGAAGAGACTTAGCAGTAAATGTAACCGCTTTTTAGAGAGCACCATATTTTTATGTTTTGGCGGTCACATTGCTCTCTCACAACCCCTAGAATGTCTGGAGGACCACACCGGAGAATTATCAAAATAAATTCACTGACCATATCCTCTGATTACCAATCAGAGGACGTATTACATGCCATGACAGGTCAGCATGTTATGGGTTAAGGTTTTATAGAGAAATTAGAGAAATGGAGAGGTTGGAAAAATAAAGACTCCCTAGCCCTCAGGAACCCTAATAGCATCGGGGTCGGAAGAGAACAAGAGATGACCAAGGTAAGGTCAGATAGAAAAGTTACAGTAAGGAGCAAAACACCAGTAAGTGGAAGTAATGTTCTGCTCAGCTTGGGTACCTTGTGGTTGCCTTTCACATATCCCCTAGACAGAGACCCCTGAGATATAGATGGGATAAAATTTGGAATATATATAAAGTCCACATATGTGGATAATTACATAAAGAAAAATAGTTGCAACCCAGTTTCACACCAACTAGCAGTATTTAGAAGCTTAATTCATCTGTTACATAACGTCCCTTCAAGTAAAGAGGAATTTCTGAAAGAGCAACATCATATACAAGAACAGCAGTACTAAATGGATTCAATCCAGTCACCATTAAAACATGGCAAAAAATGCAGAAAAGCTCAAGATAATGGTAAACCACTACATTATCACACTCACAAATAACAACAATGGAGGTCTACTGTGGCACACCACTTTTAGAATGGAAACCACAACATTGGCCTCAATATAAAACTGTTAAAATCTCTAAATTCACCAACAGAACTGAACATTTGGGAAAAAATATACATAATCAAAAACAACAATAAAGTGGTTAACTTTGAAATCCCAACTTTAAATGAAGTGTTAAAGCTCTGTGCTCCTAACATCAGATGGCAGCAAGACGATAGTAGGAGAGAGAGGGAACAAGAGGATAGCGTCAGTCACCCAACGGCTGATAATGGGACTGAATGGTCTTGAAAACGTTTCCTGTTTTTAAACAATTTAAGTGAAGGTGAGTGTAAAAAGGTGACTCAAAATGACCTCAAACATAATGCTGAATCAAAATTAACACTAAGTGACTCACTTTTACTTATGTAATGCATATGACATCATCAGCTACGTTTGACTGCCAGAATGATTCAAAGTGTTCTCTCTGGAACCTTGAGGCTCTTCTACTGGGCTTCTGATGAATCTATGGATTGAGTTGTCTTCAGTAGGGATTTCAAAATTCATTTGCATTGATTCATATTTTTTCAAGAATATCTTCTCCTAAGTATCAAGTTCTATGTTTTGCACTGGTTTCAGAAGATGGACACTGCTTATAATGTTGTGGCTGGAGTTCCAAAACCAGTATTGCGACACAGCGGCTATGCCCAAGGTCATCAAGAGGCCGGCACCAAACAGTTGGAAACATAAACAAGATAACCATGCTATCACCCAGCGTAAGATAAGGTGCACACGTAAACACAATAAGTTATGAACTTTGAAACACCTTCTATAGATTGTATTTATATATTTGAGACGGTAATTATACCGTGCCCGAGATAAAATTAAATTAACGTTATAACACATGATAAGTTCCAGCATTGTTTTATTTTAGAACCACTCACAGGGCAAGTGTTAGGATTAATATAAATTATTGTATAAACGTGTACATGTAAATAATCAAATGTTAGTGTATATATTTAAAATAATAAGAAATAACGCACATAGAATGCAGTTTATGGGTAAAAGTTGAAAAGATTTCGCTTCAGAGACACTACATGAAGTCTTTGACCCGAATTAGTTCTGCTTGAAAGAGCGACAAACTGACGCCAGCCAAATTGTAAGCTCCATTGTGAGGCAGGATTATTCCTTTGTCAGGTAAAAATCGTAAAACTGTCTATCAAGCTTGTTCGAAACGCTACCGCAAGGGGGCAGGATATGGCATTTCAGCGGCAAAGTTCCGTCTTGTCCAACGACATGGGCCAATCAGGAAATTTAGAACTACACACATTTGAAATAATCAGCAGAACCCACTCCACTCAAAAATGTTATGTGGAGGGGAACCGAATGTGTCTTTCGTATTCCCGTATGGAACGAAAAGTCGTCATCCAACACACGAACCGGAGAGTCGCCATCCAACACACGAACAGAAAAGTCGTCATCCAACACACGAACCGGAGAGTCGCCATCCAAAACACGAACGGAACAGTTGTAAAATATTACACCGAGACATTACTTAGAACACGCGCGAAATAAGTAAGTACACTTGAAATTGATAGGCTAAATTCACATCAAGAATGATTTGGCAACATTGCGTAGAATAGGAAAATTTTACTTCAAGAAATTATTTCGGCTCATCATAGAGTAGGCTAAATTAAGCTCAAGATCATTTCAGCTCTCATCCTAGTGACTTAAACTTTTGGCTTATGCGCGGCGACTCATACATAAATTAAAAATCTCGGTAAAGCTATAAACTGCAATCTTTGTCAAATTATGTGTGTGTTGTAATTGTAATATTTTAAATTCTTTTTGTGCTTCGTATACAATAAAGTAACATAATTACTTCCTACTCAAACTTGTTCTAATTAGTAGCTTAAAAACCATTTGTAAGTGATTCCACGCCCTTTCTAGCAGTCTCTGGCCAGGCAAAGCTACTGAACAAGTAATAACAACTTAGCAATTGAACGAGAAGAAGAGGATTTTACATGCTAAGTTAACTATAAGTGTCAGGAGGATTGAGTGGCGCCTCTTCAAACAAATTTTCTCAATCTCTCCAAATAGTACTGCAATAACTTGCAGTGGCACTTCCGTAATTAAATAAGTATATCAATTACTTATTTAATTACAAACATCACGTTTTTTACAAGTGGCTTTCAATTGTTGAGGCAACAACCCAACCAATAGCCAAAAGTAAAGAAAGAACGCTGAATATTTTTGTTTTCAGAGATTGGTAATTAAAATGAGCATCAGTATCTATGTTTTTTGTTTTCAGAGATTAGTGATTAAAATGAACATCTGTAGCTTTGGTTACAAATTTGTTTGTATAGCTTTGAGAATGAGTTGGAGTCAACTCGAAACTTTAGTCAGCTTCGCACCAAGAACTTGCAACATTACTAGGATAAGTGAAGATTTTAGTTTCTAATTTGTTCTTACTTTAGAACACTTATTATTTATTTATGCCAACAAACTTACTGTAAGTTTGTTGGCATAAATAAATAATAATTACCATCTGACGGTTAATTAATCCCAGGACATAAAGTTCTTGCAATAGTAAGTCACCATTGGGGTAATGGTCTCTGATGTGAGACTGCCTTTGTGGTTTACCGGGAAAAATACGAACTGGTTTGAGAATTCAATGTCATTCTGGCAGGTTGTCACAGTAGCTTAATGGTTAGAGCACCCACCTAGTAAGCGGTGGGTCTGTGGTTCAAATCCCAGTTTTGGCATTGAATTTTTAAGTTCCAGTTCTACCTCTCAAACAATAAGCACTATCACCAGAGTACTTGAGTGAGTGAGTGAGTGGTTTACAGGTCCGTCGACAACTGGGTCATTAGGACCCGGGAATTTTCTTTATGTTTGTATGTTGCAAGTGTACTGGAAAGTTCCACAGCTACATAAGCCAGTGCTCTTGCAAGGTGAGTGAGTATTGCAGTCCAACAAAATGAGTCTTGGAGCAGTGGTGGCTTGTGGCTCACAGCGGGTGTGCAGTATATTACATCTCGAGTTGCATGCGAGCGGTGGTAGCAGTAAGACGTGTTTCTGAAAGCTCCGCCAAGATGGCCATCCCGATAGAAGTCTATCAAGGTCAAATTGGGTGATTTAATTCCAAGAAGATTATCATAAACGGCGATTTAAGTGAAGATAATGATTTAATAGGAAGTTGGATTATTCTGGTGTTACTGTGTTTACTAATGATAGGTGGGATTGAATTGAATCTGGGTCCGGAGATTGAAGAAGTGATGGAAGTGCTAAAAACATTAAAAGAGGACACGGTGAAAGTAAAAACCATGGAGGAAAGAATAATGAATGGAGTGATGAATAAAATAGAAGAAATTAAAAATATGATAGAGCAGGCTGAAGAAAACACAGGTAAAAATTTTTCGGAAATGGAAAGACGAGTGTCATATCTGGAAAAGTTTGAGCGAGCCACTGGAGGAGAAATATAATTATATTTGGCTGCACGGAAGAAAGTGGAGCAAGAGTTGGTCAACAGGTTGAAGACATATTTAAGGAAAAATTAGGTTTGATATTATTTGGTTGGGAGATCACAGATGCCTTCAGGATAGGGAGAATGGCTGAAAATCAGCCGATAATAGTGAAATTAGCAACGGTAAATTGTAAATGGATGGTACTGAGAAATATGTCTAAATTAAAGAGATTTGGAATCTTCATAGAGCAAGATTACAGAAAGAAAGAAAGATAATTATAGCACAAGCTTCAAGGAGAAATGAGAAAAGCTAAGAAGCAGGGTAAAAAAGCCTTTGTAAGAGGTCTCACATTATGGATTGACAAAAAAAAGATGGACGCTAGTCAACATGTGACAATGGAAGCATCAGAAAGGAAGAGGAATCAACGAGAAAGTTCCATTGACGTAATGCCTGACATGGAAAACTGCAGACAAAGAAGAGGGGAGAAGAGAAGTGTGGTGGAGGGATGACATTGGTCAGATGGTGGGAGACAGGAGAAAGTCGGCCATGCCTACACTTCAGAACAAGGAGAGTTCTAGTTTAAGTGCGACACAAGTTATAGGAAGCCAGAGGTTGAGTGTTGTGTTGACAATTCCAAGTGGCAGTGTATTCGAGATAGAAGAGAGTCTAGTGGTGAAATGGGTCAAAAAAGGGTTACAAGAAGTAGAGCCAAATTGGATCCCTTTAGATTTGAAAGGAAAGGTTCAGTATAGGATAGGGCCTTAGGTATTCTGTGCTGGAATGTGGAGGGTTTATGGGGTAATTATGGCGATCTCTCCATCTCTTTTGTGAGGAAAACAATTTGTTAATGTGTAATGGTGTGAAAGGGAACAATTCTCAAGGAGAATTTACATTTGTAAATAAAAATGGGCAAAGTGTGGTTGATTATGTGCTGTGTTCACGGAATATAGAGGATAGGTGTGTGGAGTTCAAAATAATAAATCTGACAAGCAGTCACTTTCCACTCTGGCTAAAGGTTAAAAAGGGTAGTGAGGGGAAGATACTCAGAAGTCAGGTAGTAGCAAAAAGATAGGGTTATATATGTAGGTGGAGAAAGGGAGAGGAACAATTATTCAGGAAAAATTTGGAATAAGAAATAAGTTAAATACAGACAGAATGGAGGGAATAATGGAGATAATTATTAGTACAGTTAAAATTGCAGGAAAGGAAATGAAAGTAAGGGATAAGGGGAGGAAAGGTAAGGAGGGGTGGTATGACAAGGAATGCATAATAGCAAGAAAGAGAGTAGAACAGGGATTAAAAAGATGGAGACAGAAAGGAGATCAGGAATCTAAAAAAAATTTTCTGATAGAAAGATGGTATAGTTGCTTATTAGAATTCAAGAGAGAGGATTGGGGACAGAGGATTAGTAATAGATTAAAGGAAGCATTAAGCACATAAGACAATCAGAAAATTTAGGAAATTATAAAAAAAAATGTATAAAAGAAGGATTGATAGGAATAATATTGTGGTTCAGACTTGGTGTGAGTGTTTCAAGGAATTATTGGGTGGTAATAGAATTGAAGACTACACAATAAGGATTGAACTAGAGATGAGGGCAGTGGAAGTTCTTGATTCAGAAATTATAGACCAGGAAATATGGGAGGTAGTTAGGAATCTGAAAAGTAACAAGGCATGTGGAACAGATGGGTTTCCCGTCAGTTGTGAACACTCCCATTTGCATACATGTATTTCAACTTTCTTGTTCTGGTTGTCGTCATTGCTGGTGGTTGTGAACCAGCCTCTGAAGAAAATATAGTATATAAAGAATGTGTGACTGCCTCCATAGCACAATGGTAGTGCACCTGCCTCTAGTGCAGAAGACCCAGGTTCAATCCTTGGTACCAACATAGGGATTCCCCCCCCCACTGGGAGGTTTGACACAAGGTATATTCAGCCTTGTTAGGTTCTGGAGAGGCCAATTAAGGAGCTAGGCTGCATAACAGGCCAGGAGGGCTCAGAGTGCTGGTCATGTCCCACCCTCCAGTTCTGCACCCCACTCATGACGTCTGTAGTGGGCAGAGGTGGAGGAGTAGCAGGCAGGTGATAAACCTCAGCCCATGAAGGGCTGTTGCAGTAGGGAAAAATAAAGGAAAAAAGAAAATGCTACATACATACCTCTTCTGTTATGGAATGCAATAGCTGTTTGTGCAATGAGATAGGTGCTCTTCTCAAATCCTTGCTGCTGAAGTCCCCAATAGATCTCTAGGGCATCCTCTGTTAACTGCTGTTCTAGGAATGTGTGTCCTAGGAAAAACTGCTTTATCCAGTGATCTGGCAGCACTAATGAATTAATCTAAAAGATATATCAATTATTTAAACAGGGGTATGTTCACAACAGAAAACAGCATCCTAGTTAATTGTGTATATTTATATATAATTTGTGAGGTGAAAACTTGAACCACTAAACCTCACTTAATAAGAAGTACCTTGAACATATATAGTATATGTTTGTACTTGAAAAAGAATGGCTCCGAATATATATAGGGGTCAATCCACGTCAAATCGAACACCCGTAAAACACGACTTTTTCATAGTAGGTTCAAAATTTTTTTTATGAATAATAGGCATCAAATAAGGAGACCCGTATTTTTTTATTTCCGTATTTTTAAATTACTTGCTTAGTTATGGCTATTAGAAATTAAGCAATTTCTGCGCGCACCGTAATATAAAATCACTTTGAGAGGTAGAACTGGAACTTAAAAATTCAATGCCACAACTAGGATTTGAACCACAGACCTTCCACTTACCGGGCAGACGCTCTAACCACTGAGCATTTGTGACAAACTGCCAGAATGGCATTAAATTCTCAAACCAGTTCGTATTTCTCCTGGTAAACCACAAAGGCAGTCTCACATCAGAGACAAATTACCCCAATGGTGACTTACTATTGTAAGTACTTTATATCCCAGGATTAAATAACCTTCAGATGGTAATTATTATTTATTTATGCCAACAAACTTACTGTTGGTGTTTATAAACACACAAGCTGTGTGTGGGCAAAGTTTGAGAGGTAGAACTGGAACTTAAAAATTCAATGCCACAACTGGGATTTGAACCACAGACCTTCCACTTATCGGGCGGACGCTCTAACCACTGAGCTATTGTGACAAACTGCCAGAATGGCATTAAATTCTCAAACCAGTTCATATTTTACTCTAAGTTCATATAGAGTTGAGAGTTGGGGTTTGGCGCACTGGAAAGGTTAAATACAACACTTTTAACAACTTTCGACCAATCATTATTACACATAAATTTTGAACTGTTTTTTTGATGGTATATTTTGTAAAACCAAAAATAGAATTTAAATCGATGTGTTAAAAATCTAAAAACAATACACATGTATTCCCTGACATTTTATCTATAAAATAAGATGTTGAAAACTATGGAGCTTGCATTAGTGCATTTGCTACAATTTTTTTTCTGGAGGCTTGCAAGCGCACACGGACGAGTAACAAGCCAGGTGACTGCAGACAGCCTGCGAATTGCCGCGTCAGCTATACTAGTCAGATAACTTCTTCTTACTAAGGCAGTACACTCCATACAGAAAAATGTCTCCACGATGTACCTTCTTTCTGATACTCCTGTGGCATCTGATACGTGCTTTTGAACTTTTGAATTTTTTTGAAAAAATCTTATGATGTAAGCAGTTCTTTGCTTTTAGCTTCTTCCTTCATGTACGTCCACACATTTGAAATAATTTCTCTACTCTGACTGTGTAATGTTTTGGTCCCTAATTTAGAACGTACAGGTGGCATAATTGATTTACGCTATGATCAATTTCTCACAAATTCACTATATTCACTCTTTATCGCAAAGATCTATGTCTTCAACTGCACGCTGCACTAAAAAGCACCATTGAATTAGGAAGATTGTCTCAGATCATGCAGACATCACTACCTTCTCCCTTCCTCCCCATGTGCATGGTTTTATTTGCACAATTATATAATATGAGCTGATGAAACAGACAAAAGCTACGGATTCGCGAACAGTTTAAAATGCATATTTTAAAAACATTTTGAAGATACTAATAGTGTACATATAATAGTGTTCTCCTTACTGTACTGTTGTAAAGTTCATGGAACCTCAAGCAGTTGACAGTCGCCGCAATGGAAGGTGGCAATTGTGTGAGGTTACGGTAGCTGTCACCGCTGCACTGATTTGCAAGTAAGTTAATTACAACTGAACTATTAGAGACTCCATTCTGATTTTTTCTGAGAATATTGAATAAACTTCATTGTATTTTTAGTTTTTTTTCCAGATTTTTAAATGGTCGAGTTTATGTTATTATCTAACTAAAACTTTAATCGTATAAAATATAATACTAATAATAATTAATAAAATTTTCTAATCAATACCTCACGAAATACTGCAATTTATCTTTAATTTGAGCCAAAGATCAAGTAATTTGCTTCATTACAATCGGAGGTATGATTGATCGAAGAGTGAGGAGCGCGCGATTTTTGGGACATTTCAAAAATTAATATCTGCCAAAATAAATTTTTTTATATAAAACGAAGAAACACGGGTGAAAATATATTTTGTTCCAAAACACCGAAAAAAAATTTTCAAGAAAATCTGAGAGATCAAGGTCATTTTTTGCCATATTTTGTTCGATTTGACGTGGAATGACTCATAGATGGATCTTTAATATCAAACACTAGAGAAACTTCAAACCATGGAGAATTAACAGCTAATAAAGCAGCACTACAGAACATCTTATACAGACCATACAAAGAATACATATTCAGATTCAAAATCAGCCATAAATGAGATAGTAAATTACAACAATAAAATAACAAGAAATATCAAAAAATAAGAATCCTAATTAAAGCAGCTGAAACAAGAAATCATGTCACTCTACAATAGATCTCAGTCCATGGGCAATGAATACGTGGATCAATTAGCAAAGAAAGGTTCAATACAACAAATAAAACCCATAGGGCAAATAAAGATAAGTATACTGATTGTAAGCTTCTGCTTAACATCTATACTTATTTTTGTTTAATTCAGATTTTATAATTAAAGTCATTAACAAAATGAGTGATTCAAGTCTTATTTGATAAGATTTTTATTTTGCAGATTTCCCTAGCTTCAGCTATTTTAAATTCATATATACTGCTACCTTTGTCTTATCAGTAATTAGTGCTGCCAGTTCAAGCCAAGCTCCCCAATGCAACGGCTCCTTATGAGTTGCTTCCACTAATATCTCAACAGCTTCTTTTGTAAGATCCAATCTTTTCAACACAATGCCATAAAGATATAATCCATAACCATCTAGTTTTCCAGCTCGATAGTCTTTCATCAGTTCGTAACCAAGCTCTTGTAAACTTGTGTTATAAGCAGGGTCAGGTGGTGTTGCCATGTCTGTCATGTCATCAATTTTCTTTTTTTCTCCTGAGAGGTACCTTGAATATAAATGAAGAAATCTTGTTCTGGGTGCAGAACAAAATTCAGTGAAATATGCACACCTGAAAATGAGGAAAAAGGGCATTAATATGGAGCTATGATATTGTTTGGCTACAGTGATTATATACAAATACTGTGCTGATTTAGTAATCTGATTTGATTTTTGTAACACTTACATTGCTTATTGCAAGATAAAGACTTACAATACTTATATCATAAGAGATTATGAAAAAAGTAGCAGCGTTCAGAAATCAGCTTTTGAAGCACTGGATCAAGATTCAAAATATATAACAAGAGATTGAGAATATGAAATGAAGAGTCGAAAAGAGCAATTCAAATAAAATAATAATGAAGTAAGTTTACCACATATATCTATAAAGAAGTATACTATAAATAATAATAGAATATAATTTACAAAAGAGCGATTCTTAAACAGGAGGTTTTTAAAGCACCAAAATAACTTGGGATAGATATATAAGCAACCTAAAACATGACAATCATGGACAGCAACAAATAGCTTATAAAGTAAATAAAGCATTTAAATTGACACTTAAAAATTATGTGGGAGAAACATCACAAACATTTGAAGGGCTGAGAACCATAATGGGCCATCTGTCATTTTAAAAAAATGGAGAAAAATAAGACTAAAGTTTAATTAATTTCACAATGTATTGAATTTGTAGCATAATGTAATTATCATGTCATTAGCAACATTTACTACAAATTATAACAACAAATTGGTTTTCGAGCCTCAGAATGTAGTTGTGAAATAAATTACAGCATACTGTACTAATTTCCTGCTTTCAATAATATTAATATTTAACACATAAATGCTTAAAGCCATTATGTTGTATTTGGAAAAAATCCACCTAATCTGAATTTTCACTAATCCAAACAGGGTCCCAATTAGTTTGGATTAGTGGAACTCTACTGCATACATATATTAATTTTCCTCCATGTAATTCATATTGGACAGTGAAATTGGTGAAATGGTGCTTGAATGAGCATGAAGTGCACAGAGCTTAAAGTTAATAGACATTCATCTTCTCAGGATAAGGGAAAACCTTGGAAAAAAAGCCTCACCCTTACCTAGACTCAAACTCAGGGCCTCTTGGGGCTGAACAAAAATGATGCAACATAAGAAAATATCAGAAGAGAACTGACTTGCTGAGCAGGTCAAACTAAAATAAAATGTTTTAAGGTACCAGAAAAATAAAATGCTATAGACATTAGCAAATTAAATTAGAAGGAAGAAAATATACCTCATTCTAGAGTTGTTTTTAAGGAGCAATGAATTTCAGAATGATAGACTCACTAAACAAGTATATTTTCCTGCTACTGGTTTCAGTAAGTGTTTCCAAGCCATCTAAATAATACTATGTGCAAGTGTTGAAAATATGCTTTACCTTATATGTCAAATTTAAATATGTGAATTAATAAACCACTGCTCACCTGTCATATTCCTTCAGGTCAAAGTAACTTTTCCCTAATAGATAATGTTCGGCCTCATTATCAGCATCTGCTGCTACTTGCATGGAAATATCTGCTGAATCCAATTTGATTTCCCGCAGTGCAAAATTCAGCTCAGACAACCTTGAGGGATGTGCATTAATGACAATTATATTAATAAAAGCTCTTATAAGGGCCTGAAATAACTTACAGCTGTTCCAAAAAAGGGTATTATTATTCTGAAATAGAACTTTTTAATAATCTTCCATGGTACCTAAAATTTGAGGCAATCAGAATCAACATAAATCTTCAAGAATGAGTTATAAATTTTTATATATTCACTCCCTGTATACTATGGATATATTTTTAGTAAATATGTCGTGCAACAGGTAAATACACAAGGTAGATTGCATGTAATGGTGATTTACACTTTTCGCTATTGTTGACATATAGTTAAGAACTTTATTCTAGAAATGGTAGTGATTTCAAATTGTCTTCTCTTACATGATGGGTATTCTAAAAAAATAATAAGCTATTAAATATGCTGCAAATTTCGTAATTGCATAGCGTATTCATCGTCTCTTAGTGTTATTCATGGTGGGACCAAACAAACAATGCCCCTCAAAAGTTAGGTTAGTTTGTACTTCGGTTCCTTCAACCCAATAGATACAAAGGCGAACTTTTCCTGTTTATCTATATAGTTTATTTCGATTTAAATGGGTATATTTCATGTAATCTTAAAGAAATACTATATATTTATTTTAAAGGGATGGAAATTCACATTTTAGATTACTCTTTTACCATTTTGTACTGTGCATCAAGCCTCTTTGAGAACATTCTATGATTGCCTTCTGAAGATCCTGCTTAATCTCTTTAAGATCAAGTTTTAATGAGTCTTCTCCCATTTTTGTTACAAAAATTAAAGCTTGCTGTACTTAAAAGTCGCACTCACGCTTCCCTCGTTTATGCCTGGATCGTGCAGTATTGACAACTTTGTAATTAGTTTGTAGCATGGTAGGTAAACACTGTAATATTAACAGACAGTAGATAAACAAGATAAAAGCGTCCTTAAATTAAAATTAGTAATAATGAAGAATATGTATTGATGCATGAGTAGACAACCTAACTTTCGTCATTCCCATGCAAATCTCACTATTCGAGACAGCTGTCTTTCGTAATTTTGCGTATTGTTGGCGTTACTGTAACTATCAGACGAAGCACGTGTTGCGAAGTATACAACATGTAAACAAACAAGAAATGAAATCTAAACTAGTGTCTTGGGTAAGGAGAATTAATTAATTCTATTATGAATGATGGAAGAATTGTCATAAATACTCAATTAGTCAAAACTTCAGCTGAAGAAGACCTGTATATCATAGAACAAATTTAGTAGTAACACAACTATGTTATATATGTATATTAAATGATGGCAATCCAACAACCAAGAATGGACGTTTGCAACCAATTTTATTCATATCTCGATTTATCGTATACTTCGAAAAACTGGATGAACAAAGTTACTTGGAGTGTGTGTAATAGTTTAAATAGCGACCATTTTCGTACTGGATGAGTTGTTGTAGTGTTTAACGCCCGCTTTTACTACTACGGCACCGCAGGCGGTGACACTGATGATACATGGAATGAAGATGGAGCACCGGTGGAATGAGATGGCGGGGGAAACCGGAGCACCCGGAGAAACCCCGCCCTGACGCCGCTTCGGTACTGGATGAACTAAGTTACTTGGAGTGTACATGATAATAGTTTAAATAGTGACCATTTTCGCATAATTAATGTACGAAATATTAGCTCCAATGTATTTCTAATTTGACGAAAAGAAGAAAAAAAAAAGTTGTATGTGCAAAACTTTCAAGATTTTTTTTGACTCTGCTCTGAATCTGAGTTGCATTTTAGATTATGAAAATATTAATGTATTTTATCAAAATCCACAGTGTTACCTAGATCTGTATAATTCCCCTTATTACAAAAAACATGGGTTTCCCACTGAAAGCTTGTTTGGTGGGATAAAGAGCTCAAATATTTAATTGAAAACATGAAAGAGGCTATTCAAAATGTTAAGAAACTTAGAAATTTGAAAAAAAACTATCTCTGCATGAAGAAACAAAGAGTATTCTGAAGTAAGAACAAATTAGAAACTAAAAACTTCACTTATCTTAGTAATGTTGCAAGTTCTTGTTGCAAAACTGACTCAAGTTTCGAGGTGACTTCAACTCATTCTCAAAGCTATACAAACAAATTTGTTACCAAAGCTTGGTCAGGTTTCTTACATCTGTGGTTTGTATAATGCTTTGTATAATGTTGGATGCCAAGCTTTATTTAAACACTTTATTTCTTCCTTCCTGTTGAAGTTAACATAAAGATAACAAGTCCAGGCAATAATTTTCTATTTAATGACACTGGCCGTGAAAGCTTATGCAATTTGATACACCTACTGTTATTTGTTCTACTCTGAATATCATATTGTAAGTTATCTATTTAGTGAAAAATCTACGTGAAACATATTCGTTGAGCTGATATGAGTCATTCCACATCAAATTGCACAAAATATGGTAAAAATTGACCTTAATATCTCAGATTTTATTAAAAATTTTTTTTGGTGTTTTGGATCAAAATACATTTGACCCACGCTTTTTCGTTTTATAAAAAAAATTTATTTTGGCAGCTATTAATTTTTGAAATGTCACAAAAATCGTGCGCTCCACACCCTTCGATCAATCATACCTCTAACTGTAATCAGCCAAATTACTTGATCTTTGGCTCAAATTAAAGATAAATTGCAGTACTTCGTGAGGTATTTATTAGAAAATTTTATTAATTATTAATATTATATTTTACATGATTAAAGTTTAAAAGTTAGATAATAAAACAAACTTGACCATTTAAAAATCTGAAAAAAAAAAAATAAAAATACACTCAAGTTTATTTAATATTCTCAGAAAAAATCAGAATGGAGTCTCTAATAGTTCAGTTGTAAATAACTTTACAAATCAGTGTAGCGGACTAGTGAGGCAGCGGTGACGGCTACCGTAACGTCGCACAATAATTGGCACCTTCCATTATGGCAACTGTTCATTACTTGAGGTTCCATGATCGGCCTGGGTGGCTCAGTTGGTTAGACGCTAGCCTACAGATCCCAAGGTCGCGGGTTCAAACCCGGCCCAGGCCGATGGTTTTTAAGTGTGCTTAAAAACGACAGCTCCATGTCAGATTTACTGGCATGTAAAAGAACTCCTGCGGGACAAAATTCCGGCACACCGGCGACGCTGATGTGATCCTGGCAATTGACAGCGTCATTAAACAAGAGAATAATTTAATTTAATTTGAGGTTCCATGAACGTTACAACAGTACAGTAAGGAGAGCACTGCTAGCTGACACTATTATATGTACACTGTAATGACACTATTATATGCATCTTCAAACTGTTTTTAAAATATGCATTTTAAACCAATGTTTCCATACAACACAAAACTTTAAATTTCTACTCGTCTACCTCTTTCTTCAAAAGAAAATTGTTTCACTAAAGCTTCAGTTTTTGACAAAGGAATGAAGGAGTGTAATTTTAAAGCATAGCTGGACCTATTGTTCTTGGCCCCTGACCTTAGGGACCAAAACATTGCACAGCCAGAGCAGAGAAATTGTTTCAAATGTATGGGTGTACATGAAGAAAGAAGCTAAATGCAAAGAACTGCTTACATCAGAAGATTTTTTCAAAAAAAAATTCCAAATTTCAAATGTGTGTATCAGATGCCACAAGAGTATCAAAGAAGGTGCATTGTGGAGACATTTTTCTGCATGGACTGTACTGCCTTAGTAAGAAGAAGTTATGTAGTAGCACATGAAGCTGATGCACCAATGCACATGCTGTCTGCAGTCACCTGGCTTGGTACTCGCTTTCAAGCTTTACATCTCGTACTTCCTCCAGGAGCCAAGAACGGCGAATCTAGCTGTACAAACGGATCTCTACTTCATGTCGTCCGTGAGCACTTGCAGGCCTCCAGAAAAAAAATTGTAGCAAATGCACTTACGCTCACTCCATAGATTTTAATGTCTTATTTTATAGATAAAATGTCAGGGAATACGTATATATTTTTTTTAGATTTTTAACACCGATTTAAATTCTATTTTTGGTTTTACAAAATTTAGCATAAAAAAAAAAACAGTCCAAAATTTGTGTGTAATAATGATTGATCGAAAGTTGTTAAAAGTGTTGTATTTACCCTTTCCAGTGCGCCAAACCCCAACTCTCAACTCTATATGGTCTTAGAGCAACAAGTGATTTTATATTACGGTGCACGCAGAAATTGCTTAATTTCTAATAGCCATAACTAAGCAAATAATTTAAAAATATGGAAATAAAAAAAATACGGGTCTCCTTATTTGATGCCTATTATTCATAAAAAAAATTTGAACCTCCTACGAAAAAGCCGTGTTTTACGGATGTGCGATTTGACGTGGATTGACCCATATATGAATAGTCAGACAATGAATAAAAGTAGAGAATATAAACATCAATAGATATTTATCCACCACAATAATAAATTCTACTTTCATTTGTTGTAGGGTGCCAATACTTATGGTCAGCTAGGCCAAGATGTCAAGTCAGAACAATGCTTTCATCTTACAGAAGTAAATAGTGAAGCACTTCCTTTTGATCCACTTAGGATAACCAGCATCTGTGGTGGAGGTGGACATTCCATAATACTGCTAAATGATGGACGTGTGTTCTCTTGTGGACTCAATAATAAAGGCCAGTTGGGTCATGGAACACATAAAGAGTGCTTGCACTTTGAAGAAATAATTCACCTCAGAAATTACATAATCACTCAAGTTAGTTGTGGTTGGGATTCAAGTCTAGCACTTACCAAGGATGGAGAACTGTTTGTGTGGGGGTCGAATGCATTTGGGCAGCTAGGATTACCAAAGAAGGAGGTATTGAAAGTGCTGCATCCTGCAGCTTTATACTAACACTTAAAAAGCTTACATTTTGATTAACATGGGCTAAACTTATTAAAGTTATAAAGTTAGAATAAAAAGCAAGCCTTTCTTAATAAACTGTGAACAGTTTAATCTATGTCTGCATAGTAATCTGTTTATTATACATGGGTTGATTTTTTAATAGTGGCAACTATTTTTTATTTAGATACACAGCATACATAACGTTTTAAGTTTTACAAACCTGCAGTGTTTTCACCTCTGTTGTACATCATGCGTTCCCAGAGATTTGGAACCTATTGGATGCTGTTGGCACTATCTACTCTCTGAATGTTATGAAGGGAGTGGTCGGTTGCCTGGAGAACATCATTAACTGTGCAGAAGTGGGTCCCAGGAAATGGTTCTTTCACTTTAGGGAATAGATTGGGTCGCAGAGGCTTAGATCTGGAGAATAAGGGGGGTGGTAAAACACTTCCCAGCCCTAATGATTGAACAAATCAGTCAC
The DNA here is from genome assembly GCA_030765045.1 of Tenodera sinensis. NCBI lineage: Eukaryota > Metazoa > Arthropoda > Insecta > Mantodea > Mantidae > Tenodera > Tenodera sinensis. The sequence continues at coordinate 170,113,258 of CM060963.1, read as the reverse complement.
AGCCACTGCTGTATGTGTCCTTGCATTGTAATGCAGAATGATGGGTAGGTTATTCAGGAAGCGTCATCATTTTCTTCTTAGAGCTGCTTTTAGGTTATTTGGCAAAAATGTACAGTAGCAGTAACGGTACGTCTTTGGGGAACTGTATGCTTTATGATAACAGCATCCCAGTCATATGCAATATTCAGCTAGCTTTCACATTGGTTGCAGTCTGCTGAACTGTTACTTTTTTGGATGACCTGTGATGATGTCTCTCATTTGATTGGCGTTTCAGCCGAGATTCATAAGCTCTGGCCCAGGTCTCAACAATAGTAATGATCCACACTCCAGGTGTGTATGAGCTGCGTCATTTCGCAGCTATTTTTTATTTTCAGTCAAATCATATGGAACCCATCTTGAGGTAATTTTCCGCAATCTCAGCTGCTTCTTTAGGAATTTAAGCACAATCAAGGACACCAATCCAGCATCATATCTGTCAACATGTTCATGTTCTGTACATCTTCTAATACTGCAGGATGACCAGGAACAAGGCATGTCTCATATTTTGACGTCCTTCTTTGAAGACCTTGACACTCTTAGCTATTGTACGGTAAGATTCACATTTCAATTTTCAAACAGCTCCTCTGATCTTGCTTCAAAATCATTGCGGCTGTACTCCACAAGTGCTTGTTCAAAGCTGCATTATTGCTATTGTTGCTGCATACATGTATGGAGTGGGATGGGACAAGTTTATTTGCTCTGAGGGAGGGTGGCCATCTAACCTACCTCTGGTATAAATTATACTGACTGGCACCATTTCAGGGCATGTTATAGCATTGTTGCCACTATTAAAAAATCAACCCATGTATGAGAGGTAAAATCAGAACTGAAAAATTCAATGCTAAGCCGGGATTTGAACCATAGATCTTCCGCTTCGCTGTGCAATTGCTCTAATCATAAGCTACTGTGACAACTTGCCAGAATGATGTTCATTCATATTTCCAACTGATTCGTATTTCTCCCAGTAGACCACGAAAGGAGTCTCACATCAGAGACAAATACCTCAAGGACAGCTTACAATCGTAAGCACTTTATGTCCCGGGAATACATAATCTTTAGATGGCAATTATTAAACACTCACGGCTTGTGTGTTTAAAAGCACCAGCAATAGTTTGTTGGCATAAATAAATAATTAATAATCAACCCATGTAGTTGATTTCCAAATAAAACTCTCTCTTTCCTCAATTTATTAAAACCATCTGTCCAGCTCCTAGCAGTAAATAACCTTCTAGCACAAAAACTCCATCCAAAATTCAATTCAGTCCAATTTATTTTAGCACTTTATCATTCTTTTTAACAACTGTAATATTATCTTACATTATAAAGCAATTTTTCAGAAACATAGTAAGAAGATAACTGCATTATGCAATTGTTATAGTAACTTATAAGAAAATTGCACATTTATTATAAAATAATTGGTCATACATTCATACATGTCTATTAACACAAACATATAGGTTAAATTCTTTATAAATACTAACAACTTCAGAGGGTTGGTTTTAGTTCAAGCATAATTTTGGCAACTATGGCAGACACCAAATTTAATGGCAGCTGATAGCTGGCTACATGATCAGATACATATTTTGCTGGCTTTACAGCATGATTTCACAGTGTGTTTATATATATCACAACGCAAGGCATGGCAAGCCTCTTTATATTGCTCACCAGTTCCTCCTCTCAGCCACATTAAATTTTGTGTCTGTGTGTCTGCTATAAGTATTCATAGATACTACAATGTGCCTTAATAATGAGAAGTTTACTTACTACTTAATTATAAATATAGAGAATTAAAAAATCATAGTATTCAAAAAAGAAAACAAATTGAGCAAAGATGAGAAATGGAATTTAAATGGTAAGAACTTAGAATTAGTGAGAGAATTAACTACTTTAGGACTAAGATTAAGCAGCAGTGGAGATGGGAAGCATATAGTAAAACAGCACTTGCAAAACGGAGAGCTGCAATGTTATAATTTAGTGTGCGTAAATACAAATTTCTGGAAATGAAGATAAATTGGCTGGACAGGATTTATGAAGCAGTAATGTAGTCAAGGATGATACATCTAAGAAATTTGGGGGCTAGGGGTGGTAATAGAGTCAAGTAGGGAAATAGAGTTTTTAGTTTGTTTTGCAGGGAAGTACTGGGGTTAATAAAATCAGCACTGAAAGGAGTGGCGACGTTAGAAATGGGAGGACAGGCAGAAAAGAGGCAATAATAGAAGGGGTTTTGAAATATTTCTATAGATATATGAATAGGGGAAATGACATAATGAAGTTGTTTATAAACCAACAGGAATCAAATGTCATTGGAAATAACTGGTGGAATGAGACAGGAAAAATCTAAACAGAATAAGAATGGGAAATGTATGGGAACCAGAGCAAAAATGAGAGGGGTTTTTGAAAAATACTAAGACGCAGAACAGAGGATTTAGAAAGACAAGAAGTCTGGGGAACAATAGAAGGAAAAACATTTTTGGAGCTGTATAGTATAATAAGAAAAGGAATGGTGCAGAGAAAGATACATGGAAATCTGTAACATAAGAGAGAGGAAGATTTGCTTGGGTAAAGATAGTGTAACAGGATTTTTCATTTGTCCTATTATATACTTGCTGTCTTTCAAATTTAAAACATTTCTTGAACAAGCAGCAGATCTAGCCCAAACATTGCAGCGACGTATGCAACTGGATCTTACATATTATCAATATAAACAGTGCTTATCTTGCCACGGCTTAGCATCAGTTGGAGAGCTTGACTACTGTTATTCATAAATCTTAGGCATGGTGCAGACCAATGTATAATTTTCAAAATATGCCGTAAATGATAACCAAAATCCTGAGCACTGACCAAATGTAATGAATGACTGTTCAAGGCCTATATCACTGTTCAGACTTATAACAAAGACTTTAATTCAAATTATCACACGTAATACAGTTTTATTGAGGGATTATATTTTAACCTTGACCAATTTTACTTTATGTATTATACCATAAATTATTGCACTGTATATCAATGTCCAATCTGTCCATCTTGTTTATATTACCAATTATAATGATTTCTGAGTACTTACTCAAGAAACTGCTTCAACGGCTGATTTTAAGGAAAGGAGCAAGAAGGGATAAAACTAATAGAATGCATAATGTGTGGGACAAGGGAGAATTGAGAGCATTGTCAGGTAGAATGTGAGGAAGTGAGAGAATGGAGGGAAGAGCTATGGGATAGGAAATGGGACAATTTGAGTAGGAAAATCATAGCAATGAAAATGTTAACAAATAAAGGAGATAAGATAGTAAAAATCATGGGGGAAATATTTAGGGAAACTCAAGCAGAAGTGGACAAGGAAGCAAAGAGTTGGGCAAGGAGAGTAATCTGAATAAAAGAATGTAACTGGCTACCAAAGTTGCTAAGGGCAGGGCCCAAAAGCAACAGATAACCAACAAGAAAGGAAAGACACATGATTCATATTGTACAGAGACCCCAAAACATGAGAACGGCTACACAGTGTTTTTCTACTGCGCAAACAGAAACGCGATAACAGCAGCTGATGTACACAAGATCATGCGGTTCACTTGTTTTTCTCTGCTCTGGAAGTGCAGTATAGAGGTGACGGTGATATGTGGTTGAATTATTACAGCGATCTTTATTATTTTGTCCTGTACTTAGTCACAAAGTGTATTATGGCTCAGCATGTATTTATTTATGGTTTGTATGTGTTAACTCAGTCAACTCACCAAATGAAAGTGCGATTTACAGAAAGATTTTCAGGTGTTCTGTGATTTCTATCTCTGGGGAAGCATAAAGTGTACAGCACATACCCACACACCCTGGAAGAATTATAACAAAATATCCACCAGGAAATTGCCAGCATTTCTTAACATGAACTATGGGGAGTGATGGATAATTTCTTAAAGAGGTGCCAGAAATTTAAGGACAACAGTGGCCAGTTTCAGCATCTCTATTAATAACATTGGTAAGTAAAGCCTTTAAAAGTAGTTTTAAAAATGCTGTATGCTTTCATCTGCGCTGTTCTATGCAACTGGCAGTTGGTGCCGAGTGCCAAGGATGCATACAGATAGAACACAGCGCAGCCAGTTCAGAGTCTTTTGGATCACTCATTATAATAAAGACAAGATTTCAAGATAAGCACAATAAATTTATTCATTCATTTTACTTTTTATATGGACTTGAAAAATGGGGTAGTGTCAACTGGAGATGTGAGCATTCTGTGTGTGCAGCTTAGTTTGGGTTCTATTTGTGATCTAGGATCATATCAGCACCTATCCAATAATTAGTTTATGGCCATATAGGGTATTAAATCATATCTCCTGATTTACACAATCAGATCAGAACAGCTGCAAAAATCATTGGCAGTAGTTATATATTCATTGAAAGATGAAAATTGATATTGTCAATATCCCTTGAATAAAACAATTTTGACAGACATTTAATTCAAAATGTTTAAGAACTTTCAAGATTCTTGTGTATGTAATTTTTCAACTATTTTGTATGTTTGCAAAACTGAAATGGGGCTATGATTATCTAATTCTGCTCTATTTCCTTATTTGAAGATGGGAAGAACTCACTTTTTTTTCTTCTAAAGGTTCCATTTACATCTGTCCCAGTAAAGCTTCAAGTACCTCGTATAAAATGCGTTGCTTCAGGGCTACGTCATTCAGCGATGGTAATGATGTTGGGTCAGGTGTTAGTTTGTGGAAGTGGCAAGAAAGGTCAGTTAGGCTTGGTGGATTCCAGTGGCAAACCAGTTAGTGAAACTGAAAATCTGCATCAAAGTAAGTGGATAAAAATGTCATGTGTTGTATGACTTTCTCTACTCACTGTCAATTTATTTTAAATAGCTCCTACAAAAGCTTGTTTTTACGTGTTTCACATTAATCAAGATAATTTTTTTTTTTCCCATTTATATACCACCTTTAACATTGAAGGTCACATCAGTGGCTTTTGACTGCTTTGACCTCAAGCGCAATGGTGTTCACTCACTTAGCAGTGGTTTTGAACGTTGGGTTTCTATTACGAGGTGCATCCAGAAAGTAAGTCCCGATCACATCCAGAGATGGCACCACCAGTCGGAAAGGAATGCGCGTGCGCAGGAGAAGAGAGGAAGTATATGGTAACATTGCAGAAAATGGCTGCTCCAATATTATCTCCCGCCAAATGCGAGGTTCGTGTAGTCACCCGATTTTTGCATGCTCAAAAGCAATCTCCAGCAGAGATCCATCGCCAATTGTGTCACGTGTATGGACAAGACATGTGTGACAGTAAGGTAAGATGATGGTGCTGGCAATTCACGGAAGGAAGAATCAATATTCACGACGAAGACCGTAATGGCCGACTGTTCCTGGTTACGCCAGAAGTGTTGGATAGTGTGCGGCAAGCAATTGTGCAGAACCGGCACTTCACAATTTCAGAACTCTCTTGTCAGTTTCCCCAGATGTCTCGCTCACTTTTGCACGAAATTGTCTCCCGGTGGCTTGGTTTTCACAAAGTGTGTGCAAGATGAGTGCTTAGACAACTGACAGATGAATGCAAAACCAAACGTCTGGCCTAAGCATTGACATTCCTACAGCGATACGCAGCGGAAGGTGACCAGTTTCTCGGCAATATTGTCACTGGGGATGAAACATTGGTGGCGAATGCCACACCAGAGACAAAAACACAATCAATGCATTGGCGGCATAGTGGTTTACCTGCGAAGATCAAATTCAAGCAATCTCTGTCAAAAAATCATGTGCATTGCCTTCTGGGATCGACGTGGTGTCCTCTTGTGTGGCTTTTTACCGCAAGGGGAGACCATAAATGCTGATTGAAATTGCCAGACGTTGCATAAACTCAGGCGGGCAATCCAGAACAAGAGACGTGAAATGTACAGGAGGCATTACGCTTGGGCATGCCAATGCAAGACCCCATACAGGCAACGCCACACGAAATGTGTTGAACAAGTTTGGATGGGAGGTCTTCGAACATCCACCTTACAGCCCTGACCTCGCTCCAAGTGACTTTCATCTCTTCCGTCTCATGAAGCGTTTTCTGGCAGGAAAATGTTTTCACAGGACGCTGAGGTGCAGAATGAAGTGACTTCGTGGCTGCGGACATTGGCGGCAGAATCTTATGACTTGAGCATACAATTAATGGTGCACCGTTGCGATAAATGCCTCAACAATGGTGGTGACTATGTTGAAAAGTAGCCAGTGAGTCTATGTAATTATTCCAATAAATATTTCTTACTTAGTGATGTTTTTGTTCCCTTTATCGGTCATCGGGACTTACTTTCTGGATGCACCTCGTACTTTGAATTAGTTTTTATATTAAATCCACACACACACATTCACACTTCCATCCATACTTCCAGATTCTAGGGAGGATGGGGTATAATCCCAGTTAAAGGAAAATTTGAACCTGGGACCCCTTGCACAGCATGCAGGTGTAGATAAATCTTCTAGAAATAGTCTCTTTTCATATTTTGTTGTAGATATAAGATAGATTTTTTTATTACTCATCAATTTACAATTTCTACTTTATACGAACAAATATTACAATTCAGCATTAAATTCCACTCTATCCTTTCAGCGCACCTCTAGCTGTGACACCCTGGTCTTCTTGCTAAAGAGGTACCTCTGACCCTCCTATGCACATGTCTCATCTTTCCTCTTTTTGCTCCTCCACTTCCCATATCTCTTCTCTCAGCTTTCCCTTTGCTTTCCTCAAGCACTTCTCTTTGACTTTAGCTACAAAATCCCCCATTTCTTTACATTTTTGCTTACCTTTAATACTCATCATTCTAATAACCACTATGTTTTATCTTTATCATTCCAGCTCTTATTCCATATTCTCTGTCCCCATATTTCTAATTCCTTACATTCTATTAAACATTGTATCTTGTTCTCTCCTTCCCCACACATGATACGGATTCCATAGTCATTGGGTTGCAATCCTTTTAAAACATTTGCCCCCGTTCTCATCCAGGCCCACCCCTCTCTTTCCCTTTTATTACAAAAGTCAGCATATTTTTCCCTCCCATATTCTCTTTTTATTAAGTTGTAGATATAAAGAGAATACAGTAGCCCAAAGCTGGCCTTGAAATTACTCTTTCCAAAATATAAGAAAACATAAATAGCTCCACTTTCACCTCCAGTGATGTTAAAAAAAATAATTATATCAGTCATACGGATGACATCCCCAGAAATAATCTTTCTTGATGCTTTGTTTTCAGATGACAATTTTTGGGATTAACTTTTGAAATATGTAATGCATGTTTAAATGTTTGTGGAGACTTGTTTGGACACCTTCAACTAAAAGTCCAATATCTATTTATATTTCCTCATTGACATTTTTGAACCATCCCTCACCATGATGTGTGTACTACTCCAACTAGTGTTCTAAAATTATTGGATTTAGAGACAATCCATACTAGATTTCCGGAACATGAATGGCTCCATATTTATACTGATGGATCATTGATATCAAATAAGATGGAGTGGGGGCTGAAGTCATATGTCATCTCTTTTCCTATTACAAATCTTTAAGTTATGGAACTACAAACTTTAATGGAGAAATTGAAGCATTTCGAATGAGCCTACAAAATCTTTTATAGAATGTCACGTTTTCATCAAGCATTTATTCTCTCAGATTCCAGGGTTGCAGTTTTAGCAATTACTTCCAAGTTGTCACCAAAGAACCAAACTATTATAGAATGTTGGAAAATCCTTACCCATCTAACCGCACTTCAAAAACACCTAGTCTTCCAATGGATACCAGCTCACTGTGGACTGAGTGGTAATGGCAAAGCTGATTTTCTTGCAAAATGGGTACCAGCAGTGTACAGAAATCTATTCCATTTTATGCAGCTAAAATTTTAGTCAACCCTAAATTAAAAAAAAACTATTGTAAAATATTATTATGAAAAATCAAAAACTAAAAGATGGGAACTACCAAACATTCAAACAGTAATTCCTGAGTATCCTCGACAAACGGCAGTTGCAACCTTCAGGTTGATTACGGGACATGATTGTCTGGCAAAATATTTAAACGGAATTGGTATGTATTCTTCACCACTCTGTCCTCTATGTGTTCTGTAAGAGAAAATGGACCAATATCACCTTCAAATATGTCCAGCCACTTCTAGCGCCCCATCCATCAGTGAAAAATATTGGAGAGCAAGAGGACTAATGACTTCATTTTCAGAAATCCAGCATTAGCCAACAACAACATGTGTGCACTTTCAATGCCTAGTACATTTATTCTAATTATGGTTGATTTCTCTGCGGTCATCTTGATTCTATCGCAGCCATCATTGAAATGTTTGTACCAGATATAAACCTGGGGGACTTATATTGGAGTTTCATCATAAGCTTCTTTGGCATCTTCATGTCTTTGAAGGAGATCATAATAAGAAACCAAAAAACTTAATGTATGAGCATTGCAATGTAGCCAACATCAAATGTGATAAATGAACATACACAAAAACTGGTTGACAAAAGACAGTCATTGTTTTCATAGAAATTCTATGGAAGTTACATTATGAATGTCACCAATGATTAATAAAGAGATATTTGTTACTGTAGTATACATTAAAAGAATAAAATATAATATTCCGGGAACTTTTTAAAGTTGGTGCTGTGGCCGAGTGGTTAGACTTGCCTATCGCCAGGTGGTCCGCGTTTGATCCCAGGGACCCACATGTGGTATTCGTGCTCGACGAAGCAGTGTCAGGGCAGGTTTTCACCGGGTTCTACAGTTTCCCCTGTCACTCATTCCACTAACTGCTCCATTATTACCTTTCCATTCATCCATTTCACCTGCATTTCATATCATACTCTTCCTTACTCTTATCCCTGGTGCTTGGCTGACCACCCACTTCCAGGTCTTCACTCTGTTTCATAGGTTTGTCTGCTCCCCAACAGGCACCTGACTCTAGACACAGGCTTGTAAGTCCGTACAAGGAGCGTAAACAGAAGAAGAAGAAGTAGTTTTTGAAGCTAATGTATACATACACACACATATATATATTAGCTTCACAAAGTTATATATGACAATTCATGGATCCATATACAAGGTGTCCCAAAAAACACAGACAATTTGAAAGGTAGAACTGGAACTTAATGGCTAGAGCACCTGCGTAGTTAGCGGAGGGTCTGTGGTTCAAATCCCAGCTGTGGCATTGAATTTTTAAGTTCCAGTTCTACCTTTCAAACATTGCCCACACACGGCTTGTGTGTTTAAAAACACCAACAGTAAGTTTGTTGGCATAAATAAATAATAATTACCATCTGAAGGTTACTTAATCCTGGGACATATAAAGTACTTGCAATAGTAAGTCACCATTGGGGTAATTGTCTTTGATGTGAGACTGCCTTTGTGGTTTACTGGGAAAAATACGAACTGGTTTGAGAATTCAATGTCATTCTGGCAGGTTGTCACAATAGCTTAATGGTTAGAGCACCTGCCTAGTAAGCGGAAGGTTTGTGGTTCAAATCCCAGCTGTGGCATTGAATTTTTAAGTTCTAGTTCTACCTTTCAAACATTGCCCACACACGGCTTGTGTGTTTAAAAACACTAACAGTAAGCTTGTTGGCATAAATAAATAATAACACAAACAATGTTGTGTGGGATGGCAAACTGATTGGTTTTCAAGAAGGAGCCCCTGTCCGGAAATGCATGGTTTGTACGGTGGAATAAACGGTTGTGACAATTTAAGATTAACTTTGGTATCTTAATATGGAAGATATGCAACCATTTAGCCATCTGTGTATTACGGATGAATGACCTGAGCCTAATAACATTCCTGTGATATGCTACATTCCTCCATAGAGCCTTTGGTGCACATTCTACGGCATTACTTGTGTAGTTTCCAGTGCAGTAATGTTTTAACTGCAGTACGGCATGTACCAGTACACAGCTGCGGAAATGGCTCCAGTGCAAATTGATGTAAATGTGTGGAATCACCTCAATGTCGCATATCCAAATCAATGGATCAATTCCATGTCACCAGCTCTGACACCTCTCGACTATTTTCGTGGAGCTATATGAAGTGTATGGTGTATTGCACTCCTGTAACAATAGAGGAGGACCATATTGCTCGAGTTCACGGAGCAATTGAAAATCTTCAAAGACAACCATACATATTGGATCATGTGTATGAGGCCCAGCACCGTTGATATAGGCTCTGCAATGATGTAGGAGGTACACAGTTCAAAGCCCATTTGTAATGTAGACAGCTCGTTGTGCTACTCATGTTGGGTTTATTGATGAAATGTGAACACACATCCAACTTACACTGCAATGTGCTACAGCATCTAAAATGTGCATTTTCAAACAGGATTCCTTGAAAGCTGATCAGTTTGCCACGCTCTGTAACATACTAAGCATTGTCAGTGTTTTTTTGGGACTCCTGTATAAAGTTATCAGAAGTTTATTAAAACAGAGCATCTGTACAATTTTGGCAATAGTAAAAAAGCTTTGGCATATAGTTGTGCCCTTCATATGTGCATTTTCATTGAGCTAACAGTGAGGAAGTGAAGCAGCATATACTTCTAATTGAGTGCTGGTATACACTGAAATATGTGCATATTATCATCATTATGTATTTTCCCAACATCACTGAATATTTCTCTAAAGGTCAGAACAAGTGCAACAGAGGCATAACTGTGGGACTAAATTTGTAATATTAGGAGTTATTTTGCATTGTACAGTAAACTTATTAAAATTTATACTCCATAAATGTTGAAGACTTGTTCATTTTAGTGAACATCCATCTTGTACAAAGCATACTCTCATATGGGTCACCATGTTCCAACATGGGGAGGCAAATTATTGTCAAATTACCCTTAATTAAAGGATAGTAGGGGGTTTGTGGTACATACAGTTTTCTTTCTCTAATTCTTGTAAGTTAGACAAGTCTGTAACTGGAAGGGGTATACTCTTTTCTAAGCATGGAGTCATCTAAACATTATTCTTGTCATGCCTTACATGTTACTGACTCATGATTCCAGTTGCAGGACTCTCAGATGTTTGGCACATAGCATGTGGTCAGAACCACACAATAGCCATGACTACAAAGGGACAGATTTTTGTTTGGGGTGACAACAAACATGGACAGATGGGAGCAGATCCAAAAATACATTCAACAGTTTTCACTCCTATGGAGCTAAAGGCATTGCCGTATCTACATTACGGCTCCTGTTCTCTGTATTCAGGATGGACTCATAATGTTATACTTACAGGTAATAAGTAGTTGTAACTAAATTGTTTTATAAAATAGTGATGCAAATAAGCTTAATGCTTATTAAGGAAAAATATGCCTTTGCTTTATTCACAGTATGTCTTCATAAAGGCTATTGTTTTGCAGAAATAGTTTTATAAAAAAGTAAATTAAAAAATAATGATAAATAATAGTAATAGTAAAATGATGATGATAACAAGAACAATAACAATAACAGCAATAACAACAATGATAATCAAACAATTTTAAGGGGAAACAATCACATAGTTAAATATCCATTATTATTTGATAGCACATGTATAGAATATTCACATGAAGACTTTTTCTCTATTCACTTCAAGTTTGCTTCCTATCTTTTCACTAATCTTATCCTGCTTCCACCCTCCCTTTTAATTTATTTCATCTTCCATCCTTATTCACTTTCCCTCTTTCTCAACTTTTCTTATCAGCTTCACTCTTGTAACTCTTATTAATCGGTTTACATTATACTTCACTAATCTTCATTATCCCAATTTTACTAGTTCACCATAACCTCACATTGATCATATATAAAAAATCCTCTGCTCCTTCATTTATGCATTACCCAACCATTTTCTTAACCTTGTTACTCTTGATGAAATATCCCTTTCTTTTTTTCTTTCCTTCATCTCTCACTCTCTTTTGCTTGTTCTTTCTCTCTCTTTCTTTCTCTCCTGCTTAGGCCTCCCTTTCTCCCTCACCCTCTTTGTTCCATTAGTTATTTCATCCATCATTTTTTCTGTAGCTATTCTTGAGTACACACTTTTCTTTGCCTCCACCTGAATATCCACTTTTATCAACGCACACCTTGGCTCTTTCCCGTTTCTTTCGTGCTCCACATCCCACCATATCACCACCTTGCGTTTTGCTTACACTAGAGCTTGAAGTCACACTTGTTAGTGGATCCACGCATGCTGCAAAATGCTGCATAATGGTCTCTTCACTACTGTGCAACACACTTCCTGCTGATGCTTGATCATTTCCCTGTCCTTCTTGGTTCAGTTCATCTGTGCTTGTTGTTTGGTCTGTTTTTTCTCTCTGCTGCCTGGTCAACACTGTACAGCTTGAAGTTTTTAATGTATACCCTCTTGCCTTCATTTCTTGCTTGTCTCCGCTGATCAGTTAACTCCTTCATTTGTGCCCTTTGTGCCCATTCTGTCCAGTGTTCTCTTTAAGTTTTGAATTTTCCAGTTTCAACATTTCCATTTCTTTGTTTACCTATCATATTTCATCCAATCTTGTCTGAATCTCTCTGCCGGTCCTTTATCTCTTACTAAAACTGTTTTGTTTATACGCTCTTCAGCTGTCATGTCACTTAACTCCTTTTTTCAGCAGGAGCTTCCTTCACTGTATGTTGGTCACCTACACTGCTAGACTTGTACTCCCCACTTGCTTACACTGATTTGTAGAAGTATTTGAGTCAACTTATAGACACTTAGTTTCAGTTACGTATTTTTTATCCGCACGCGTTTCAAAGACCATCGTCTCTATTATCAACAGTTTCTTGACTGCCATTAAGAGGTAGACTCTGTTATGGTTATGACTGTGCTGCTATCTGGGTTGCTGGATGTAAACTTCAGGATGTCACAAGCAGATGACAAGTGTTGTCAATACCACAGTGTCTATAGGTCAAGTAAAATACCTCTACAAATAATTTAAAAATTTCACTGTATATATCACTTCATATAGGTTATGTGGAATAATTTGTTTAGAACTCTGAAGCAAAAGATGGAAATGATAGTATTTTTGTTCTTACTGCTTCTTTTGTAGAAAATGGAAAGATAATAAATTGGGGAAGGAATACATATGGACAGCTGGGCTGCCATGAATATCAGAGGCCAGAATCATGGAAACCAACATTTCTAGATACTGGTGATATTATTCAAATAGCAGCTGGATCTGAGCATAACATTGCCATTTTAGGTAAGTGAATATGTTCTGAAATTTCAAGAAAGAGAACCTTGATCTCACATTGATGCTTGTGAAGAAACATTTATGTTCATTATATATTTATGAAATAAAGGGAAATTTCGTATTTTATAGTAATGCTGTCATAAACAGGAGATATGTGAGACATTGTATTAGAGAGAGTTACAAGACCTAAACTCATAGTTTAAGGAGAATACTTTGAGGCAATAGCTTCTAACAATCGTGTATACTGGCATGCAGTTGATGATGCTACTAAAAATACTGAAATTATGCATAATTGTATGCACTTGAATACTTCGTGTAAAACATGTCACTGCACATTTGTTGCAAGTTGAGAAAATTCAAATATGTTGCTAAAACTAATGCATTATCTAAGTGCAAGTGTCCATCAGTTTTTATTTTTCAAGATGCTTACAGAAAGAATAATGCTTTAGAAAACTGCATGAAACCAAAACAATACGTTTTCAAGATCCTGTGTATCAGATTTTAGGACTGGCATAGGAGAATTTCACACATTTGTCTTCTTGAAGATTTAAAATTTCCAATTCCCGTTCTTCAAAGTCACATCTTCATAATTTCATACATCCAACTATAAGTTTCGTGATGTATACAGAAGTGAATAAATAAATGACAAACAGTATTAGTTGTCAGATGCCAAATTACTTAAATCTCTAACTAGATTTGGTTTTCAAGATGCTGAGAGATCACATTCATCTTTTAAGTTTTCTAGAGATATTGGAGATCTATGTATATTCTGCATAAAGTTAGTTCTCTACCTGAAAATGTTCAATGCAGTTTAGTGTTTTCTTTCTAAAGAAAGAGGAAATGAAATAAGGAAATCAATAACAGCAACAAATTGTAATGTAACTGTGCACTATAATTATTTCTTGACTAAGTAACACCCCCCCCCAATGCAACAGCCTATGAAGGGCCTAAGTTTGTCGCCCAGCCACTGTGTCCCACACCTTTGTCCACTACAGGCATCATGAGTGAGGTGCAGTATTGGAGGGTGGGACGTGGTCAGTGCCCTGAGCCCTCCTAATCAGTTATACAGCCTTCATGACCTGGTGTCAGTAGCTCCTCGGTTGGCCCCTCCGGGACCTAATGTGGCTGAGCGCACCCCATGCCAGATCTCCCAGCGGGGGAAAAATCCCCAATCCAGTAATAGGGATTGAACCCGGTTCCGCGCCAGAGGTAGGCGCACTACCACTGTGCTACGGAGGCAACCCTTGGCTAAATGGCTAAATAAAATTTACAGTTCATTAATCCAGGTATTCAATAACTGAGACATCAGTATTATTATTGTCTTAAGTAAGGCTCTTGTAAATGTCTGATGTATAGAAGGTAGAAATTTCATAATGTCCTGTTGCTTAGCCTTTTTTAAACTTCCTGTCATTGGGGTATTTTGTGTTTAACACAACATTGTGTAGTACAGATGGTTTAGGTTTTCCTTTTCCTTGTTGTTGTTAGCTAATGCTGGATTTCTGACAATGAAGTCATTAATCCTCTTGCTCTCCAATATTTTTCACTGATGGATGGGGCACTAGAAGTGGCCGGGCATATTTGAAGGTGGTCTCGGTCCATTTCCTCTTGCAGATCACATAGAGGACAGAGTGGTGAAGAATATATCCCAATTCTGTTTAAATGTTTTGTTTCTTCTGAAGTCTTTCTTTTGTTTTTCTTTACCTGATTACCCTCCCCTTATGTAGGACTTACAAGCCAGATGTGAAATACAGGTGAAATGAATGATTGGAAAGGTGATAAAAGTCATGTTGTCAAAATCAAATTTGGTGTGCATAGCATGTGTTTGTTTTATAAACCAAAACTGAGATGCTATTCTAATATCTACTTTGTGTGCTGTCACATTTCTCTCAATAAACATTTTATTTAAGCTTATGAGATCTTTGTATCCTTCAGGGCACCCAATTGCGGACAATCCAGGACTCAGTAAAACCCTGGCTGACTTCTTGCAGGGATTCCCGTTGGTCAGAGGTTATTTTAACGCGGTTACGCATTGGTCACACATTGGTAATACAAAGAGCAGAGAGGCGCCTTTCACTGTTAAAACGTCTAACAGGAATGAAGTGGGGATGTTCCAGAGCAACTCTTAACACAACATACAATGTATATATAAAGCCATTATTTATTTACTGCAGCGAAGTTCTTGTAACAGCAAACACAAAAAAAATTCAAATCTTTCAAAACCAAAGTCTGAGACTAATTACAGGTGCTATCAAAACCACACCAATAGCAGCTAAGGAAATACTAACCAACCAATACCCCATTAAATATGAAATAGAAAAAGCGGCTCTTATTTAACATGAAAAGTTGATCAGACTCCCATTCAATACATGGCACAAGAGAAATTTTACACATACAATAAAGACTCAGGAGAGCTTTCTTTCCAAAATTCAAGACATCAAGAAGAATGTATACCTTCCTAATTCAAAGGAAAACTTCATATCTAAAGTCAATCCGACACAAACATTAGACATCACATATTACTTACACCTGACAGAAGAAGTTAAGAAAAGTGATACTCCAACTAGTGTTCTAAAATTATTGGCATTAGAGACAATCCATACTAGATTTCCAGAACACGAATGGCTCCATATTTATAATGATGATGATGATGACGATGACGACGACGACGATGATGATAATAATAATCTTTATTAGCTTATAGACTTTGTTACAAGTTTCAAGCCTCGTCAGAGATAAACAAACAAGATTTACAATCTATATACAAGCAATTTTATACAATCTAGTATTTCAGTTACAAATTATTTACAGTTCATCTATTCTATACAAGCATTTTTTAATTAAGTATGTTTTAAGCTCTTTTTGAAATACATTACCACTTAGCACTTTTAATTCATTTGGTAGTTTATTGTACAAGATTTTACCCATTATTAAGGGATCCTTCTCTGTGGCTTTGTTTTTACATTTCCTCTGTAATAATTGTGTTGTATTCTAGTACCATACTTATGACTGTCTGTGTTACCTTTTCTAGGAAACTACTATGAGTTTTAAGGATTGAAGGGGGGAGGTTCTCTTCTGTCCATTTAGAGTTTGGCAGTCGTAACATTTTCTCGTGTTGGAGCAATGCTTATGACTGTCTAATCAATACTAGGTATCCCACAGAAGAATGGCTGCACATATATACTGATGGATCCTCGAAGGAAAACCTTACTGGAGCTGGAGTTACGTGTTCACATTTTTCCTTTTATCATTCTGTTGGCAGAGACACAACAAATTATGATGGAGAAATAGAGGCTATATACATTGCTCTCCGACAATTATTAAATCTTCCCTTAAATAAATTTAACAAGGCAGTAATTCTTTCAGATTCTAAAGCTGCAATTCAGGGAATATGTTCAAATACTACAAAGAAGTCAACAAAAATTAGAGAATGCTACAAAATGTTAACACAACTCCAAAAAGTTAATAAGACTGTTCATCTCCAATGGATTCCGGCACACTGTGGAGTCATGGGGAACGAAGCTGCAGACTCACTTGCAAAGAAAGGCACAACAATAAAACAAAAGTCTAAATTCAATTTCTCATTAAGTAAAAATTGAAGCTATTAACAGTGAAGCAACAAGATTCTAAAATAAGAACAAATTAGAAACTAAAAACTTCACTTATCTTAGTATGTTGATAATAATGTAATTAATTTATCAAATTGTAACTTTAACGAGAAAGAAATAAATTTTCTAAACAAAGGTATGAAAACTTGTGTAAGTTTTTCAAAAAACATAGATGATTTTGTTGCAGATATTGAAATTGCCAGTCAAGATTTAAATGACATTAATAAATCTTTGACTAAAGTGAGATGCACTAAAATTTTGAAAGATATAAATAAAAATCATCCTAAAAGTAATTATAATAATCAGGTTATTAAATCATTGAAAGAAAAGGATGTAATTTATACTAAAGCCGACAAAGGCAACAAAATTGTAATTTTAGATCAAGCTGATTATATTAATAGAGTAGAACTTTTGCTTGAAAGTAAAGATTATTTAAAAATTGATAATGATCCTTTAAAATTATGTATTTTAACTTTTAATAAAACTCTTAATGAATTAAAAATGATACCTAAAAAAGAAAAAAGTATTTTAAAAGTCAATAATTTTGTTTTACCCAGGTTATATGCACTTCCAAAAATACATAAACCAGGAAATAAAATGAGACCCATAATAAATTCAATTAATTCACCTACATATAATTTAGCTAAATGGTTAACCAAAAAATTTAGTAATTTTGAAACATTTGAGAGTTTAAGTATTAAAAATTCTTTTGAACTAGTAAAAAACATTAATAACCTAATATTATCTGAGAATGATAAATTAGTTTCTTTTGATGTAGTTTCTTTATTTCCTAGCATTCCTAGAAAAAAGCTTTTGATTTTTTTAAAAAAATGGTTAAATTCTTTAGAATTAGATAATGACTTAGTAGATGATTTTGTAAAACTTACAAATCTTTGTTTAGATCAAAATTTCTTTAGTTTTAATGGTAATTTTTTTCAACAAACTTCTGGCTTGGCAATGGGTAGTCCACTTTCGCCATTTCTTGCCAATCTTTTCATGAGTTTTTTTGAAGCTCAAATTACAAAATCATTCCCTTTAATTTTTAAAATATGGTATAGATATGTGGATGATATTTTTGCTGTTGTCCCTAATAAACAGATAAATGATGCTTTAAAACTTTTAAATTTACAAGATAAAGCTATACAATTCACTTTGGAAACTGAGAATAATGGATTCCTTTCTTTTTTGGACTTAAAAATTAAAAGACATAAAAATAAATTGAAATTTGATATTTACAGAAAATCTACTCACACTGATAATTACATAAAATATAAAAGTTTTAATCCTTTTGCACATAAATTTGCTGTTTTTAATAGTTTAATTTATAGATTAATAAATATACCCCTTAATAAAGATGAATTTGACATAGAATATAAACATATTATTAACACTGCAGTAATTAATGGTTTTAATACAGATTTTATACATAAAAGAATAGGGGAATTTAAATATCAAAAAGCTGTCAAAGAAGTTTCAACCCTTAAAAAAATAAAAGATAATTATATTTTTAAAAAGTTTACTTACCATCCATGGGCTAATAAAAAATTTACAAGGATTTTTAAAGAATATGGAATAAATTTGGTCCCTCAAAATAAATTTAATATACAAAATTTACTTAATTTTTCAAAAAAAGATAAAATACCAAATTATAAAAAATCTGGCATTTATCAATTTAGCTGTTCAGATTGTGATAAAGTTTATATTGGTAAAACTAAACGTCATCTAGAAACCAGAATAAAAGAACATTTTAGAAATATTAAATATAAACAAACTGATAAATCAGCTGTGGCAGATCATTTTTGGTCATTTAATCATGAAATTAATTCAGAGGTTAAATTATTAAAACAGTTAAGTAATCCGATAGATTTAATGGTTTGGGAAACAATTTTTATTTTAAAAAACAGGAACCATGTCATGAACTTTGAATTGCCATCTATGGATTGTATTTATAAATTTTTGTTTTCAGAGATTGGTAAATAAAAAATTGAATATGAATAATTGTTTTTCACAAAAATAAAAGATTGTAGCTTGGCAACGATTTTGTTTATATGACTTTGAGAATGAGCTGGATATAGCTTGAAACCCCTGGGTCAGAAAAATAGAAAAAGAATATCAACATACTAAGATAAGTGAAGTTTTTAGTTTCTAATTTGTTCTTATTTTAGAATCAATTTCTCATATTCCTCAATAAAACGCTTGATCATTAAAAATTTTTGTCATTCATATCTACAAGAAATAGAAACAAATGCCAAAGATAAAAAATGGATTACACTACTTTCCAATCCAGATATAATCCCCCAGAGACCAAGGAAAACAGCTGTTGCAGCCTTCCGACTATTGACAAATCATGACTGCTTAGCAAGTCATCTCTACAGAATTGGTATCTCAGCCTCACCAATATGTGTCCTGTGTAACGATCCAGCAGAAATGAATGAAGAACACTTGAAGACCTGTGAAGCATTAAGATCAGAAGAAACTACAGTTCAAAAGTATTGGAAAGCACGAATGCTAATGGCTTCATTGCCAGATGCAAGGCACTAGAAAACAACAACAACTTATGACTGTCTTTTATTTGTAGAGGATTCTTATTTACTACAAACATTATTACCTAATAGAGATACAGTGATACTACAGTTTATATTCTGGCTTTTACAAAACTATCTTTACACGATTCTCTATTCTGTAGATTGAATATACATCTTATACATCTCTTCTGCAATTTCAATACTCTATTTACATTTGTGATACTTGAGTTACCCCAGACCTTGATTCCATATTGCAAATGTGGATGAATTAGACCATAATAAACTGATTTTAAGTAGTCTGGATTTAGATATTTTGATAGATTTCTTAGTATATATAAATAGGAACTAATTTTATTGCATTTTGAATGTCATATTTTCGTCCAAGATTATTCCCAAAAATTTGGTGCTTTCTATTTGTTGAATGCTTTCATTGTTTATCCTTACACTGAGAACATTATTGGACCTATTATTTCGGTGTTTGAACATGATTATATTGGTTTTTTGAGGATTTACTTTCAGCTTGTTGCATTTTAGGTAATTACAAATATTATTTGTTTCAACATTTACTCTGTTTAAATTATTTTTGTCTTTATTGGCAAATACAACTGAGGTATCATCTGCATATGTTATTATTTTGTAATTTGTAGATTTTGGAAGGTCATTTACATATAGTATAAATAAGAGAGGCCCGAGTACTGATCCTTGAGGGACGCCAACTTTCACTTGTTCATAACATGATTTAACTGATTTTAGTGTACATCCCTTTTGATAGCGGATTTCAGTGCATTGTGCCCGATTTTTTAGAAAGGATTTTATAATTTCAATGCATTTACCTCAAATGCCGTATTTCTCTAACTTCTCTAGTAGCAATACATGCGCCATACTATCAAACGCCTTAGATAAGTCAAGAAATAACTGATGGATCATTGATATCAAACCGAGATGGAGCAGGCGCTGGAGTCACGTATCACCTCTTTTCCTATTACAAATCTTTAAGTTATGGAACTACAAACTTTGATGGAGAAATTGAAGCAATTCGAATGGCCCTACAAAGTCTTTTGTATAGAATTTCACATTTTCATCAAGCAGTTATTCTCTCAGATTCCAGGGCGACAATTATAGCAATTACTTCTAAGTTGTCACCAAAAAACCAAACAATTATAGAATTTTAAGAGGTAGAACTGGAACTTAAAAATTCAATGCCACAACTGGAATTTGAACCACAGACCTTCCGCTTGCCGGGCAGATGCTCTACCACTGAGCTATTGTGACAAACTGCCAGAATGACATTAAATTCTCAAGCCAGTTCGTATTTCTCCTGGTAAAAACACCAACAGTAAGTTTGTTGGCATAAATAAATAATAATTATAGAATGTTGGAAAATCCTTACCCATCTAACCGCACTTCAAAAACACCTAGTCTTCCAATGGATACCAGCTCACTGTGGACTGAGTGGTAATGAGAAAGCTGATTTTCTTATTTATTCAAGATGCTCTCGGGCTTTGAGCCAGGTGTAGTGATGAAAAGACATCGACATTGCAGTTTAGTCCATCTTGGAAACCAGCCTTAAAATTGGAAATCGACTGACTCAGAAAACACAGATTCCAACGGAGCGGTGAACCACCTCCACACTAGGCTGGGTGTTTTCTACTCGGTACGTACTGGCTGACACTACTAGTCCCTTCACTCTTGCTAGTCATTCATCCTGAAGATGGGAGAGATGTACACTCCCGAAACGTCGATGTCTTTTCATCACTATACCTGGCTCGAAGCCCGAGAGCATCTTGAATATGTTCATCGCCAGGAAAGCTTCAAATCATATTTTCTGATTTTCTTGCTAAAAAGGGTACGGCAATGTGCAGAAATCTATAGTTAATCTACCATTTTATGCAGCTAAAAGATTAGTCAACTCTGAATTCAAAAAAGTTATTGCAAAATATTACTATGAAAAATCAAAAAATAAAAGATGGGAACTACCAAACATTCAAACAGTAATTCCTGAGTATCCTTGAAAAACGGCAGTTGCAACCTTCAGGTTGATTACAGGACATGATTGTCTGGCAAAACATTTAAACAGAATTGGGATATATTCTTCACCACTCTGCCCTCTATGTGCTCTGCAAGAGGAAATGGACTGAGACCACCTTCAAATATGCCCGGCCACTTCTAGCACCCCATCCATCAGTGAAAAATATTGGAGAGCAAGAGGATGAATGACTTCATTGTCAGAAATCCAGCATTAGCTAACAACAACAACAACAACAACAACAACAGCAGCATTGGTCACACATGCGCCACTCATGGTCACCATTTGCGCAGTGACTCGGCCCCTGTCTGTCCAACTCTCCGTGCTGCACGTTTTCTTTCTGTCTCTGAAACATTTGATTTCATTTTATAGCTCAAAATTTCATGGATATATTGTGTTATCCTGGTGTGTAAAAGATGAACTATGGAGATGAGCTACAAGCAACTTTAAAACAGGTTCAAATTGTGCAAAATTATAATAAATCATCAAGGATCTTATCTTAAATGAAATAATCATTTAGAGATTAAAAGCTTCACTCATCTTAGTATTTGCTGCAAGTTCTTGAAATATTATGCAATACTACCAAATATGGTTAAGGTCATATGCCTTAAGCCATAAGCCAAGTTGTGCTTGTATTTAACACCCACTATAATTTAAAAAAAATGTATGTGTGTGCGTGCACGTGTGCATGCATGCGTGTGCGGAGTTGCATGTGCGTGCTACTAGATTTCATCATGAAACTGTTTTATATTCACATTTTCCTCCCATCACAAAGACCAATAATTTTTATTTTTAGGTTTAAGCTTCAAAATTTTCCAGTAGCTAATGCAGTAATCTTAAACATAACATTGGAACAGAAAGAGAAGAGATTTTTAAGCTATTTTTTAGTGTCCTAAAATAATGATAATATTTTTAGGTTCTGGTGAGCTGACAAGTTGGGGTTGGAATGAACACGGTAACTGTGGCACTGGCACAGAGGATGATGTTCTTGTACCAACAGTAATATCAAAAGGAGCAGAACAAAGGGCTGTATTAGTTGGGGCTGGGGCAGGGCACAGTTTTGCTGTGTTAAAACATGAATAACATTTTTACTTTCTCTTCTGGTAAGCAGAGGAAGTATTGTATTTAAAGGTATATTATGAGGTACAGGTCGCGCATTACTTCTTGACGAATGAAAATTTTATATGAAAGGTTGGATGCGAGTCACTACTCAGCATTTGCGGGAATGCTGGCATCGAGAGAGAGAGGAGGTACAGTCTGCAGTGAGATGACATGTGTTTACCCACGTGCTTCTGAGCTGAAGTAGTACAACACTACAAATCAATTTATCACACTTCCAGGAATATCAGCCACACATATTATACACTATACCTCTATGACTGTTTCCACTTAACTTTCTTGCATTTCTTCTATTCCTGACATTTCTCCCTCGCCTTCTTCCATGTCTGAATAGCATTTTCGTTGGATGCATACATTCGTACCTCACAAAACTTTTGCAGTCGACTGTATACACAAACGCGACAGAGGAAAGCAGAGGTGTCTGTTATCATAGCATAAACATTTGCTGACCTGTTTATTAAGGGTACGCCAACTCACTGGATTTCTGCTGAAGGTCATTCGTCAAGAACTAATGCGCAACATATAAAATATTTGCATTATAAATCAAAGAAATGCTAAAGTTAATAACTTAAGTGTGCCATTCAGCAAGGCAATTGGTTGTACCAGAGGCGACTGCTGGTTCCAGGAAAATGGGCCAGTAAACAGTGTTCGGAAGCACCCCTCATCCAAGTAACTGATTGATACTTGTAAATTTAGACTATTTAAGTGTACAATGTAAGAAATTACAGTCATTAATAATTATAAGTATTTTTTTATGCCAACCAACTTACTGCTGGTATTACGAATCAGTTGGGTAATTTAATGTAATTCTGGCAAGTTGGCCATGGTAGCTCAGTGGCTAGAGCAGCCATGCATGAAGCAGAAGATCCGTAGTTCAAATCCCAGCTATGGAATTGAAATTTTCAGTTCCAATTCTACCTCTTTTAAGTATTGAGTTAATTTAATTACACAGACACATGAAACTCTGCAAACTTACTACAATAACCTGCTGAAACTAAAGTTATACTAGTTTCACAATATTATGCCTGTTGAAAATCTGAATTTTTATAAACATAACAATTTTAGATGTTATAAGTATAATAAATTTATTTCAGTGGTTAAATTAACTGTTTCAAAGAACCACCACAAATAATGTTATTCGTGTTTTTGTTATTGTTATTTTGCCATTATTATTTTAGTGAAAATTGCCTCTGTAAATCTATATTAATTTGTAATAAGACATGGCTTTTTAATATTTTGTAAACGATTATACAAGATTTATGTTTTTTTTTTTTTTGTTTTAAACCCACATATATTTAATTAATTGTTCTTCCAGCTGCTCTAAAGATATGCTATCTTGGTAACATGTCAACATGATATTAAATTCACAAACTCACTCTTATTACTTTCTGTACTAATAAGTAGAAGGAAGTATTGTATTCCACCCAAAAATTCGACATCAAGATTTCACTGGGAATATATGTTTTGAGACCCCTTGAATCCAAAAAAAGCATTTTTACTCTCTCTACTGGTAAGTAGGGGAAGTACTGTATTCCACCCAAAAATTCGATGTCGAGATTTCACCAGAAATATATGTTTTGAGACCCCCGGAGTCCAAAAAAAAGCATTTTTAGAAAAAGGTCTGTGTGTCTGTCAGTCTGTGGACAGCATAACTAAAAAACAAAAAGTCGGTTAAAAACCAAAGTTGATATTTAAGTTCAATTTCTTTCAAGGATGCAACACGAAGATTTTGAAGAAAATAGCCTCACCCTAAACTACCCTTTACATGGAATATTTTTATTTTCTTGAAAATGGCTCTAATGATTTTGATTAAAATGTCATACATTTAAGTTATGTGTATGACAAATGAAATTGTATTTTGAATTTTCTGGCTATAGCCTATGTAGTCCTGTTTGCTCTGGATGACTTGAATAACTGATAAACCATAAGAGATAGACAAATTCTTAATGTACAAAAAATGTAGATCTCGCTAAAACACACACTTTATGTCTGAATACATTTTTTTTGTAGAGTGAACCATTTTGGAGATATCCCTTGTTATTTGTGTCAGATTTGGAAAACTTGAAACTTTTGTGAAATGGAACATCGTTCATTTTTTTTATGTTAAGCATGCAAAGAGAACAGGATCTCAAAGTTAAATAAGGAAAAATTGAAGCTATTAACAGTGAAGCAACAAGATTCTAAAGTAAGAACAAATTAGAAACTAAAAACTTCACTTATCTTATTGTTTTGGTGCTAACCCTGGGGTTTCAAGCTGTGTCCAGCTCATTCTCAAAGCCATATAAACAAACTCGTTGCCAAGCTACAATCTTTTATTTTTTTTTGAAAAACAATTACTCTTATTCAATTTTTATTTACCAATCTCTGAAAACAAAAATTTATAAATACAATCTATAGATGGTAATTCGAAGTTCATGACACGGTTCCTGTTCTTTACTTACCATCCATGGGCTAATAAAAAATTTACAAGGATTTTTAAAGAATATGGAATAAATTTGGTTCCTCAAAATAAATTTAATATACAAAATTTACTTAATTTTTCAAAAAAAGATAAAATACCAAATTATAAAAGATCTGGCATTTATCAATTTAGCTGTTTAGATTGTGATAAAGTTTATATTGGTAAAACTAAACGTCATCTAGAAACCAGAATGAAAGAACATTTTAGAAATATTAAATATAAACAAACTGATAAATCAGCTGTGGCAGATCATTTTTGGTCATTTAATCATGAAATTAATCCAGAAGTTAAATTATTAAAACAATTAAGTAATCCAATAGATTTAATGGTTTGGGAAAAAATTTTTATTTTAAAAAACAGGAACCGTGTCATGAACTTCGAATTACCATCTATAGATTGTATTTATAAATTTTTGTTTTCAGAGATTGGTAAATAAAAATTGAATAAGAGTAATTGTTTTTCAGAAAAAAATAAAAGATTGTAGCTTGGCAACGAGTTTGTTTATATGGCTTTGAGAATGAGCTGGACACAGCTTGAAACCCCAGGGTTAGCACCAAAACAATAAGATAAGTGAAGTTTTTAGTTTCTAATTTGTTCTTACTTTAGGATCTCAAAGCTTTAAAAGATTTTACTATCACTCACAGCCTACTGTATTCTAATATTCCCCTTTCACCTACAAGGAAATAAGAAATAAGATAATTTTTACAAATGCTTATCTCACAAAGAAGATAGAGGTATAATAGTTTGTAAGAATGGTTAGTACAAGAGTAGAGAAAGTCATGTGAGTGCAACACATCAGATTTTTATTCCTGGTAAAGCACACAGGGAAATCTCAATTTGTATAAATAATATACCTTAATGGCGACTTACAATATTGGAAGTACCGGATCACTAATTTAACCAACTAATGTCATGTTGACATGTTGCCATGGTGGCTTAGTGGTTAGAGCAGCCGGGCGGAGGCTAGTAGATCCATGGTTCAAATCCCAGCTATGCTATTGAATTTTTCTGTCCCATTCTACCCTTTCCAACACAAACATTAATTTTATGTGACATTATCATTTGAAGCATTCTTTGTTCAGAGTAGTAAGTTTGAAGACTTAAAAATTTGCTTTCTTTATTGTTGGTGGTTTTATTTGCAAGAAACTCATGTTTTTTCAAAGCTCAATAGATCAATTTTTCCTCATATCAGTCTCATTAGTGCACTAATAAATTGAACAAAATTAGTAATCTTAACACAAAAATGCAATTATCACAAAAGTCTAATAGGGCACCTCTCTCTGCTGGAACAACAGTATAGAAATCCTTTGGCACATCCGTTATTTGGAAATACTGTGTGAGTTTCAATATCAAACATTTCACCGGAACTGCATGCTTTGAGGCCCCTGAATACACAATCCCATATTATAGAAAGAAAGAAAGAGAAAGAGAGAAATTTAAACAGAATTGGGATATATTCTTCATCAATCTATCCTCTATGTGATCTGCAAGAGGAAATGGATCGAGACCACCTTCAAATATGCCCACTTCTAGTGCCCCATCCATCAGTGAAAAATATTGGAGAGCAAGAGGATTAATGACTTCATTGTCAGAAATCCAGCATTAGCTAACAACATATTATAGAAAGATCTGTGTTCCATGGTTCAAATCCCAGCTATGGCATTGAATTTTTCAGTTCTGATCATTTCTTTCAGAGTTTACCTACACATGGTTTGTGTGCGGTAGAATGATCAGTTATCATTGATTTGCCTGATGTATGGAAACTGTTAATTAAAAATCTTAAAGCCCAAGACTTAAGTATACTATCAATTATTTTTAGAAGAAGGTCAGTTTCCAAGCAGCTTAAGGGAAGATTAACTGGTGAAAATGTCCGAAAAGTGACTCTTTTTTTAGTGTAGAATTATAAATTGGAAATTCCTCTTTTAATTAATATACATATATGTATATTTATAATTTTATTATAGTAAGTACAACTATTGTACTTGAAGTATATTTTGCAATTTGCACTCTGAATTCTGCTTATCACAAAAAAAAATCTGCTGTTACATTTACAGGACATTCTCTACCCATTCTTCAACAAACTATTATTAATAAAACTTTTTCTTCTTTTTGTTCATATTAATCAGGATAACCATTTGCAGAAATTATTATTTATGCCAACAAACTTACTGCTTGTGTTTTTAAACACACAAGCCGTGTTATTTCTGATGTGAGATTCCCTTGTGGTCCAACCGGGAAAAAGTACAAATCAGCTGGGGAATTTAATATTATTTATTTATGCCAACAAACTTACTGGTGGTGTTTTTAAACACACAAGCCGTGTGTGGGCAAAGTTTGAGAGGTAGAACTGGAACTTAAAAATTCAATGCCACAACTGGGATTTGAACCACAGACCTTCCGCTTACCGGGCGGCTGCTCTACCACTGAGCTATTGTGACAAACTGCCAGAATGGCATTAAATTCTCAAACCAGTTCGTATTTCTCCTGGTAAACCACAAAGGCAGTCTCACACCAGAGACAAATTACCCCAATGGTGACTTACTATTGTAAGTACTTTATATCCCAGGATTAAATAACCTTCAGATGGTAATATTATTTATTTATGCCAACAAACTTACTGTTGGTGTTTTTAAACACACAAGCCGTGTGTGGGCAAAGTTTGAGAGGTAGAACTGGAACTTAAAAATTCAATGTCACAACTGGGATTTGAACCACAGACCTTCCGCTTACCGGGCGGATGCTCTAACCACTGAGCTATTGTGACAAACTGCCAGAATGGCATTAAATTCTCAAACCAGTTCGTATTTCTCCTGGTAAACCACAAAGGCAGTCTCACACCAGAGACAAATTACCCCAATGGTGACTTACTATTGTAAGTACTTTATATCCCAGGATTAAATAACCTTCAGATGGTAATATTATTTATTTATGCCAACAAACTTACTGTTGGTGTTTTTAAACACACAAGCCGTGTGTGGGCAAAGTTTGAGAGGTAGAACTGGAACTTAAAAATTCAATGCCACAACTGGGATTTGAACCACAGACCTTCCGCTTACCGGGCGGCTGCTCTACCACTGAGCTATTGTGACAAACTGCCAGAATGGGGAATTTAATGTTGTACTGGCAAGTTGGCCATGGTAGCTTAGTGGTTAAAGCAGCTCGATGCGGAAGATCCGTGGTTCAAATCCCGGCTATGGCATTGAATTTTTCAGTCCTGATTCCACCTCTTAAATTTGCATAAATGCTTTTATTCATACTTTCTTATAGGAACAAAGGAATTACAGAATTAATTCTCTTAAGAGCTGGTCACTATGTAATGCTTTTGAAACTTTGTTCTCTATACATGACCATGAGAAAAAAAACTAGAAATTTTCCACTTTTGAAACATGTATTTGAAAATTCAAACCACTAACAAAGAATACATTGGAAACAGATAATGGCACAAAAAATTTTGTTTGGCATAAGTTGTGTCCTTTAACAAGACCTAAACCTTTTAGGGAGTAAAGGTTTCTCTATCTCATATGGCTTACTAACTATACAAAACTCATTGAGAATGAAAGGACTTCACAGGCTATTCCCAAAGAATTCAAGATATACATTTTTCATGCAAATATCTTAAACATATAGTGTTGTAATCAAAATCTTTAGAGACATTTTTGGAAAACCAAAAATTAAGACAATTTTTGCAAGTAAAGAAGGGTAGTTTGGGGAGGAGGTTATTCTTAAAAATCTTTGTCACATTCATGGAATGCAAAGTTAAATACAAAGTTTGACATTTAACCAACTGTTAGTTCTTGAGTTATACCGTCCACTGACAGATGGATACATACATACACACCAAGCCTTTTCTAAAATACTGATTTGTTGCTTTCACATGACTTTTTCTACTCACTTTTCCACAGATTACTTAATTTCCATTGACTGACCTAATAGTTAAACTATGAAGCCCAGGGTTTAAACTACTTACAGCAAGTCATCATTAGGTTATATTATCTCATCTGAACTTGAGATCTCCTTGTGGTTTACCAGGAGAAGTGCAATTGAGTAGAGAATTTTATGTCAAGTTGGCATGTTGCCATGGTAGCTCAATTGGTTAGAGCAACCAGATAGAGATTAGAGCATCCATGACTCAGATCCTGACTGTGGCATTAAGTTTTTGAGTCTGATTCTATCTTTCCAACGGAACTGAAAATTTATCTACAGATTCCTATGGAACAAAACCATGGAGGAATGTAGGATTTTAATGTAAAGGTTTACATTATTCAAAAATTATTTATTTATGCCAACAAACTTACTACTGGTGTTACTACTGGTTAGAGCACCTGCCTAGTAAGCGGAAGGTCTGTGGTTCAAATCCCAGTTGTGGCATTGAATTTTTAAGTTCCAGTTCTACCTCTCAAAGTTATCCAAAATGTTCATATATTTTTGTATTACAAGAATGAGTCTTAATGAAGACTTTTAATTTATAAAATGTGATTAAGAAAATACAAGTACTTACTCTGGTATTAAAATCATTAGACTAATGGTGTTGCTAGAGGTATACTAACCTGGAGAGGAAATGCTGATACAAT
The DNA here is from genome assembly GCA_030765045.1 of Tenodera sinensis. NCBI lineage: Eukaryota > Metazoa > Arthropoda > Insecta > Mantodea > Mantidae > Tenodera > Tenodera sinensis. The sequence goes on along the minus strand of CM060963.1, from coordinate 170,083,750 downwards.
ATATTTTCTTTTTCTGAGGACATAAGTGCACAAGGGGAGGCGTAACTCTTTTGAAAGGCAATTCTTGAAAACATTGTAAGTGCAACTTTTATAACTTGTTCACTTAATTATTTAATGTGAATTGAATTTAAATTATATACATATAATTTTATTAACAATAATCAGAATGCAGCATATTTATTTATTGGTCACTGAAGACGTGCATGAACAAGCTGAATAATGATGATGGTGATGATGATGACAACGACGATGATGATAAGAATAACAATCATAATAGTTTATGATTGTTATTATAATGATGGTGGTGTGATGATGACGACAATAATGTAGGAGTGGCAGCAATATTATGCTGTCTGAGTGAAGTCCTTCTAATACTGTAATGTGTTAAATTGATAATGGCTTCAACTCTGCATTTCTTCTGCACCAATTAGTACTATTCCTACTTTCTTTGCAGCATTGTCTCCAATTTCACAATGGCAAACGACTTATCTGAACCACTGTGTCTAGCATAATTTAAGATGTTGAATCAGATTTTAAGCACAATTTAAGTAGCCAACAGGCATAAGAAATATTTTTAATATTTTAATAATTCCTCTAGTATGCTTTTCACTTAAATTGTATAATCTATGCCATTAATTATAATTTCCGGCAGTGTCTGTACTTCATTAAATATGTTTGTATTATAATAACTAGGTAATTAAAACTATTTGTCTACAATTATAATAATAACTTAGACTATCTACAAGCTTCACTTATCTTAGTATCTGCTGGCAAATTTTTGAAATCAAAGGCAGACTGCAGTTTCCGGAATACTCATTGCTATCTTTGGTGCCATATTTGTTTCAAATAAGATAAGTGAAGCTTGTAGTCTCTAAGTTATTATAATTATAAATTTACGTTGCTTCACTGATAATAACTTCAGTTTTTTAATTTTAATTAAAACTATTTGTATTATTATTTATTTATGCCAACAAACTTACTGTTGGTGTTTTTAAACACACACGCCGTGTGTGGGCAAAGTTTAAGAGGTAGAACTGGAACTTAAAAATTCAATGCCACAACTGGGATTTGAACCACAGACCTTCCGCTTGCCAGGCGGACGCTCTAACCACTGAGCTATTGTGACAAACTGCCAGAATGGCATTAAATTCTCAAGCCAGTTCGTATTTCTCCTGGTAAAACACAAAGGCAGTCTCACATCAGAAACAATTACCCCAATGGTGACTTACTATTGTAAGTACTTTATATCCCAGGATTAAATAACCTTCACATGGTAATTATTATTTATTTATGCCTTTGTGGTTTACCAGGAGAAATACGAACTGGCTTGAGAATTTAATGCCATTCTGGCAGTTTGTCACAATAGCTCAGTGGTTAGAGCGTCCGCCCGGCAAGCGGAAGGTCTGTGGTTCAAATCCCAGTTGTGGCATTGAATTTTTAAGTTCCAGTTCTACCTCTTAAACTTTGCCCACACACGGCTTGTGTGTTTAAAAACACCAACAGTAAGTTTGTTGGCATAAACAAATAATAATTACCATGTGAAGGTTATTTAATCCTGGGATATAAAGTACTTACAATAGTAAGTCACCATTGGGGTAATTGTTTCTGATGTGAGACTGTCTTTGTGGTTTACCAGGAGAAATACGAACTGGCTTGAGAATTTAATGCCATTCTGGCAGTTTGTCACAATAGCTCAGTGGCCAGAGCGTCCGCCCGGCAAGCGGAAGGTCTGTGGTTCAAATCCCAGTTGTGGTATTGAATTTTTAAGTTCCAGTTCTACCTCTTAAACTTTGCCCACACACGGCTTGTGTGTTTAAAAACACCAACAGTAAGTTTGTTGGCATAAATAAATAATTATGTATACATTTTTAACAGGTACATATGCTCTGTCAAAATGATGACCATAAAATTAGAAAAACAGAAAGAAAACTAAACCTTTCTTTGCTATATACACAATAAAATATTTGCCTGCCCTGCCCCTTATATTTCTGCTCTTATCTTTATAAAACATTTGGTTCCATTATATAAATATAGATATATTTTCAGGTTATAGGATGCTGTTTAAATTATTCAGAGTTTATTAAAGAAAGATATTTTGCACTATTGTACAGTACACATTTTATTTATTATAATGTACAATTATATTGTTGAAGTTTAAGAATAAAATGTCTTGAGTTTGTGGTCATTCTGTATAAGTGTGTCTATAAGCAAAATATTTTGCAGCATACTGTATGGAGGAACTATCTCGCGAAAAGGTTTTGCCTGATAAAGTAGGTAAACATAATGTGTTTGTGTGATGAATGGGTAATCCTGCTGTAAACCATTCATATACTTTTGGTGAGTACTGCTTGCACTGTGTTGCATTTAATGTTCTAGCTTTTGCAAAATATCCTCCAGTTTTTTACCCCCCTTTTTTGATAGATATTCATACATTCTTTTAAAACAGTATGCTGCTCTTAATTCTTCTCTTTTTTCCTGTGTATCAAAGTACGCATTCCTGTCTCTGTTTCCTTGATGAGTTTTACCCCAAGATTTTATCCATCTTATCCATCTTTCTTTCTTTACCTGGGCCTAAATTAATTCGATTGCATTGTGGTAGGGAGGAAGATGCACTACCGTATGCTTGTGCCTAAAAACGACAGCTCCATATCAGTAGATTTACTGACATGTAAAAGAACTCCTGCGGGACGACATTCCGGTACACAGGCGATGCTGATGTGATCCTGGTAGTTGACAGCGTCGTTACACAACAAAATAATTTAATTTCTACCGTATGCCCTGCTAACACCGTGATAGTGTCAATTCCATATTGACGGTCAATGCAGTAAATGAATTGATGCTTTTCTTTACCGAGGTACTATTGGACCTTTTCCTATCCGAGGTTCGGAAATTGATCCCTGAATAGTCTGAGTTTACCTTCTCAGCTACTATTTTATAAATACTTGCACGAGATACTCCAGTAGTCTAGTTACAGCAGCCAGACATTGTGTCAACTATCTGAAATAGTGCTGGTGAAATGACCACCTCGTGGGAGGAATCTATAACTCTATAATGAACACACTTTTGCCAGATGACCCTAAAAGTCATAATAGGGATCATTTTCAGCTAAGACAACAATTTTACAATTATATTCCAACAGATGGTGTTAGTACTCCATTTGATGAGACGGAAATGTATAATGCCATAAGTGTTCTTAAGATTGACAAGGCACCTGGTCTGGATGGTATAACAGCTGAAGTCCTGAAAACCTTGATAAGTAACATAACACTATACCTTCACTCAATAAATGAATGCCTATGGAAAGGGAAATTCCCTAGTCCATGGAAAGAAGCAAAGGTCGTCCTACATAAAGGAGTGAATAAAAACCCTACAGAGGCAAAGTCCTATAGACCAATATGCCTTATTAATGTATTAGGGAAACTTTTCGAGAAACTACTGTGCAAGAGAATCAAGGAATTTAGAATGATGCTAGGTATGAGTAACAAGCATTTTGGATTCAGAAAAGGCATATTCACGGAAGATGCCATCATTGCAGCACTGGATGGTGATGGTGAAAAGGTCTACAAAGAAATACGTCGTTGGCATCTTCGATATTTCTGGTGCTTTTGACAGTCTTTGGTGGCCGGCTCTCTTTGAGCAACTTAGGAGAAACGAATACCCCAAATGCCTGTATACAATCCTTAAAGACTATTACAAGGGTAGAACTGTACATATTGGTGGCATAAATCAAATTGTTTCGAAGCATGCTACCAAAGGTTGTCCTAAGTGCGATACTTGGTCTAGAATTCTGGGATATAGGCTTAGAGCCATTGTTACGATCACTTGACAGCAATACGGATATCTTGGAACTTATAGCATACGCTGCTGATCTTCTAAATTTAATAGGACGAAGTAGAAAAGAATTACAAATAAAAGGAAACGGCACCACACAATTTATACACAACTGATGCACCAGTGTTAAACTAAATTGGGCATCACAAAAGCTAGTGACAGTGATTTTTATCCGCATTCCAACAAGGCTGTACTATACAAACTAAAAAAACTGAAAAAAAAGATAGTCTCAAAATTTATGATATAAATAGCATAGCGCAAATTTTAATTTAAATGCTGTAGAACTATATGGGCGTAGATAAAGAATGTTACAAAATACGACATATTTAAGTCATAAGTGTAATGGCATAAAAGTATTGTTTGACGATTCAGTATTGTCATTAACTCAGGAGAAGTCTTTGTCCTTGAACGCGCAGTGGAATGGGGAGTTTTTTGGTACGATGTACTAAAAATTGTCTACAACGCAGTTGAACTGTAAGCAGTACCAGTGCGTCTACAATCATGGGCGTCGCGAAGGAGGGGCAAGGGGGGGCCGCGGCCCCCCCTTGGAAAATAATAAATGTATTGTTCAATGAATTACTGTTAGACTACTGCTTTAATTTTGAGGTAAAGTACACTTTTTATTTAGCATAAATTAACATGCTTATCCGTAACAAATACTACAACTCAATTTTTGCAGTTTTTAGCTACAGAATAATGAATTAATTGCAAACTTCCAACATGCGGCCCCTCCCTGAAAAAAAGTCTGCTGGCGCTCATGTCTACAATACTATATAGTATAGTTTCTTGAGGACATAATTCATTAGTGATATTATTGAAAGTATGCTCATAATTGCTTTGGTTGATGCGGTAATGTGTTAATGATGCTCTTTTGCGTAGTATTTATTGCTCCAGGAAAGAAAGGTTAAGTCACTTTTGAAGCAGGGTGTAAAACCTTAGAGCGAGAGAAATAAGGTAAAGTGACCAAGCAAAATTGGCGGTGAGCTTGTGAATATGTTGGAAAGATAGAACAGTTTTGTTGTGAGGGAAACAGGTTAACAGATGAAACTAGTGATAGGTTCATAATTAAATTAGAAAATGATTCAGATAGCGAACATGAACATTTTGAAATTTCTGACAATGAAGAGGAAGGGGTACAAGAACCAAATTGGGAGGATGAAGAACAAAGAGACGAAGGATCACCCGCCTGTGGTGTGTCTACTACTATAGGCACAGCTAGTAGGTGCCCGGTTCGCAATAAAAGAAGTACGGATTAGAAAAGATGTGAGTATTTCTTGTCTTTTCTAATAAGCATTAGCCAAGTTACATCTCGTCCAGTATAAGCCCAATTGAAGTTGGGAACGCCATAAAAACACTCAGGTGCAACCTGAGGGTCTTCGACGCTCTCCTTCGCTATACTCTCTGAATAACTTAACCTTATATTGCACACCGGTCCAGCGGCGAAGAAAGCCGAAGTGTTGGAGTCACGTGACTAACATGGCTGAGCGTCACGTGACTAGAAAGTTGAGCGGGAAAGGTAAGAAATACGCGCAAGTGATTGCAAGTGCAATATGGAAGTGATTGAAGTAAGCCAAAAAAAATTTGGATATTGTTTAGTAAAGTTTACGCGATGAGTTGGTCAGAATTTCGGCAAAGTCCCACTCGGCAGTGTGTACGAATGGTCACGAAAGTTGCCGAAGTTGCTGTGTTAATGCAGCGCTGCCAACAGCAGAATGTCCCTAGGAGTTTGTTGCCAATAGTAAGTTTGAATGTTTTTGCGGGAGTCGGCATTATGCTACTGACCTTCGTAGAAGAATGGCTAGGTTTATGAGTATATTGGATTTGGCGCCTCTGTTGTTAAATGAAGAGGCATGCATGCAATTCCTATACGACGAGGGCCTGTTGAGGATATTATTATTTTTATTATATTATTATTATGAGCCGAAATGGATTTATTATTATTTTTAATCCATTATTATTATTATTATCCATTATTATTATAAAGAATTGGCCATTATGGATTATTATTATACGATACGCTGGCTCGTTCTTTATTATTATATTATAATATTAAAGTCCCACTCGGCAGTGGGATATTATTATATTATTTTATTTATTTATTATTATATAACAATAATTTATTAATAATAATATAATATAATAATATCCCACTGCCGAGTGGGACTTTGCCAAAATTCTCACCAACTCATCGCGTAAGCTTTACTAAACAAAGAATAAACCAAGAACGAGCCAGCGTATCGTATAATAATAATCCATAATGGCCAATTCTGACCAACTCAGCCAATTATATATACAAATATATACAATAATTATAATAATATCGGTAATCCTGTACGAGCACATCCTCACGTGGTTCACTGACAGTTCTATGATGTCACTGACCTACAACGGAATAAGATGGCGCTGCAAGGCAGAAATATCTGTTGCCAACTTAACATTGTACAACTCGCTAAAACTACCACCACAAAATGCCAAAACAATGTACTATTATTTATTAATATCAATGTACTATTATTTATTAATATTGTTGTTGTTAGTAATCTGTAATAACATTACTGGGTAGGTGTTCGGCTATTGGGTCAAGCTCCCTTCTCTCTTGTATAGCACGCTGTGGCTGTGCGGCGGCGATATTATTCCTTTCCTTTTTAATTTCTCTATTACGTATAGTAAGTCGGGGAATCGTTGTATTTCACCCAAAATTTCCATGTAGAGATTTCACCGGAAATATGTTTTGAGGTCCCCTGAATAAAAAAATAGAATTTTTACAAAAAGGTCCGCTTGTGTGCGTATGTGTGAACAGCATACTTCAAAACGAAAAGTAGATTAAAAACCAAAGTTGTTATTTATAATATATAAATGCGACACGAAGATTTAGAGGAAAACTTCTCTACCCTAATTTACCCTTTACATGGAACCTTGTGGCAACATTCACATACTTCCGCTGATTTCAATTTTCCAGCGTTGGCAATACATACGTCACCAACGAGTTAAAGGAAATTAACCTCATAACAACACTCTTCAGTCACAAAACAACTGCCTATCGCCCACGTGAGGACGTACTCCTACAGGATTACCATAATATCCATACATACAATAATATATTATTAATAAATTTATATTATTATACGATACGCTGGCTCGTTCTTTGTTTAGTAAAGCTTACGCGATGAGTTGGTCAGAATTTCGGCAAAGTCCCACTCGGCAGTGGGATATTATTATATTATTTTTATTATATTATTATTATGAGCCGAAATGGATTTATTATTATTTTTAATCCATTATTATTATTATTATTATCCATTATTATTATGAGCCGACATGGATTTATTATTATTTTTAATCCATTATTACTATTACTATTATTATTATTATTATTATTATGAGCCGAAATGGATTTATTATTTTTAATCCATTATTATTATTATCCATTATTATTATAAAGAATTGGCCATTATGGATTATTATTATTATACGATACGCTGGCTCGTTCCTTATTATTATATTATAATATTAAAGTCCCACTCGGCAGAAATGACTCACCAGATTTTCAAATTAAGTCCAATCATTACTGAGATTGAAAGACACTTGTTATACACACACCTTTTTAAAACACTTTAACTTCTAAAGAAACTAACACTTTGAAACCTACAATGTGCTCAAGCACTTATATAAAATCACTTTCATACACAAACAGTAAGTAGTTTTCACTTTCAATCATAACAAATGGAGAGAACACCGTTTTTAAAAGTTCCCAAATGACAAAATCTTGTTTGGACACCATTCTCTGAAAGCTACCTCTTCCTGAAGTCTCTGCTATCACCTTTCTCCAGGATCCTTCTGAATTGATGCTAATGCTGTGCTGAAATATTTCGGTTGGTTCTCGAAGATAGTTGGTGTGCATCTTCTTTGAGCTAATAACGTTATAATTTGACTTGCAGCCACAACACAACGGCTCTGCGGCTCTGAAACAACAGAAATAGGTCACCTGGTGATAGTATTTGTGAGAAATACAGGTTATTTCAAATCTTAAAAAAATTATAGCTCACCTTATTTCATAAAAAATGCAGGAAACAAGCCACAGCTCCTTCAATAACAAACTGACAGCCATATTTGCAGCCAGTGTCACGTGACGCACAGCCATGTTAGTCACGTGACTCCAACACTTCGGCTTTCTTCGCCGCTGGACCGGTGTGCAATATAAGGTTAAGTCTCTGAATACGCTCTAAACTGGGAGTTGGCAGTGATGTTGATTCGTTTGGCTACACTGCATCGTGTAACGAAACAAATGCTGTACAAAAACAAATTTGAAAGAGCACATTCCTTTGTATCTTGAGGTAAAGGGTGTATGTTTGATTCCGCATAGGATTTAAATTTCAGATCAGCGCTGAGGTTAGATAGGTATCAGATAAAAACCATAGCAGGACGTGTGATATGTGTACAAATCAAGCATAAAGCTAAACATTTTCTGAATAATGATCAAGGCTAATCGCCCACAGAACATTGCATGGTGAGTTAGGTAAACATAAGCAGTTACAATTGTGGTAAGGTTAAGGCAAATAATAGAACGTTCAGGTATATTTTGTGGAACCCATAGGTTTTCAGTTTATATGTCGAAAGCAATTGTACACTTACACATTGTGTTTTCATTGTGTAGATTGTGGGGTCATATTCCGATTAGATTTGATTTTGTTCAGCGAGGTCACAAATAGCCTTGGAGGCTGGTGATCATTGAACATGTCATTTAAAATGTACAAACACGTCATGCAAAGATACAGTATAACATATAAAACACATACAGGCACGAAAAACAAAACAGGGATAGTGAAGAAACACAATAAATCTTCCCTGGCAAATTGGAATTTTGTTTCAAACTTTCTCTAGACTTTTCTTGCCAATCCTACTATTTAGTTATATAATTATAATTTAATTATTATTAGCAAAAATTAAAAATTATTTTGTTGTTTAACGACGCTGTCAATTGCCAGGATCACATCAGCGTCGCCGGTGTGCCGGAATTTCGTCCCACAGGAGTTATTATTAGCAAAGAATGGCATCTTTTGTCAGATTGTTCTACACATTTAACTAGCTTTCACACAGGCATCAAATGTAATTAACAATGATTTGTCATTAAAGAAACTAGGGATTACTTACAAAGCAACATAAGCATTAACAGGATGATTTGTCGTTCAGATTATTATCTTATACAGAATAAAGTGAGCTAAAAACTACTTACAAGGTTACCTAAGGATCATTCTATGAAAACTTAAACCAAGATGGAAATTTTTTTTCTGTAAGTGAAGGTTGGTGTGTGGTAAATATGAAGTAAAGTAGACCTAACTCTGAGAAATTGTATAAACATGAGGTAACATTGTTACAACTTCATTGTTATATTACTGGAAGGTGACAAGAATTGTTTGACCAGCTCCATTTTAGGAAGATTTCTTATAGGTAAGTTGTGAATAACTTGGAAAATTAATCTTCTTTTTACTTACATATAGACTCTTAGTTACATTTTCATTTGATTTGTCATTTTTACTTCATATTATACCTCACGTTGGAACTTTAATTATCATGGTTTAAATGTCGCATTGTGTCACAGAAAAAATAAATTTTTTGTATTATATTGAAACAATGTTTATTCAATGCTGTTTTATATGATGAGTGAACTTGATGTGATAAACATCCAACAGTAACTTAACCTCAAACAACATAGAACCATAACCCTGGAGAAAGCTTTTAATAACTGTCCCATTCCATCACAGTACACAGTGTTGTCAGATAAATATGTAATACCTATCACAGCAGTTACATACAAATATTAGATCTGGAAGGACGGGTGGTTCACCTACACATATCTTTCAGAAGACTCAGATATGATGGACACCGGCTGCCGAAGCCTATGCAATGTATTTACACATACCTTGTTGTAAACAAATTATGTGAGCAGATTAACAGTTCAAGCCCTGTCTCATATGTCAGTCCCCAACAGCCTTCTCCTGGTGGTTAACAGTACAGGGTTGTTAGATATGTGGTTCCTGAGAGACAGTGACATGCAGGTGGGTGATACTCTGGCATGGATTGCATCGAAAATACAACTCCCATGTATCAAACACACAAAACATTACTTCTAAGGCTGTTTAGGCTGCAAAAGAGAGCAGTACGCTTAATTGCAGGAATAGAAAAAAGAGATTCATGTAGAAATGCTTTTAAAAAACTAAATATTCTAACGTTGCCTTCTTTATATATATATATGAATGTACTAAACTCACATTAAAAAGTTATAATCAAAACAAAAACAGTAATATCCATAAATATAACACTAGAACAAAAGAAAATTATTTTAGAAATAGACTTATAGGTGGTCTAAATAATAAGTGCATAGAAAATAGTAGCAAAGATCTGTAGAACCATCTACCATCTAGAATTAAACAGATAACAAATGAAAAAATCAAACTAAAGAATATTAAATCTTATCTATTAGAAAAGGCATTTTACTCTGTAGAAGAGTACAAAAATTGATAAAATATGGTATATTGCACTTCCCAATATTCTCAACTAGTCTCATATTTATGTAAATAACTTGTATTGTATGTACATAGAAATTGACGATCCTTGTAAATGTTTTACAATTGGAGAAATAAAGAATACAGAATACAATGAGCAAGGACTGCATTACACCTTAGGATTGGATGAGTGCCTTCGTTTCCTCCCTCCTGTATACATTGAGTGTCTGTTAAACAGTTCACTCAATGTCCCATGTAAGGCGTACTATCCCCCTCATCATTGCAAGGGCCTGATATGTCTAGAGGTCTTGTCCTCCATCCATATCAGAAGTAATCTTGAGGGAGCACGTGTCCCATTTTTGCCACCTCTGCATTAATGTGCCAAATTACACTTTGTTTTAGTTTATGTACGCTTTAAGTGAGGAGGATAATTTCTTCTGTACATGTGTTTAAATTAGCTACCAACCACTTCGTGCTCTAATTATTTTCTGATAAATGTTAAAAATACATTTTTTTTACGTTTTGTAGTCACTGGTTATTACTTAGGTGTTATATGTAGGAATCCACTAAAAACATGCAACAAAATATATAAACAACAATGGGTTTTAATACTGTTCTATTATCCAGAGTATTCTCAGTTTTGTTACATTATCTTTTTATTGTGTTAAAATATAAAGGAAAATGCTTTGTCTCTCTTGTTATTTCAACCATCATCAAAATAGATGCGAAAATAATGAGTGATGTCATTGTTAGGATCCACTGTAAAGTTCAGGCTAGAAGCTGACTAAATGGACATCTTGGTGGAGTTAGAGTTACATTGTCACCTATTTGCAACTGCACCCATTGTCTTGCGGCACTTAGATCTACAGAATTACTTGAATATAAATCAGAATCACTTTCAGTTAATGCTTCTGAATTGTAGCTGTCAGACTCCTCATGGGAAATACTATCATTCCAAATTTTATGTTGTTGTTAGCTAATGCTGGATTTCTGACAATGAAGTCATTAATCCTCTTGCTCTCCAATATTTTTCACTGATGGATGGGGCACTAGAAGTGGCCGGGCATATTTGAAGGTGGTCTCGATCCATTTCCTCTTGCAGATCACATAGAGGACAGAGTGGTGAAGATTATATCCCAATTCTGTTTAAATGTTTTGCCAGACAATCATGTCCTGTAATCAACCTGAAGGTTGCAACTGCTGTTTTTCAAGGATACTCAGGAATTACTGTTTGAATGTTTGGTAGTTCCCATCTTTTATTCTTTGATTTTTCATAGTAATATTTTGCAATAATTTTTTTGAATTCAGAGTTGACTAATTTTTTAGATGCATAAAATGGCTGCTAAGTCTCTTCCAAATTTAATTTAATTTTGGATTTGGATGTGTTGCAAGATCGCAATCTTCATTGTTGGAGAAATGAAAATATTTGTTCAATGCAATGAACATGCTAATTCTAAGTATCACGGTAGTCATTCCATTAGTAGTGTGCACTAAATTAAAAGGTTCTGAACGAGAACAGTCGGAATAAAACCACAGAGAACTAAGATTGAAATGTATATGAGATAACTGGGACTAGAAGTTTTTCAACCGTTTCTTAATTACGATATTCTTGGCATAATAGGTACAGTGGTTAAAAAAATTACTAAATACCACTATTATGCTAGGAAATACTAATATTTATTTCATTTTTACACAGCGAGCAGCAAGCCAAATTTATTCATGAAAGAATTACATCAGTGGAGAAGCATTTTGCTGAACTCTGTGCCGGTTTTGGAGCATACACCCGAAAAACAGCAGCGTAAGTATGAGAAATTATTTGCATATCTATTGGTAAATGAAATGCATTTAATTGGATATGCTAATTATACTGTTCATATTTTTCCTTCTTGAATAAATTTTTCTCTTTCATTTATCACATACTTCGTATTAGTTTTTATTTTACTTGTAAAGTTGTAATTTCAAAAGTATCTCTTCTAAATCATATACACTGGTATGCAAAAAAATTCTAGACCCTTACATTTTACATTGTAAGACTCGTAAATGACTTGAAAAGCTTTCTAACTGAGAATAACCTATTATACGGTCAGTGGATCTCCGACCCTAACGTTTCACAGCTTTGATGAGTTGGAGGAGGAAGGTTAACATTGCCAACGTATAGTAATGAGTTTTGGAAATAGATTCTCAAAATTATCTTCACAGTGAAAGTATATGATATTTATTAAGTTTAAAACATTTAAATACAGGTTTCGGTTTTATTTTCATGCAATATCTTCATTACACCACTATTCTGTTCAAATATAACTTTTACATCTGTTATGGGCACTAGCTGTTACTTTTGGCAATACTGGACGCGAGAAACGCACTGGATATTAAAACTTTCTGCTACCACCAATCGTGTTTGTTCATTATATAGTATTTCTGTTTATATGTATAATTTATTTGTTATTTATTATTATTATTATTATTATTATTATTATTATTATTATTATTATTATTATTATTACTATTAATCATTATTATTATTATTATTATTACTATATTACTATTATTACATCTGATTTTAAAGGACTAATAAATATTTTCATCATCATAACTTGCTTCCTTATACATATCTTGAATCACAAGGACACTTGAGTATGTATTTAATTCAAATGGTGAATGAACACATGATAAGACATCAATTTTATATCCAGTTAGCATGGCCTGCTCTTTCCCTCCTCTCTCTCTCTCTCTGTCTCTCATACATTTGGTGACTGGTGTATAGTAGAAATGTAAATATTGTGTTACAGCTTGAGAGACAAATCAGATGAGCTTGTGAAAGCAATTCAAGATTATTCTGAAGCTGAAAATGTGAACAAATCCTTGAAGAGTGGTTTGTCACAGTTTTCTGTGACACTTTCTTGTCTAGGAGACCACAGGTAAACTTACTCTTTGATCATAAAACTAGTACGATTAAGAGGTAGAATTGGAACTGAAAAATTCAAATCCTGGCTGTTGATTTCATGCATTGAATTTTTCAATTCCAATTCTACCTCTCAAACACATACTTTGTGTGTTTAAAAACACCAACAGTAATTACTATTTATTTATGCCAACATACTTACTGTTGGTAAGCGGAGGGTCTGTGGTTCAAATCCCAGCTGTGGCATTGAATTTTTAAGTTCCAATTCTACCTCTTAACCAACAGTAAGTTTGTTGGCATAAATAAATAATAATTCTAGTATGGTGTTATACTGTAGAAAAGAATGTTTGAACTTTTAAAAATGTGTTGAAGTCAAACTAGAAACTTAAAACCGTTTGAATGAGAGTGTTACAATTAGTGTAAACTCATACAAAAGTAGGGTGTACAACAAATGCATAGTCCAAATGTCATGTGTTTGTACAGTCTAAGGTTAGCCAAGTAGTAAACAAAGCTCTTTATAGCTGCAAATGTCTAAATAATATGTTTAGTGTGTTATTAAGTGATGTCATCCTAAAACATTTTGCAATTGTTCCAACTGCATCTCCTTTTTATTCATAAGTAACATATGATGCAATTCCATGTCTAAAAACATGATTCAGTTAAAATGAAATATGTAGTTCTTTTTGCAAAGAAGTGTGTAAAGTGATAATCAAAAGAACATAACTATAATAATATATCATACTTTTGGATAGTATTTCTGCATTTAACTTATACCTTCAGCAGTCATTGGTGTGTTCACAACTTTGGAAACAACAAAGTAATACAGTATCTAAATTAAGAACAAATTAGAAACTAAAAGCTTCACTTATCTTAGTAATATTCCAAGTTGTTTGGTGCTAACACGTTTCAAGTTGACTCCAACTCATTCTAATTTATTCTTAATTTAGATTCTTGTTGCTTCACTGTTAATAGCTTCATTGTTTCCTTATTTAAAGTAATACAGCTTTCCGCTTGCAATAATGTGTACATACTTGGTTGGGAGAGAGGGATGACTGGATGTAGATTAACCTCATAGAGCCGACAACTTGAGTGCTGCACTATAGGTATGCCAGTGTACTGCTCACCTGCATTTAATTTTGTAAATGTCAAAACCAAAGGGATACAAGCTGGAGAAATGTATAGAAGAATTTGGCTGTATTTTTCTATAAATGTGATTGGAAGGCATAATTTTTGCTCTGACTACAACTAACAAAAAGCAATCTATGACTATGGACCTTTTTTTACAAAAACATTTTTTGTTTAGATTTCTTATGCACAGAGTGGTTAATAGCATATCTCATACAAGGTTTTGTTTCTTCTCCACCCTTCCTCTTTTCCTTGCCTTGTGTATGCTTTCATTATGAATTTTTACTTTCTCTACTGGTAAGTAGGGGAAGTATTGTATTCCCCCCAAAAATTTGATGTCGAGATTTCACCAGAAATATATGTTTTGAGACCCCCTGAATCCAAAAAAAAAGTATTTTTAGAAAAAGGTCAGTGTGTGTGTGTGCGTGTCTGTCAGTCTGTGGACAGCATAACTCAACAAAAAGGTGCTTAAAAACCAAAGTTGGTATTTAAGTTTAATGTCTTTCAAGGATGCGACAAAGATTTTGAAGAAAATAGCCCCACCCTAAATTACTTTTTACGTGGAAAATTTTTCAAAAATTTTGATTTTCTTGAAAACAGCTCTAACGATTTTGATTAAAATGTTATATGTTTGAGATATTTTTATGCCAAATGAAATGTATATCTTGAATTTTTTGGCTATAGCCCCGGTAGTCGTATTTACTCTGGATGACTTTTGCATAACTGGTAAACCGTTAAAGATAGACCAAATCATACTGTACAAAAAATGTAGATCTTGCTAAAATACACAATTTATGTCAAAATAAATTTTCTTGTAGAGTGAACCATTTCGGAGATATTCCTTGTTATGTGTGTGCATTTCAGAAAACTTAACTTTCATGAAATGGATCATTGTTGTTCATTTTTTTATATGTTAAGTGTGCAAAGAGAACGGAATCTCAAAGCTTTAAGAGATTTGACTATTGATCAAAGCCTACTGTATTCTGATATTCCCTTTGAAACTACAAGGAAATAAGCAATAAGATAATTTGTACAAATGTTTATCTTAACTAACACAAAGAAGATATAGGAATAAGAGTATGTAAGAATGGTTAGTACAAGAGTAGAGAAAGTCATGTGAGTGCAACACATAAGATTTTTCACAGTTATGATGCACCTTTTTAGGCTCCTGAAAAATGTAAACAGTTTTACTGGATTACATTGCTGAATCATACTCCATATGGAATTGACTTGTAGGTTTAATGATTTATAGAGCACTAAATTTTGCACAGGCTACCCCTGAGCTGGGCCCTGACATTTTTGCTATTAGGGCAGCCCTTCAGTATACCTACCATTTACATACACATTACACATGTTTAATTTGTGAACGTTTGCTTCCTACCTTTTCACTAATCTTATCCTACTCCCACCCTTTAGTTTGTATTTCTTGCTTTATTTCATCCTCTACTTTTCTTATCAGCTCCACTCTTATAACTTTTATTAATCGGTTTACATTGAACACTTCGCTAATCTTCAGTATCCCAATTTCACTACTTCACTATAACCTCAGTTTCACCATATATAAAAACCCTCTGCTCCCTCATTTATGAATTACCATATCATTTTCTTAACCTTGTTACTCTCAGCAAAATATCCCTTTCTTTCTCTCCTGCTTAGTTCTCCCGACCCCCCCCCCTCCCCTGCACCCTCAGTGATCCATTAGTTATTTTATCTGATGTTTTTGCTGTAGCTATTCTTGAGTTCACACTTTTCTTCGCTTCCTCCCAACCACCCACTGTTATCAGCCCCACCTTGGATCTCTCCCCTGTTTCTTTCATGCTCCACATCCCACTGTATCCCCACCTTGCGTTTTGCTTACACTTGACCTTCATGACATATTTGTTACTTGATCCATATGTGCTGCTAAATGCTGTGCAACATGTTTCCTGCTGATGCGTGACCATTTGCCTGTCTTTCTTGGTTCAATGACTGCTGTTCCTCTCTCTGTTGTTTGGGACATATAGGAATCGTTTCACTGCTGATACCAGAGGAACTTTGCTTGGTGGTATGTTGAAAAAAAGGGACATACCTTTGCGTGGATTATGTTGGTTTACAGTTAATCAAAGGCTCTGTCAGCTGTTAATGAGGATACTATGCCTATAACATTCAATAAAAAGTGTATACTGGAAGTGTTTTTTTAGAAGTTTTAATTCACTTTTAGAACAACCTTTTAACATTTTCAGAGATGCAGAAGTCCAGCGCTTGGAAACTAAAGTAGTGTCAGAGTTTTCACAGTATGAAGCTATATGTAAACATGCAAAGGAAGAAGTGAAGAATACTTTCATTGCTCGTGACCGAGAATTAGCACGAAGAAAGCAGCTAGATAGAATACGAGAAAGAAATCCTCGTAACAGACAACAAATAGTATCCTTTGTGAAAAGCAGTAGTAATGTATAAAAGTGGATATTTTTGTTTTAACTCTGAAGATGTGCAACTTTATTACCAATAGCATTGCACTAAAAATCTATTATGATTTTATACATATTTCTTTTGTTAAAATTGTTCCATAGTTTACACCTATTGGGATGTGGGAAGGACTTAATTCAATTTTATTTTAATTAAAATAATCATTATTCAATGTAGACAGAGTCAGAAAGTAAATGTACTAACTGTACAAATTAATAGGACCTTGTAGTTCCATAACTTTCCTTATATTATTGGTGCTGTTTTTATAATTATCGTCGGTGATGGTGATGAGCTTTTGACTCTTTCGTTATCTTGGGTCGTGGTACTGGATGGAATGAACATACACTCGGGGTTAACTTTAGTGAAATATTTTATTCGCACCTTCTTGTTCACAGTATTTAAATCGTATCACAGTAGTAAGTCTTTTATTTCAGTGGATCGACTTCCTTAGCATCGCTTTTGGGTGACGACCCTGTGTCTGCCTGTAAGGCGCTGCGGTTCGTTGCACAAATTGGGTTCGCAAAGCAAGTATAACATGTTTTTAGTGTGTGAAATTTTTTTTTAGCGTTTTAACATAGGTTTTTGTGTTTTACGTTTTAGTGTTTTAAGTGCTTAGTTTTAATGTGTTTTAGCTTTGATCTTTTCCACATTTTAATGAATGGTTTTACCAAGTTTTAACTTAGCGCACTTATGTGCCGTTTGGTGATTTTATCTGTCTGCGTTTTTAGTTGCCATTTTAAACTTCAGTTTTTAGGCGAGTTTTAGATTTTTTATTTTCTGACCTAGGGCCCAAATGACCTAGTTGTCGACGGGCCCCTAAACTCCATTCATCCATCCATCCATCTTTAGCATTGCCGAGATTTAATGTCTGAAAATTTAGCGATATTTTGCTAAATGTGTTTTCTATCACTTTACACTTCGTCTATTTTACGTCCTTTCATATAATTGCACACTTCGTATTAACTAACTTGTTAAAGTTAGCTAATGTTTCACTTATTTTACTCAAATGAACGGTCTTTAAACACTTAGTAATTTTACTTCCACTATTTTATGACGCGCACACATAAACATGCGTCCATCTATACCAAAGACACAGACGCTATTCTCAAATTCTTTTGGTTGCGAGTCTAGGATTCCGACTGCCATGTGTACATCCGCGTATGCGTTCATCAAATAGTTCCCGCATTGTTAGGGAAGTGATCCTTAGCCATTCTCCCTTCGCTTTCAATATTGAACACA
Organism: Tenodera sinensis; assembly: GCA_030765045.1. Taxonomy (NCBI): domain Eukaryota; kingdom Metazoa; phylum Arthropoda; class Insecta; order Mantodea; family Mantidae; genus Tenodera; species Tenodera sinensis. Next base: position 170,065,705 of record CM060963.1, on the reverse strand, counting down.
TATTATTCTTTTATTTATACATATATATTAAAACTAAATATGAAAATATTTATGACGTCTTTAAACAAACTTAATTGTTTGTAACAATGAACTTTAGTAACACGTTTTCGTCATTTAACCAATTCATACCAACACCAAAAACAAATTACACTCTTAACAAATATTCACATAAACGAATTTCTTTTGGGGTCTTACAATATCCTGTCTCATTATAAAAAGATTACATTATAAAAAGAATAGTTTAGGAGCCACTAGGAGATACTTTTGAATGAGACTTTCTCTTCAGAAATAAATCTTGTATGCAATCTTGATATCCAAAAATTCAAAATTATTTATTGATTTTTGAGTTAACCCTGTAGTGGAATGTGATACTTAAAGCCTACAATAGTATGAAACCACAATAATGTTCTGAAAACACTTTAAAATGCTATGGAGTAATGACCCGGAGAACATCAGCAATGTATAGTGTTTTATGGAAACAGCATCATCATCATCATTATTATTATTATTTATTTATTTATTTATTTATTTATTATTATTGTTACTGTTACTACTACTACTACTACTACTACTACTACTACTTTTTTTTTTTAGTGTGAAGGAGCCCATGTGGACTACGTAGAGTACTTACAGACGTTTCTTAGTTCTCCTTTGGGCCCATAATTCTTTCATTCTTAGACTGGGCTTTCTTTGTCTCATCTGTCTATGGATCCAATGTTTTTCTTTGGTTATTCCTCTTGGTCAACTTGCCAATTATGCACCTTGATTCTAAAGTTATCTCTGTTTGTGATGTCTTCTTGAGTAATTCCTGTCAGTTTTAAGTCACTTTTTACACACCTGATCTACTTCATGGTATCTACTTGTGCTTTACTTCTATTTTCGAAAAATTCCAATATTTGTTTTGTGAGCCTATTAGAGTTAATTTCTTTAATACGCTCATAAGATTTTAACCTACGTTTTCTGATATCATAATAAATGTCAGTACATATTTTTATATACCTTTTACTTTTGAGTCTATACTCTTCACCCACGACTTGTGGACCTAAAATGTTGCTTACAATTTTGTATTCTTTTTCCACTGTATTTTCAATATCTGCTTTTCTATTCAAGATTAATGTTTCTCCTCCATAGAGGCACTCAGGTTTAATTACTGTGTTAGTGTTTTAATTTTTTATAATAGCACTAATGATGATCATTATTTTGAAGTTGCATAACAAATTTTAGGTCAGTTGGTGTGTTGGTTTCACGGGCAGAGGAGTTTACCATTAGGTCAGTTACTTGGCATATCAATATTTTTCTACTATATAGTTCAGGTAGCTCAGAATTTGGCATGTATAATGGTGAGATCTGCACATCACTGAAGCGATAATTATTTATTGGTTGCCCCATGTATGGGATCCAATTTGTAGCGAAAAGTGATGCTTCGTGGTAACGTATTGACCGTTGTCGATTCTTGTAGTTCTGCTCCAGCTATGCTCGAACATGAGACTTTAATCCAGGGTATGCGCGGATATATTTTATATAGATCACCCAGAATAACTTTGGAGACTATTTATTCTCAACTCTTTAACACGTTTCGGGAGTTATGCCGACTTCCAATATATATATCCTTGCAGAGCAACCGCAACTCACATGTGTCCACAGCTAAGTTCTCCACCGATCTGGTAACGCTTACTGGTGTCCCCACGCTAAAAAAAAAAAAAAAACGTTCCTCCCGATTTCAAATTTCATGACGTCATCAAAAGAAAGCCTCGCATCCAAAATACTATTTCATTCCTTTTCACAATTTAGAAATGTCCCTTTCTATTAAAACTTGTCCTTTTTTGAATTCCGAATATATAGTTACCTTTCTATGATTAAACAATGTTTTCTTTATATTTTATTAAACATATCACGCAACTTTTAAGGTTGGCAGACCTGAATTTTGACCGTGAATTTCAAACTAGCTTAGTTTTTCAAACATTGGCTAACCTTAAATTTTGATGGCAATTTCAAATTATGTGGTATGACGTCATGACTCGTTAATTTCAAACCAATAATGCATTTATCCTACAAATTTAACGACTATTATTTACTCATATTTTGCTCACCTTACAACACTTCCTACTCTATTATCTACCTGTGTTATTACTCAACACTTATCGCAAATCTCACATCCGGCAATTAAATTAAAACGTGTTTTTATCAAGCCCATTCGATTTGAATCTAAATTTCGGTATCAAATGCCCCCATTTATGTTATTTTATTATTTCATAATAAAATAATGTAAATGTCTTGCCCGAAAGAAAAATTAAAAATTACTCCTGAATTTTGAATAATCGGCAACACTCCCATTATATACAATTTTCAATTACACTGTTTTGAAATTGGTTATTAACATATCTTCTCATTAATCTTTATAACATGACAAACAATTGTACACTTGACTTAACATTAATCCTTAAATACTAATTACAATATGTTATGGTTTCTTCTGTGAAACTTTTATATAAAGGTTAAATGTCAAGAGTCTTTCTTTATACTTCTTTCTTTTAGTTAGTTCATGTTTGCTCACTTCGCTCTATCACGTGCATACATCTAATTTTTTTTTTTTTTTTTTTTTTTTTAACAAATGTTTACAAATTAAATACTCTGTTTTCTCTCTATGCGGAGATGAACATTTTAACAATCTTTCTGAAGCTGTTATTTTGAGCTCTATACAATATATTCTTAAGCTCTTTGTAGTATATAGAAATTCACATTCTGCATTTGTCATGAATACATAAGTACCTGACCAATATATGGTTTTCAAGTAAGCTAAAATTTAAATTTTATCTAAAAGCTGATTGGGCGCCAATAGAACAAATGACACTTCGTATTTTTACATGAAATCAAGGTTGCAAGGTACCACACGGTTTCTTGTATGGTCGAAGGAGTTGTTTATGCCACCTTCCCAGACATTTTTCATTTTTAACATCTTTTACTTCATAGGTATGATAACCAAATCTTGATATAATTTCTGCAGGACCTTTATATAACAATTCCATCCTTTTGTTCCTACCTCGCAATGCACTTGATAACTTATGGTCTTTAACTAGTACCCAATCGCCTATCTTAGGTTCCCATTTATGTTTTCTACTCTTTTTCTTTAATTTTCGCTTCTCTGCCTTTTTCTTGATTCGCTCAAAAGCAATTTTTGCTCTTTCTTCTTCACTTAACTGAATATCATTAATTTTGAATATTTTTGGTACCCCGATCAATATTGATTCTGGTTCAATTCCTAACATTAATTTTATTGGGGCAAACCCAGTAGTTACATTAATGGTGTGATTAATAATCTTTTCTATCAATGGACAATATTTCACCCAATCCTTGTGATTATGATGTGTAAGTACACGTAAATAAATTCCTATATCTCGGAGGACACGTTCTGTTGGATTCCCTGATGGAAAGTATGAGGAACAATGATATAACTTTATCTCATGATTTTCTAGGGTTTCTTTAAAAATTTTGCTCCGATGAACTGTAGCATTATCTGTTAAGATTGCCTGAATCTTGCCATATTTTGGCACATAATCTTTTATTATCTTTCCTACACATGTTTTGCTGCTGATATTCCTAACAGGATAAATTTTAATAAATTTACTAAAAACATCATGAAGAACAAACATATATCTACATCCAAATTGTCCTACTGGTAGCTCCCCATGTGCATCAGCAGTAACTAGTACATTTTTCCCTTCTCTTATGATTGTCTGAGGTTCTATATCGAATTTGATGTTAAATGGTTTGGCCCTTTGACATAAGTCACAGCTCGAAAATATTTTCCTCACTTTCTTTGCCAAATGTTTTATATAAAAATGGTCACTAATTGCCATGATTAGCTTTTCACTACCTGTATGAGCTAGTGTTTTGTGATAAGCAAGTATAAGTTTCTCTTGTAAAGCTTTTGGTACCATTACTTTCCATTTAGGTTCAATTCTTCCATGAAATTTATAGATTTTTCCCTCATAAATACCTATATTATCTTTTAGATTTTCTGTGATTGGTTGTGCCTTTTCTCTCAATTTCTTAAGTTCATCGTCCTCTGTCTGTAATCGTTCCAAATTTCGAAATTCTTTAGCTAATTGAGTCCCTTCTAAGGTTTTCAAATATAGTATGGTTACATCATGTTTGTTGTCATAATAGTATCTGGTATTGTGTAATTAGTTTTCATCCTTGACAACAAATCACTAAAAATATTTTGATTTCCTGCTATGTGTTTGATTTCTATGTTATGTGATGTGATCTCATGTATGTATCTAGAAATACGTGTGCTTGTGAGTTTGCAAGAGTTCATAAATGCCAAACTGACATGATCTGTGTAAACTATTACTGGGTTGTTATATACATATTGCCTAAATTTTACAAGTGCAAAGTAAATAGCCGCTATCTCTTTTTCTGTAGTGCAAGCCTGTGATTCAGTTCTTGAAAGCCCCCTTGAAGCTATAGCAATGAGGTGATCTTTTCCTTCCTCATCTTTTTGTATTATGACACTACCATACCCAAGTCCTGAAGCATCCGTATAAATTATGTAGGGGTGATCTTCCCTAGGTTTTTCCAATAAAATGGACGCTGCAAACAATGTTTTTACCTTTTCGAAAGATTCTTCTTCTACTGATGACCATTGCCATTTCACATCTTTTCTCAAAAGTTGTCTTAATGGGGCTACTACGGTTGCATATTCCAGGATAAATCTTGATTGATAATTTAGAATACCAAGAAATCTCCTCAATTGTTTTATATTTTTAGGAGCTGGTATTTTATTTATGCTCTCAATTCTGTCGGGATTAGGCCTGATTCCCTCATTTGAAATTACATAACCTAAAAATTCTGTCTGTTTCAAAAAGAATGCAGTTTTACTTGGTTTTATTGTCATGTTTGCTTTCTTTAACTGACTAAGCACATAATTGATATGATTTAAATGATCCTCTATATTTTCTGAAAAGATTACAAAATCATCCACATACTGAGCTACAAATTTCTTTATGGTTTCTCCAAAAATTTCATACAAAGCTCTTAATAGTGCACTACCACTGGTATTCATACCAAAGGCGCAAACTCGAAACTGATATAATATTCCTGAATGTAAAAACGCTGTATATTTTCTTAAATCTTCTCTAAGTGGGATCTGCCAAAAAGATGCTGTAAGATCTAAAGTAGAAAAAATTTTGCCCTTCTGCAATTTGTTCAATATTACCTCTACACTTTCTGGTCTAAATCTATCAGGTTTACAATGTTGATTTAGTTTTCTCGCGTCTAATGTCACCCTAATCTTTCCATTGGCCTTATTTACAATACATAGGGGATTCACAAATTCTGAATTCGAAATCTCAATAACTTCATCTTCTAACATTGACTTTATAACTTCATCTACCTCTTCTCTTATGGTACTAGGGATAGCTCTCGCTTTATGTGTAAAAGGTTTGATGGGTATCATCTCAAACGAATGAGTATAAATATTACATTTACCAGGTTTCTCAGAGAATACTTCTTTATTTCGGATTAATATTTTAAACAGTTTATCCCTCTGTTTTTCATTTAGTTGATCAGCCTGAGTTACCTTTTCCCGCAACAATTCTTCTAAGTCTTCACTACTCTCCCTATCGTGTACCTAGTTGCGTCAGAAAACCTCAAATTGTCTATGAAATCATTTTTATCCCATTCTACATTTTCTTTATTATCGACACTGTACTCTTTGACATTTACTTCAGTTAATTCCATAGCTCCTACTTTAACATATTCTACAAAGAATGTATCCCCTTGGATTTCTTCTTCCTCTTTTTCTCTTACAATAGTTTCTGAACTACTATCTTCCACAAATGGCACTATAATGGTCTCATCTTCAACTTTCATTTCTACAATCATGTTTTTAAAATTCACCACAGCTTCCCAGGCGTAAAGACAATCACAACCTATTATAATATCTGTCACAAGTCTTCCTACAATCAGAAATAAAATTCCTAGTATTCTCCCATTTATTTCAATATTTATCATTGCTTGAAATTTTACTCTCTCTTTTCGTTTTCCCACAGCTAGCGAGCAATATATCCCATTAACTGGTAAAGACATTACTTTAAAACCACTACTTTGTAAATTATCATAAAAATTTTGTGAGCATACTGTGCTATTTGATCCCGTATCTATAATTGCATTGTATTGTTTTCCATTTACCCCAATTTTGAGTTTAGGTGGATCTCCTACTTTTTCGTTTTCGTCGATTCTATTTTTCCATTCTCTTTTCTTTTGTATCATCATTTGCCTTCCAGGACTATTTATTTCCGAGTACTTATCACAATCATTACTAGGGTACCCAATTCTCACTGAAGGCGCGTTTGACTGGGTCTGGCGTTTTCCTGATTTTTATGTATGGCTCCTGTACTATTTCCCGAATTGTTACTTCTGTTTTCCTGCATTAAATTGGGGTTACTTCCTACCATGTTTTCTTTAATGTTAATGGCCTCAACCATTTCCGCATTTTCAGGGGAATTTCGTCCATTAGAACACCTTTCTCCCTGTCTTGGTGACCTCGGTCTAAACTCATTATCTCTGTTTGTCCAATACCCATCATTTGAATTTCTACTACGTCCAAAATAATGTCCCCGTCTACCCCGATCAAATCTATTTGTATTCATATAATTCACCCTTATATTTCTTCCCCTTAGATTACCATTTCTATTTTGGTGATGCCCTTCCTGGTTACATCTACCTTGATTTTCCCACCGGAACGATTCCATCCTTGGTACTGGTCCTTTATACCTTTCCCTAACCTCACTTCTATTCTGATAATACTGTGTCCCTTGCCCGAAAGAATTTACAGTTTCTTTTTCTTGATATTTATTTCCAAATGCGTGTTTTGGCTTATTGACTTCTAAGGCTGATAATAATTTGATCATAGCTGCAATGCTACCGGGTCGGGCTATGATTAGGTAGTGTTGAAGCATTTCCGGAAAATGTGGAGTAACTATATTTATTAGATCTTTTTCATCCATGGGAGGATCCGACATCTTTGACTTTCTCACTATTCTCATAAAATAGTTGACCATCGATTCCTCCAATCTAGGATTAAACTTTCCATTGCTTAATTCGACTCTAATATTAGCCTGCCTACTAGCCCCCAAATATCTGGTTAAAAAGATGTTCCTAAAGGTCCCGTAATCATTATTGTTACCCATAGAAAGGCCTAGCCAATTTGGCAGCATTACCCTTTAGGCACTTTCTTACTATCACCATCTTGTACTCCTCCGGTATATGTTTCACCGTGAAGTACTCTTGTAACCCTTCTATAAAGGCTTTGGGATCATCTGAATCTTCATTTTCAAAAACTGGAGGTGTCATTTCATTTAAGACATGGTTAGGCCAATGTAAATTTGAATTGTCACTTGTCCCTGAGCTATTTCTGAGATCAGAATGGGAATTACTGTTACCCCTATTTTGTATCGAAATGTCAGCTGATACACCTGGTATTGCCTCGTTTCTTGCAGCTTCATTATTAAGATTGTGGTGATTACATGCATTTTCATTTAATTTCAAATTTTCTAAGGCCTCTTTTACATGAGTAATTTCTGTTACTACCCCTTTTATTTGGTCTGTAACATCCTCCAAATTTCTAGCCTGCCTTTCACTTTCTACATCAGATCTTTCCATTCTAACTTTACACCCCTGTAACTCTTCTCTAATTTCTTCTCTGTCTTTATCTAACCTTTGTACTACCTCTTCCCTTTGTTTGTCTAATCTATATGTTACTCTTTCCCTTTCTTTACCTAATTTTTCACTCACTTGTTGACCTAATTTCTTTTCAGAATTCTTTACTTCTTGCCTTATTGTCTCTAATTCTCCCTTAACCTGTTCTCTATTTTCTTTTACTTCACTACTAACTTTATTAATTTCCTCCCTAACTTCTTCCCTAAAGGTTTCTAAAGCTCTCTTCTGATTTTCCAATTGCATTCCCAATTCCTGTTGTCCCTTCTCTAATTTCTGTCCTAACTCTATACTAGTTTTATCTATCTTACTCATCTTTTCCATTATCTTTTGAAACATATTCTCTATTTCTGACATAATTGCTGGCCTTTCTGAATTACTACTAAACATTTCTGAGCTACCTCTAGGTGTTTCTCTAACGTTCTGATCTTCTACTTCTTGGCATATTCTGCTACCGATTATATTTTGATTATATTCTTCCATCCTAACTACACTTTTCTCAATTTCCGGACTCTCAAAACCTAGAAAATCGCTATCACTGTCTTCCATTTCTAAGCTATTTACATGTGTTTTTCTACTCACCAATATTTCACAATTTTCACTATTATGATTTTTTTTTTTTTTAACTGCACTTCAACTTATTCACCACACATTTCACACGATGTTCTCTGACGATGTTGACCTGCTGGGCACCTCCTTTCTTGTTTGCTGGTTTGATGCTGGCTTGGTCGTCCTTCCTATTAGTCACTGGTTCAATGCTGGTCTAGTTCGTTCTTGGGGTTGGTCTATATTTCATTTTTCTCTCGACGCCCCATGTTGGATCGGCATTTGAAGCGGTAATTATTTATTGGTTGCCCCATGTATGGGATCCAATTTGTAGCGAAAAGTGATGCTTTGTGGTAACGTATCGACCGTTGTCGATTCTTGTAGTTCTGCTCCGGCTATGCTCGAACATGAGACTTTAATCCAGGGTATGCGTGGATATATTTTATATAGATCACCCAGAATAACTTTGGAGACTATTTATTCTCAACTCTTTAACACATTTCGGGAGTTATGCCGACTTCCAATATATATATCCTCGCAGAGCAACCGCAACTCACATGTGTCCACAGCTAAGTTCTCCACCGATCTGGTAACGCTTACTGGCGTCCCCACGCTAAAAAAAAAAAAAAAAAAAAAACGTTCCTCCTGATTTCAAATTTCATGACGTCATCAAAAGAAAGCCTCGCATCCAAAATACTATTTCATTCCTTTTCACAATTTAGAAATGTCCCTTTCTATTAAAACATGTCCTTTTTTGAATTCCGAATATATAGTTACCTTTCTATGATTAAACAATGTTTTCTTTATATTTTATTAAACATATCATGTGACTTTTAAGGTTGGCAGACCTGAATTTTGACCGTGAATTTCAAACTAGCTTAGTTTTTCAAACGTTGGCTAACCTTAAATTTTGATGGCAATTTCAAATTATGTGGTATGACGTCATGACTCGTTAATTTCAAACCAATAATGCATTTATCCTACAAATTTAACGACTATTATTTACTCATATTTTGCTCACCTTACAACACTTCCTACTCTATTATCTACCTATGTTATTACTCAATACTTATCGCAAATCTCACATCCGGCAATTAAATTAAAACATGTCTTTATCAAGCCCATTCGATTTGAATCTAAATTTCGGTATCATCATACATCCTGAATTCAAAGAGGACAGTTTGGAGATTCCTTAAATGCGATTTTATGGAGATATTGAGCAAGAGGACAAGTTTGACTTCTATTAATATGAAGCTAGTTGTGTCTCTGTTATTTGCCGATTGAGATTTGTGAGATTCACCTCTTACATTGCAAATAATTTTAAATTTGTGTTTTTGCATGTATGAAAAAAATTAAATTTGATATTTTATTGAATGTGGTATTGTGTTCTAATTCATGTCATTTTACTCCTGGGAGACCAAATTAAAAAGTAGCAAAATGATTGATTAAGTACAATAAAAATGGCAAAAAGAAACCAAAATTGACTAAAAGGTGACAAAATCTGATAAAATTAGTTGCTGAAAACATAGCCATGGGTAATTGTGGCACCCAACAGGTACATGGCTTTCTTATTTTTTATTTACTTGAGATTCCTGTCTCAATTATCATGCACATTTTACTCATCTGCATTATGATATCATGTTTTTTTTCCTTTAATAATTTCCTTTATGTTGACCTTGGCTATGAGTGAGAGCATGCTTCATCTCTGTCGTAATCTGTAAACTTCTTCATCCAGGGATAAATAGTCTTTAATGACGATTTTGAGTGTGAATAAATTTCATTCAACTTTGATTTCTTTTGGAATCCATCTCTATAAATGAAATGTTTAATAGCAACATGAAAATCTCTTAATGTTTTCTACTTTGTATGGCATGAGTGACATGAATCACCTTAGATAGCTCTAAAAAAGTAGCTGAACTTAGCATCTATCCAATGTTTTGTTTAAAACCATCACACAAATCACTTACCAATGACAGTGTCATTTGATAAAATTTCTTTTCATTCAATGAATATTTACCACACTTATCAACCAAACATTGTAATTACGCTGTTTTATGATCTGTATTCCATACATACTACTAGCTGACAACATAGCCTTAAAGTTTCAGCACAATGTCTCATTTGGTATATCCATTTCAAAGAGATAGTTTCCTTTCACCCATAAGTAATTAAAGGCTATGATTCTAGAAGGGATTTTGTCACAAAGCATAGGCATATTGCAGAAAGTGAGGTTTGCAATTGGTGCTGTTTTTATAATAGTATTGCTTCATTTTGCGCTGAGCTATGAGATTCTTTTTCTACCCCAGGTCGTGGTACTAGATGGAATGAACAAACACTCGATGTTACTTTACTATGATATATTACTTTATTAACACTTTTTCTCGTCTTTACTTTCGTCGCACCAATTTATATTATATTGATAGTCTTTCCAGTTTTTTAACAACTTTAGAACAAAAGCTTCATGAAAGTTTAGTCAATTTTCTACTCACATCCAAGAGCACTATAAAAACACGTCTTCTCATATCAAAGACACGGACGCTATTATCGATTCCAGCGCCACGTCACATGATGCTACCTTCTTTTTGTGTACATCTGCGTATGCATTCATCAAATAGTTCCTGTATTGTTAGGGAAGCGATCTTTAGCTATTCTCCCTTCGCTTTCAATATTGAACACATATAATTCTTTTATTTCTACATATATATTAAATTTAAATATGGAAATATTTATGACGTCTTTAAACAAACTTAATTTTTTTTTGTAACAATGAACAATAGCAACACGTTTTCGTCACTCAACCAACTCATACCAACACCAAAAACAAATTACCCTCTTAACAAATATTCACATATGTGATTTTCTTTTGGGGTCTTACAATATCCTGTCTCACAATGCAGCATTGTGTTGCTTTTGTTACCTGGCATTATATGCAAGTAAAATTCATTTCTACTTGCAGCATGCTGTTAGTAAAATCTCCCATTCCCAAAACTCCCAGGAGCCAGTCTATATTTTTTGTTTCATAATAACATTCATTACAAATTTAATTCCTTAAATTTTTGAAGTCTCTAGCAGAGTCAGAGCTGCTAAAAGCAACTGCCGATGTGTCGCGTACTGTAAAGGCTTTGGAAGAGCAGACAGATATGTTTGAAAAGAAAAAACTGCAAGACATTAAATCACTGCTGTTAGCTTTTGTAACTATAGAATTGAGCTTTCATGCCAAAGCGGTGGAGTTTTTCACAAAGGCGTATCAAGAAATAAATAATATTGACGAAGATGAGGATTTGGAGGTACAGTATGTTGTTTTTACTTGCTTCCTTAGTACCATATTGTGATAGTTATGAACTCTTGGTGCGTTGGTGCGTGCATGCATGTGTGCAAGAAAGAGAGAGAAAGGCATAGCTGTACAAAAAATATCTGATGAATTCAAAATGTTATTCTTCAATTGTATCCCAAACATCCAAGAACCAAACCACGATGCATATGGCTGTATAACATAATCTTTAGCAACCTAAAAGCTAACGAGAATGAGAGCAACTGTATTACCTCCCAGTGCTGGTTAAATGTGTTTAATAGCTGTGGTGATGCTCCAGATGACATGCTGATAAAAATGTAAAATGGAATAAATTGTTGCATGCTGATGCCACAAATAAATTATTGTTGACAGAAGAATGAGCCTTTGTAGAATTGTCAGAGAATAAAAGCATGTGAGCATTTGTAATGACCACCTCCTTAGCACAGTTGGTGGTGCGCTTGCCTCTGGCACAGAGGACCGAGGTTTGATCCCCGGTACCAGCATGGGGATTTTATCCCCTCTGGGAGGTCTGGCACGGGGTGCACTCAGCCTCATTAGGTCCTGGGAGGGCCAATTGAGGAGCTACCTGATGGAGAAGTAGTGGCCCCAGGTCGAGAAGACTGTATAACTAGCCGGGAGGGCTCAGAGCACTGGCCATGTCCCACCCTCCAGTACTGCACCCCGCCAATGACTCCTGTAGTGGGCAGAGGTGGGGGATGTAGTGGCTGAGCGGCAAGCCTTGGCCTTCATGGGCTGTTGCGCTAGGGGTTTAGTTTAGTTTTAGAGCATTACTAACACTGCAGTTATAGTGATGACCTGGACCTTCACTTCATGGATAGCAGGCATATCATATTATGGGGAAAACAGCTTATCGACAGTTCCCAAGAATTCAGTATGGCCAACATTACACTAAACTGCAGTGGACATTGTACCAAAAAGCAGTACTGCCAACTTACGTAAAAGCATTATTTCTAACCTCAAAAATCACAGGATTAAAGTAACATGCTTTGAAACTATAATAATGCTTGAACATCATCACCATACAACTAATGAGCCTACTCACCTTCGGCACCTACTGTAAAAAGCAGTACTGCCAACCTACATAATAAAAGCCTTTTTTCTACTCAAAAATCACAGGGTTAAAGTAACATGCTTTCTAACGATAATAATGCTTGAACATTGTTACCATACAACACATAATGAGTCTACTCACTTTCGGCAAATCTTGTTTTGCAATAACACTTTTGGTTAAAATCGCTTCCAAATGCCAAATACTTTAATATATTTAATACACTACTGTGTTGCAATGCAAAAATAACAACAGTGACTATAACTCCATATAATGCTCTAATACAATTCAAGACAAAACCATAAACACGTGAGCAATACAATGGCATCCACAGGTTAATGTGATATCTAAACAGAATCTTGTTTAAAATCTATCAGCTGCCTTCACTGAATTAATTAAAAAAGGGCTTCTGTGGTAACATAACAGATGCAATAACAACTATGGTTGTAGCTGACGTATTTTACGAATAGTTGGCAGTATTATGCAACGTAACAGATGGAATATCACCAAATATAACCAGACCATGTCATAATGGGGGGGAATGTCACAGTTGGTTTTTGGGATATTCCAATAAGATGTTTCCTCTATAGCTGGTGCTGCATGATTAATTGGAGTGAAGGGGAATGTGCTGCTGGCTAAACATTTAGTAGGCTAATCAGGAAAAATGTCAAAACTACAAAACCTGACTTCCTCTCTGTGTAAAAAGTTTCTCAATGGCTCTTGTAGGTATAAAGAGAAGTGTATTCACTGCAGGATACACATGTAACCTATAGTCTGCATTTATAGTCATGTGTAAATACGCAGTGAATGCTTCATGATGAGCATTTCAACATTTACATGAGTGCCTGGGAGAGAAAGAGGAGGAGTTTGACACTAGCGAATGATTGAAGGGAGAAGAGCCTTCTTTGCTTATGATTAATTGCAAGATTATGTGCTATGAAGAAGTGAAGACTGGGAGAAAATCAGACAAAATCACGCTGGTGTCAGGGATTTAAATTTCATGATGGAGAAAATACTTCAACATTGTCCACCAAAATGAAGATCTTGAAGTGTGGAATGTTGGAAAGGGAAATTGAAAGAACAAAATGATAAAATGAAACCTTTCTTTGTCTTGACATTGACTTTGTGAAATCAGAATCTTGCGCTGTGCAAAAATTAAAAGATGACATTGTAAAGTAGAAGAAATACAATCTGGCATGGGACAAATTAATGAGGTGGAAGTGTCTAAATCAGTGAGGAAAACTGTTAGACCAGCAGATGAAGGAAATCAATATGATGATAGAGGTCACAGCGAAAGAGGCTCTGGACCAGAGTAAACAAGAGGATGATACAGGCTGCAGTGGAAGACTATCTGGACCAGCAGATGAAGGAAAGCAAAAGGAAGATGGATACTGCAATGCCACTACTTAGAAGCCAAGATCTTGGCTGAAGTTGTAGATTATGAGATTAACTAAAGCCAAAACTAGTGAAGCTTCCAAAATTGGTTGTTACTTTGTCATGGGTGCATGTGTGACAATTACTAACCACAATATATGGGAGAAACACTAATGAGAATATCGCTTGGCCACCACTTACTGGCAACAGCTGATGTCAAGAATGGAACAGCTGAATGATGCCAACAAAGTTACTGTTGGTGTTTTTAAACACACAAGCCGTGTGTGGGCAATGTTTGAGAATTCAGTATCATTCTGGTAGGTTGTCACAGTTGCTTAATGGTGTGAGCACCCACCTAGTAAGTGGAGGGTCTGTTTTTCAAATCCCAGCTGTGGCATTGAATTTTTCAGTTCCAGTTCTACCTCTTAAGTCTGGATGATACCTTACAATAATTCACCATGAAGGTAGAGAGCCTGATACACTGACTTCTGACAGATTCTCTTTCAGAGTTTATTTTTGGAGCAGCAGCCCAACGTATTTATCAGCGACATAAGAGACCGGGAGATGAAACAGCAGCTTCTCCTAGCGTAACGTCCTAGTGGCTACCCTGTGAATTAAAACAGCAAAGATTAAGGCAGAAAGTGTCACCTGAACAATGGCAACAGCTGTGTCAACTACAACATCTTAACTTCTATAGAAATTGTTTGAGACACCTATGTTGTGAAGTGTGGAGAGCATGGACACCTATGAGCAGACTGTGGACACTTGCTTTACTGCTGAAGATCAGGAAAAGGGGTGCATTGGCACTGTTATCACTTTTCTCTCACTGGGAATGGTGCAAATGATCTTGTAGCACAAGAATAGATTTGGGACTGTTTTGGCAGGGATTGCCCAAGATGACACTGATCGGTCATTACAAGCTATGGTTCCTTGGTTTCTGCACATACTAATGGAAATTCTTGGCAGCATATCCATACATCGCAAACTTCTGGCAGAACTGACCATGAAACAATAGGCCTCCCAATGGTCCGATCAAGCTAAGCCAGGTTTCCAGACCGTAGAGTGTGTGGTTCCACTCCTAAAACCTTATTTCTTATTAAGTAAGAAATTCATTATGGGCATGAACATAGAACAGAGTGTACTAGCATACTTCAGTAAAATCCTGTTCAAGTTTATGACAGTGATAGGAAGAGAGAGGAGTTGTGTTTGACCTTCTAGTGAGAGATTGAAGGGAGAAGAGGCTACTTTGTGTGTGGTTTATTGTAATGTTACATGGAAGGAAAAAGTGAACAGTGACGCGGAGAAAACTGGACAGTGAATATTTTAAAGAGTAGCCTGGAACAGTAGAAAATGAATTAGTGCCTTACTAAAATCTCTTGCTTAATTTCTGAGTATATTCATATGTCTACTTATGTTTGTGATGTAGCCATAATTATTGCAGATATTCTTTGCTTTCAAGAATAATCTCCTTTTAACAAATGAGTAGTTTTCTTAGTGTTGCAGCAGCTTTGGTTAGTTTCCATTACAATACCACAAATGGTGGTATTGCATTGTCATTGCAATTACCACTGTATTGCAGTAATATTACTAAATAACAGTTTCGTTATTTCATGATATTTTTCACAGTTTCTAATAATTAAGTTACACTTTTAACCTGATATTTCTTGTGTGTGAACCCTTGCTCAATACAGTTATACCTTGCAGCTACAGGTATTGTTAATGATAGCAAGCTTCTCATGTACACCTGTGGACCAAAAAAATGAGCTGTGTCTGGAACGTCAGTCTACCTTAACCACAGAGAACAACTCCACAATACCAAATAATCTGGCATGTGTATATATGTATGTGTATGTATGCTGCTGTTCAAAAGTTTCCGGACACTCAGTGTAGTAAGTGTAATACAGACTTTATTTAAAGAAAGAATAGGAAAGTCAGTACATACGAGCAACATTTTTGGTATGTTATTATTTATTTATGCCAACAAACTTACTGTTGGTGTTTTTAAACACACAAGCCGTGTGTGGGCAAAGTTTAAGAGGTAGAACTGGAACTTAAAAATTCAATGCCACTACTGGGATTTGAACCACAGACCTTCCGCTTGCCGGGCGGACGCTCTAACCACTGAGCTATTGTGACAAACTGCCAGAATGGCATTAAATTCTCAAGTTAGTTCATATTTCTCCTGGTAAACCACAAAGGCAGTCTCACATCAGAGACAATTACCCCAATGGTGACTTACTATTGCAAGTACTTTATATCCCAGGATTAAATAACCTTCACATGGTAATTATTATTTATTTATGCCAACAAACTTACTGTTGGTGTTTTTAAACACACAAGCCGTGTGTGGGTGAAGTTTAAGAGGTAGAACTGGAACTTAAAAATTCATTGGCACTACTGGGATTTGAACCACAGACCTTCCGCTTGCCGGGCGGACGCTCTAATCACTGAGCTAACTAACTTGAGAATTTAATGCCATTCTGGCAGTTTGTCACAATAGCTCAGTGGTTAGAGCGTCCGCCCGGCAAGCGGAAGGTCTGTGGTTCAAATCCCAGTAGTGGCATTGAATTTTTAAGTTCCAGTTCTACCTCTTAAACTTTTCCCACACACGGCTTGTGTGTTTAAAAACACCATCAGTAAGTTTGTTGGCATAAATAAATAATAATTACCATGTGAAGGTTATTTAATCCTGGGATATAAAGTACTTGCAATAGTAAGTCACCATTGGGGTAATTGTCTCTGATGTGAGACTGCCTTTGTGGTTTACCAGGAGAAATATGAACTAACTTGAGAATTTAATGCCATTCTGGCAGTTTGTCACAATAGCTCAGTGGTTAGAGCGTCCGCCCAGCAAGCGGAAGGTCTGTGGTTCAAATCCCAGTAGTGGCATTGAATTTTTAAGTTCCAGTTCTACCTCTTAAACTTCACCCACACACGGCTTGTGTGTTTAAAAACACCAACAGTAAGTTTGTTGGCATAAATAAATAATAATTACCATGTGAAGGTTATTTAATCCTGGGATATAAAGTACTTGCAATAGTAAGTCACCATTGGGGTAATTGTCTCTGATGTGAGACTGCCTTTGTGGTTTACCAGGAGAAATATGAACTAAGTTGAGAATTTAATGCCATTCTGGCAGTTTGTCACAATAGCTCAGTGGTTAGAGCATCCGCCCGGCAAGCGGAAGGTCTGTGGTTCAAATCCCAGTAGTGGCATTGAATTTTTAAGTTCCAGTTCTACCTCTTAAATTTTTGGTATGGTTTATTGTTTCATCAAAATTTATATGATTATAACAATATGATCATAAAACACTGACAATATTATTATTTATTTATGCCAACAAGCTTACCGTTGGTGTTAATAAACACACAAGTCGTGTGTGGGCAATGTTTGAGAGGTAGAAGTGGAACTGAAAAATTCAGTGCCACAGCTGGGATTTGAACCACAAGTCACCATTGGGGTAATAAATAATAATTACCATCTGAAGGTTATTTAATCCCTGGACATAAAGTACTTGTCACCATTGGGGTAATTGTCTCTGATGTGAGACTGCCTTTGTTTACCAGGAGAAATATGAACTGGTTTGAGAATTCAATGTCATTCTGGCAGGTTCTCACAGTAGCTTAATGGTTAGAGCACCCACCTGGTAAGCGGAAGGTCTGTGGTTCAAATCCCAGCTGTGGTATTGAATTTTTAAGTTCCAGTTCTACCTCTCAAACATTGCCCACACGGCTTGTGTGTTTAAAAACACCAACAGTAAGTTTGTTGGCACAAATAAATAATAATAATTACCATCTGAAGGTTAATTAATCCTGGGACTACTTGCAATAGTAAGTCACCATTGGGGTAATTGTCTTTGATGTGAGACTGCCTTTGTGGTTTACCAGGAGAAATACGAACTGGTTTGAGAATTCAATGTCATTCTGGCAGGTTGTCACAGTAGCTTAATGGTTAGAGCACCCACCTGGTAAGCAGAGGGTCTGTGGTTCAAGTCCCATCTGTGGCATTGAATTTTTCAGTTTCAATTCTACCTCTAAAACTGACAATATCGTTCAAAGTTTGATATCCTTAGAGGAAGTGTTTTTTTTTTTTTAACTGTTTTGTCACTGAAAAAAACCCGTTTCACTGAAATCACTTTCTTCACTACCCTTGGCATTCTCTCTTTAAGCTTTTGAATTGTAGATGCTGGAATGTAATTCCAAGTGGCTTGTAGTACATTCCACAGTGCATTTTGAGATGTAGGACAAGTTTTCTTTACCTGTCGAGCCAGTTCATCCCAAAGTAACTCAATGGGGTTAAGATCTGGAGACTGAGCTAACCACTTCATAATTTTCAGTTCTGCCCTCTGCTGACTTTCCAGGTATTTACTGCACATTTTTGAAGTATATTTCAGTTACGGACAATAAAGGACACTGTACAACACTGACCAGCTGCAGGGCTTCCAGGCGGGAAGAAGTGGTTTTAACCCGCCTGAGGATAGGACACACTCGAGCCACGCATGGACATCTTTTGCGTGGTGATCCTGAGCCTATCGCTACTACGTGCAACGTTCCACTCTCCGTCGCACATGTCCTTTTTTATTGTCCCCAATACGGTCTTGAGCGCCAGTCCGTTGGTCTGGGTGTTACACTGTGCTGTTTTAGGCAACGACCCAGTAGCTGTAAATGCAGTACTGTGGTTTGTTGCCAAGATTGATTTTGGCAAGCAGGTGTAAGATGCTTTTATTTTGGCGGACTTAAAATTCTAAGACGTTTTAATTATGGTGTTTTTATCTTTTTAACTGTTACTTGCTAAACTTTTTAGGAAATCATGCTTTTTCTGTTTTAACTTTTAGCCGTTTTTAGCACACATTTTAGTGGTTTTAACATTGACTGTGGTGCAGTTTTTGCAATTATTACTAACGACGCTCTGTCTTTAAGCTAATGAGATCTTTTTGATCTCAGGGCTTGGTAACGGATGGAATGAACATACACTCGGGTTTAACTTTAGTCAAACCTTTTATTTGCACCTTCTTGTTCACAATTTTTAAATCATATCACAGTAGAAAGTCTTGTTTTAGCGGATCAACTTCCCTAGCATCGCCGAAATTTAATTAAAGGTCTCTAAACACTTAGTAAATTCACTTTTACTATTTCATGACACGTACACATAAAAATGTCTTCTCACCTCGGAGATACACACGCTAGTGAACAGTTTTTTGGCGTCGCTTTGACGCGTCACCGCCTTTTTCATATTCATCCGTGCTATTGATCAAATAGTTCTTTCTCGTTAGGGAAGTGATCCCAATCATCGTCCCCTACTTTTATTATGGAACACATACAATTCTAATATTTATACACATATATTAAAATCAAATATGGAAAGATTTATGACGTCTTTGTGCAAACTTAGTTGTTCGTAACAATGAACCTTATCAACATGTTTTCGTCATTTAATTATCTCATACCAACATCAAAAAACGAATTACACTTCTAACAAACATTTACATGAACGATTTTCTTTTGGGGTCTTCTAATATTCTGTCTCAACTGTTTAGTTATTTTATCTTCAATTTTTTAATTTTTGAAGGGGTGAGCTTTTAGTAGTTTGATTGCTTTTATTCTCGGACTTCGGGCCCTAATGACCTAGTTGTCAATGGGCCCCTTAAACACAACTCACTCACTCACTTGAAGTATATTTTGGGTCATTATCCTGCTGAAATATGAAACCCTGACCTATCAGATGTTTATTTGATGGGACTGCATATCTGCTCAAGATGTGGTAGCCATTTTTGTCAAGTATCCCCTTAATATTGTGCAGGACATCTATACCATTGAATGCAGAACAGCTCCATACCATTACAGACCCTCCTCTATGTTTCACTGTTGGGATTAAACAGCCTGGATGCATCTGTTCAGTTAGTGATCGTCTTAAATAGGTACGTTGTCTATTTCCAAAAATCTCAAATTAGGATACATCAGTCCAAAGCACCCTATTTCATTTGTCAGTAGTCCAATTTCTGTGTTCCAAAGCTCACTTGTCTTTTTTGTTTGTTCACTGTCCTGAGAAGACATTTCCTCACAGCTTCTCTCCCTAACAGATTGGCTGCTGTAAGTCTTCTCTTGACAGTACCAACCAATATTTACTTATTGTGACTTAAATTAAATTCAGCTCGAATTTCATCTGTTGTCAGCTTTCTATTTCGCTTGCTTTTTAGCACTGTAGTGTTATCATTTTTAATTGTAACTGCAGGTCTTCCACTTCTTTTTCTGTGTCTATTTGTCCCAGCCCCTCTTAATTTGTGTATGGCATTAGCAACTGTTGTCCTGGGAATCTTAAGCTTTTTTGATATTTGTCAAATTGAATGACCTTCATTTTGAAGGGTATTCACTGCTGACTGATTTTCCGTACTTGTTCTTTCAATGTTGGATTCGGATTCCATAAATCATGTAATTATCGTGTGATAACTGGAAATACGCATTTACTCACCCTTTTACAGACAGGAATCACTGTACTGTTATGAGCTGCTCATAGATGGACAAAGTGACGTGCAACAACTGAGAATATACAGCTTAACTGTGAGCAAAATTATTCTCACTCTGCACCTGTGCACAAATGACTCGGCTGTGGAGTAGCAATATCTGTTTACAACACTGACACATGTTTATGCACTTGTGTTAAGATATGCTTGTCTAAGATCTCTAAACAGAGGTTGTTATTCAAGTTAAATTGCATGAGTTCCACTGGGTGTCCAGAAAGTTCTGAGTGGTAGTGTTTGTAGACACTTATGTATGTATGCGTCCCAGACATGACTAATTTTTTTTTGCCCACAGGAGTACATGAATAAATTTGCTGCTCCTTTTCACATGAACTTTCAAGAAAAAATCCACAAAACATAACCTCCTTTTCTATGCACTTCCATAATTTATCATAATAGAACTTATTTTGCAAGTGGTATAATCTCCTAAGCTTATACATTTTTGACCTATCTGCCCAACAAGGGTGTACAGTAGATTGCTAAATCTTTTCTCTGTAATTTTGCTCAAACAATGTTTGTCATTGGCTGGCCCCGTGGCGCAGTTGGTAGAGCACCTGCCTGCTGTGCTAGGGGTCCCGGGTTCAATTCCCGGCAGGGGGGTAGGAATTTTTCTCCAGTCAGGATTATTCCTCCTCCTCCTCCTTCCCTGAGTCTGGAAGTATGAATGAAAGTGTGAATGTGTGTGTGAATTCATGTATAAAAACCCCACTGTTAAACGAGTAAAAAACCAATAGTCAAAGGCCGCCGATATAACCTCTGCAGTTAAAGGCGGGATATAAATGAAACAATAAAAAAAATGTTTGTCATTAATCTTGCAAGGATTTTTTGTAAGTACCATACATCATTGTAATGAGTGAAAATAAAGGTTATGTAGAGAAGCAGCAAAAGTTCATAAGAATCTTTATTTTCATTAAGCTGTCTAGAAAGAAACATTTGAATGAAAATTTTAAACGTGTTGCAGGGCTTTCAGAAAATAAGAGGAGATTTGGATGTGGTAAAGAAAAATTTATATCAATCTGCACCTAAACATAACACAAATGTTTTTTGGAGTGTCCATGTTGTATCTCTTTTGCAATAAGATGCACAAGTTTGTTATGTGTGTATTCTATGTTTTCTTTTTTCTTTCCTTTTTGATGAGCAGAAAAAAGGTGGAAGTTTATCACAATAGGTAACAGATATTTTGAGTTTATCAGTAGTAGGAATTTAGCATTTTGAATCTGATTCCATTAAGTGGTTTTACTGGTTAGAAAGTTGCATTTTAAACTGAGATATAAAAACCTTACTGCTATGCTACACTCAAAAGCTGGAGGCTGTTGCAGAAAATAGGTGATATCCTTTCCTTTGTGCTGTTACTGAAATAGCATAATCTAGGTGTAACATTGTTTAAGTTCCAGTTCTACCTCTCAAACTTTGCCCACACACGGCTTGTGTGTTTAAATACACCAACAGTAAGTTTGTTGGCATAAATTAATAATAATTGTTTAAGTGTTTTATGTATGTTACATTTTACTTTCTCTACTTCTTAGGTCTAAGGTAGAGTAAGTATTCATTTACACCAGAAGTTCAATATTGAGATTTCAACCAGAAATAAACATTTTGAGATGCTCTGAGTCATTGCTAGAAAATGTTCGCGAGTGACTGGATGGGCAGATGTGTAGGTAAGTGAGGAGAAAAAGAAAGACACTTAAAACACAAAAAATCAAGATAAATATGGAAAAAAAGTTATGAATAGGTTATAGGAAAACAACTGTATAGTAGAAAATTCCTAAATAAAAGAAAAGTAATTACAGAGTATTATGCTGCCCATTGAATTTGCCCGAGCTACTTGTTCAGTTAGATAACCATTTGGTGCTTTGTACTACAGGGCTTTCAAATTGGTTCTTCACCACCACACAGCCTTTTGCCTGTGTGAGTTTGAAGCTGCCGCGGGCGGGTTTGCCGCTACTAACAAGCCGCACGTAAAACATGTATAAAAACCTTACCTTATAGAAAATGCTGGAAATGTCTTGAACGATGGTTTAATCGATCCACAGCTTCTGTTCTTTTCAGATGAGGCGTGGTTTCATCTAAATGGTCGCATGAACACTCATAACAGTCAGTATTGGGCATCTCAAAATTCACATCGCGTTCAAGAAATCCCTCATTATGATCGGAGATTTGGAGGTGTGGTGTTAGCGCGACGAATAATTGGTCCAATATTTTACAACCAGACTGTAAATAAAGAGAGGTACTGAAATGACATTTTGACCCCATTTTTACGTGAACTGACAGAAAAAGAGAAATCATATGGGTGGTTTCAACAAGATTCTGCTACTGCAAGTACAGATCGTGACTGAAAAAATGGGGTCAAAATGTCATTTCGGTACCTCTCTTTATTTACAGTCTGGTTGTAAAATATTGGACCAATTATGCGTCGCGCTAACAGCACAACAAACTCCAAATCTCCGATCATAATGAGGGATGTGAACGTGATGTGAATTTTGAGATGCCCAATACCGACTGTTATGAGTGTTCACGTGACCATTTAGATGAAACCACGCCTCATGTGAAAAGAACAGAAGCTGTGGGTCGATTAAACCATCATTCACGACATTTCCAGCATTTTCTATAAGGTAAGATTTTTATACATGTTTTACGTGTGGCTTGTTAGTAGCGGCAAACCCAGCCGCTACTAACAGCAGCAGCTGCAAATTCGCACAGGCAAAAGGCCGTGCAGCAGTGAAGAACCAATTCGAAAGCCCTGTATGTACATATCATGATTAATACAAGGTTCCACATTTAAAACCTAACGGACACACAGCATTTCGCTTGTGCACGATTGGGTGTGCCACAGTCGGCTTTGCTCCTACATAAGCATATTTAACATTCTTACCTTGTCCTTTCGTGTGTAAAAGTTACTATAAATGGGAATCACCAAGCCGTGTTCGCACAGCATATATTCAAACGTTCCCTGGTAAAGTGCATCTTTCCAGAGTTACAATTCACGAGATTGTGAAGAAATTCAAAACCACTGGTTCTGTGGCAAACAAAATGAAAGTGTAAACATACAGTTTTAACCGAGGAAAAGTTAGATGAAATAGGCACATGTTTGGAACATTCACCAACCAAATCCATCCCAAAATTAGCACAACAGGTGGGAATTTCAGTCTTCTGCACATAGAGTAACTAAATTCTTAAAACTAAAACCATATGTATACAAGTGTCCATGCTTTTAAACAAGGTGACCCAGTATCACGAATGTATTATTGTGAATGGTTTCTTTCATCAGTGAATGACGGTTTAATTGATCCACAACTTCTGTTCTTTTCCAATGAGGCATGGTTCTACCTAAATGATCGTGTCAACACTGATAACAGTCGGTACTGGGCCTCTGAAAATCGACGTCTTGTTCAAGAAATCCCTCATTATGATCGGAGAATTGGAATTTGGTTTGCTATTGGCGCTAGATACATAATTGGTACAGTATTCTACAAGCAGACTGTAAATGCAGAGAGGTACCGAAATTACATTTTATCCCATTTTATCTTGAAGTGACAGAAGAAGAGAAATCATATGGGTGGTTTCAACAAGATTCTGCTATTGCCGATACAGCAGAGAAATCCATGAATAAAATTAGGGAAGTGTTTGAAGATAGAAGGATTTAAGTCGGCGAGAGCTAACCTTAACCTGGCACTTGACAGCTACATGTCTCACTCACCTGCAAATGAGGCTAGCCCTCTCTTGTCTGTTACAAATACATCGCACAAAATTAGTTGATTGGACAAGATAGGTCTAGCCTCATTCGCAGGTGTGTGAATCAGCTACCATCAAGTGCCAGGTTAGGGCTCGCCGACTGTAATGCTGGTGTATGGCTCTGTCACTCCCCCAATCTAACGGTGTGTGATTTTTACCTGTGGGATAACTCGAAAGACAAATTTATGTTTATTTGAATAAGCCAGTAACAGTGATATGAATCTAAATTATAGTGAAAATTGAGTCAGTGTTGAAACACTTAACATCATTTAACACGTAAATTTGGTCACAATCTGGGCAACTATGTGATAGATTCCTGCTATTTTGTTCTGTGGTAACTGGTCCTTTGAGTTGTTGCTCAGTAATTTCCCTCTGCTGAAATTATTTTGTAGGGCCAAGTTAAGGTTGTATTTTTTGAAGATGATGTGGAATTTTTAGTGCTTACTTGGATGGTAACTGAATTCTTTGAAAATCATATTGCTTTTTTTTTTTTGTTGAGAGAGTTTAGTGATCTCTTTCAAGTGTTTTTGTTTTTTGAATTGTGCTGTTTTCAAATTTACATATGGAAAACCAAGAGGAATTTAGAAACCAGACTAAAAGAACACATGAGATGCATCAAATACAAACAAATGAATAAATTTGCAGTTGTGTACCATTTTTGGACATCTAATCACAACATTATGTCGATAAAACTTTTAAAAGATACAAAACATGCTGCAGAGTTGGATACCTGGGAAACAATTCATGTCATAAAAAAAAACTCAGCGTAATGAGAAGTTCATCAGTCCACCACTAGACGTGGCGGCGCCGTGGCCGAGCGGTTAGCGCGCTCGCCTACCACCTAGGCGGCCCGGGTTCGATCCCAGGGACCCGCATGTGGTATTCGTGGTGGACGAAGCGGCGTCAGGGTGGGTTTTCTCCGGGTACTCCGGTTTCCCCCACCATCTCATTCCACCGGTGCTCCATCTTCATGTATCATCAGTGTCACCGCCTGCGGTGCCGTAGTAGTAAAAGCGGGCGTTAAACACTACAACAACAACAACACCACTAGACGTCAGCCCAACCAACCACACATCAAATAACATCTACAAGTACCAGTCGAGCAATCCTGATGACGGGAGCAAGTTAAGCTCTTGAAACTGGTCAAGATTAATTACATGTAAGTAATGTTAAGTGTTTCAACAGTGGCTCAATTTTTACATCATAATTTGAAAGACAAATTTTATGAGACAAATCCTCATACATTGGAAGAACTACAAAATTTTAGAAATGAAATCGGAAACATTACAATGATCCAACTTAATCATGTGCATCAGAATGTGTTCTCCCAATATGCTTGTTTAGCCGAGGGTGGACATTTCCAGCATCTTCTATAAAGTAAGAGTATTATACATACTTTACGCGTGGAGTTTATGTAAGAGCAAAGCTGGCTGTAGCACAGATAAAATGCCATGCGCCCATTAGTTCTTATATGAAGAACCTTGTAGATGGGAATGTGAATTGCCAAAGTAGGACATGATACATGCATTTCTACATATGCAGAAAACCAGTGAAGCTGACTAAGGAGCAATACAATATAGTTTGATATTTTGCAATTAATGCTTTTATGGCTTTCTTACCTTTTCCTCTGTTTCATTTTATTTTTTAGATGTGGCAAATGCCCACTTCACAATAGTACCAAATCACAAATAAGCTTGTCCAAATTGTACGAACTTTATGTCCACAATGTCTCTTCATTTTACTAAAATTTGAAATGATTAGCAGTTTAAAAGCTAAAAAACGGAGAGTACAATTTGTGCAGATCGTTGTGACACTCAATATGTGCAAGCGAGGAGAAATTAGAAGTGACTGGACTGGTGGGAAACAAGCAAGTGATATCAGAACTCAGAACACAAACAGTGTATGTTTACATATTATAAACAGCTATTGGGCAGCTATCACAGTGAGAGCTAGCAAGATATTGATCCCCATCTCTTCTATTCTGCAACTGCCATTGTGCATCTATGCTTCAGAAGCGGAGGAGTTTAATGATCTGGACACACTATAATCGCACACTGTTCCTATATTAACTACATGGAAATTGAGAGATACTAACCTGACACCCCTATGGCCTAAAAATATGAGGGCTGTCTCAGAAGTAACTTGCACTATTTTTTTAAATCCGCGCGGTAGGCGGAAAAAGTCTGAAAGTCTCAGGGTATATAGGTATGGGTGTAGTAGCAGCACCGTAAAATTCCTAGGCCCCTAAGTTTATTGCTTGGACATTAAAACGGCAGTAACAATGGAGACTCCACTCGTTCCTACCGCCGCTTGCGAAGTTCGCGCTGTAATCCGTTTTCTGACAGGAAAAAATAAATGTGCGACTGAAATTCATTGCGAGTTGTGCAGTGTTTATGGAAAAGACGTTTTGTCAAGACAAATGGTTTCTCGTTGGCCCCAATCGTTCATTGAAGGGAGAACAACATTACACAATGAGCAATGAAGCGGCCAACCCTCCACTTCCCTCGCTCCGGATATTGTTGACGAGGTTCGAGCAGTCGTGAACACCGATCGGCGCCTTACACTTGATGCAGGTTTGTTTCAACTTCCTCCGTATATTGAAATAAGCCGTGCATCGCTTCACAGGATTATTTCTAAAGATCTGTGTCTATGGAAAGTGTGTGCAAGTTGTGGAAACGAATGGATGAGGCAATTCCAAAAAAAGGCAAAAGTTGTTGCATTGGCTGTCAAGGTCATCACAACGATATTCTGGGATTCGAAGGGAGTACTGTTAATCGATTACCTGCTCCATGGGACCACGATGACAGCTGCTCGCTATTGTGAGGTGCTGAGAAAACTCAAAAGAGCCATACAAATCAAAAGGAAGGGAAAGTTGAGCAAAACAGTTTTTCTGGTCCACGATAACACTCGCCTGCACGCTGCCCGTGAAACTCAAGCCATTTTGAACAGTTTCGATGGGATATTTTCGGTCATCCATCTAGTGCACCTGACCTTGTACCGAGTGATTACCATCTTTTTCCAGAGCTGCAGCAACATCTTGGGGGAAGGCACTTTGTAAATGACGAGGAACTGAAACAAGAAGAGGAAGGATGGCTATCCAGTTTGGCGGGAGAGTGACTTGACATTGTGTTAAAAAAACTGTTATCACGGTATCAAAAATGTATTTAGGTTCAAGGAAATTATGTGGAAAGATAGGTACTGAAGTTTTGTTATTTTTTAAAAAAATAGTGCAAGTTACTTTTGAGACGCCCCTCGTACCTCTGTACCCCTACCCCTCATACTGTTAATCAAATTGTATAAGTATCTCAAAACAAAATTTTGAACTCATTAAGTTACTATCACCATAAACATTTAAAAAACATTTTTAGACGTGTTGAATGACTTTGCTAGGATCTTAAGTACCGTGCCTGCTCGCATTATCTGCAGTATCTTTTTATTTCAAGGAAGGAGACAGAGACGTTACCCTCACCATCAATTTGCATGACATCACTCATAACATTCTATTTTGACTTAGCGTTTTAAAGCTTGTAGATATTTTTTATTATTATAGGACCGTAGTTAATTCATGATTTTATTGGGAACACGTTAGCATCCTTCCTAACACCTGTAGCATTTTTTGTGTGGTGTTTTACTAGATAGGCATTCATTGACGTTGGTTTGTACCATAAAAGGATGGTTTGAAACAAGATAAAATGCTTTTAGTTGCAAATGGGTTCACAATTTTGTTTTGAATTGGTGGTAGTGTTTACAGGTTTTGTCTCCTGTAATGATCCTTGTAAAGAAGCTATCTTCTGCTGCAAAGTGCCA
Organism: Tenodera sinensis; assembly: GCA_030765045.1. Lineage (NCBI taxonomy): Eukaryota > Metazoa > Arthropoda > Insecta > Mantodea > Mantidae > Tenodera > Tenodera sinensis. The sequence goes on along the minus strand of CM060963.1, from coordinate 170,037,649 downwards.
CAGAAGTTCTTTACAGATGTCATATCACTCTTTCAGTTCTGGAGTGAGCTGCTGTGGCACCCTCTTCAGACTTTTTGTGAAACTTAAGCACACCATGAATGACGTGGTATGGTGAGCCATGACTAATGTTCATATTTCGGTTATTTCATCCACTGCCACAAGGTAATCTTCCATCACAATGGCTTCAACTGCTGCAGTGTCACAATGTGGTATGCCTGACCCTGGCATTGTATGTCTGTTACAGAAGTCACATCTGTCACTCCAGTGCTGCAATGATAGACATGCATTTGTCGATGGATTTCAGTAGGTTTTATACCTTCACTGATCAGGAAACATATGACAGAACATTGTTCTTCCTTGGTACATGTTGCAAGTGGGGGAGTCATTTTGAAGTGCTATTATGATTGCATTCACTTGTCTGCAGTATTCTGCCACATATTGGGCATTCCTTATACCATCGTTAACAGTACTGCCTACTTACAGAACAGTGGTGCAAAATGTTGATTTTTAATTGCACTTTTAAGGTTTTCATTTGACCTCTCATATATATATATATATATATATATATATATATATATATATATATAGATCGTCACAATTCAGCAGCTAAGTCACAGAGGAACAAAGAAAATTAAATGTGGTATTAACAGTTCAATACCAATGCCAAAATATTGTAATAACTCTCAAGCAAGGAAAGTTTACTGAATTTCCTTTGCATACGGTAGTCAAGATCATTAGTAGGGTAATTGTATAACGAGAGAATATTGTGTCCAGCTAACATTTGAAATCAATCAACCAATATTTTGTAGTTAAAGAAAAAATTACTGAAGATCATCTACAAACCTATGAAGCCTAGGATTGGAAAATCTTAATATTCACCAGCTTTCCATCTGTTTTATTTTAGCTTTAACCCTTTCATGCCTGAATTATTTTGCTACATATGCCATTCTTCCTCTAATTCGAAACCGGTTTAGATTAGGCGGTCTGGGAGACCTTCAGCCTGCTGGCTTGGATAGCCATGATCGTTAAGGCAACACATAGTGCACTGGCCATGCACTCAAAGCCTGAGGTCGTGAGTTCGAGTCTTGGCAACCGCAGTCAAATGTTCCTGTGGTAAAGGATGGGGAGGGTCCACGTAAAATAATTGGTGTGCTGGTACGCATGGATGATGACGGGGTATCATTTGACTGCGGTTGCATGGATTTTGCTTCTTTTCTTAAAAAAAACCACTACAATATAAATTGTAAAAAAAATTATTTTTTACAATTCAAACCGTCTCAAATATGTATTTTAAATTGGTGACATACAGTATAACAAGAATATAGCAGAAAAAAAAGTTAAAGCTAGTACAAATAGGAAAAAAAGCCAATGTATCTTATAAGAGACACCAGGCATGAAAGGGTTAAGGATCTACATATGTATTATGTTAAGACTAGGTAACTTTTATGCTACTAAATGTTTATGTACAAAGGTTTAAAACACTACATAGTGTGATCTAAAAAAATTATTCCACTATTTCAACCAATGACTTCCACTGCCAAAGGTTAGTTATCGCCTGTGCAGCAGAACTGGGAAGGCCGTAAGGGAAAAGTTAAGTTTTGCCAGTGTTTCACATCCTTTTGCTTAAATATCAGGGAATTTTTAATCCATAACTACAAAATTACAATTATAAGAGTAAAGGGGGAGTTTTCTAGATCATTGTGCAACAATTTCATAAAGAACAGGGCGAAGTGAATTAAATTAATGAAATTATGATTTGAGTGTAAGAAGTTATCCATGTAACAGCCTGGGCAGGTAGCTAGTTGAATACTATTCCTTTTTATATAACTTGAAATATACCTCTGCAGTATAGGAAAGGATATCACTATTGCTGCATACAGCATACATAGAGTTGTATAATATAGCTTATAATATACATTATTTCTTTGGTTTATTTTTTATTTTTTAAATCATGCTATTGTAGTTAAATAGTTCCTGCTTCCATTCTGCTTTGAAATTTGGCTTTAGTTTAATTGGAAGTGTAGTGGTTTCATGATCAGTGGAAAAAAGACATCTACACACTTTCAGCTATTCACAGTAACATTTTGAGCACCAGCACATTGCTATAACCATATTTGCCTGCGACCATCAAGATACTTGCAAAACTTAATGCTTATCTACATAGCCCCTCATAATGTATTTGACAATGTTTTTCATTTTAAAGTTGGCAACATGAAACATTAAATGCCACTATCCAGCAAAAAGTTGGGCAAATATATGTTTAGAGAGAAAAAAGCTAATGGTGAAATATTATTGTACTATATTATAGTCTTTCTACATATAACTTTAAAACATTTTTGTCTGCATTTGTACAGGAGCTCACTTAATTTTTTCACCTCCAAAAGCATTTTTGATAGCGTAAAGCATGATCTGCTACTTGATAAATTAGAAGCTTATGGAATAAGAGCAAAAACCTATGAAATTTGTAAATCTTACTTGTTAGTTAGAAAACAACTGAAATTCATGTTAAAAATGATACGCGTTTGTTAAAGGTGAAGTCAAAACAGAGAACTGTAAGATATGGGGTACCTCAAGGGTCAGTTTTGGGTCCCTTAATGTTTTTATTATAAGTTAATGATATTTATCATCCCAAAAATGCCATTATAACATTTTATGCGGATGACACTACAGTAAATTTTTGGGGGGCTTGTAATGTGTCTTTAATGGAAACAATAGCTTTGGGTACCAATGAAATATTAAACTAAGTACTTTAGAATGAATAATCTCATATGCAATATGGATAAAACAACATTTATCAAATATGATCTCGCAAAATGAGAATAATTGGAACAATCACTTGTGATTGAGAATAAAAATTGTGACAAAATAGATGTGCATAACTTCTTAGGAATATAGATAGACAGTGGGCTTACATGGGCACAACACATAGATGCTATGGCTACCAAAATTAGCAAATCTATTTATCTTTTAAGGTTTTTTAAACATATATTAGGCAGTGAAGAATTAAAAATGATATACTATGGTGTAATCCATCCACATCTACATTATGGGATTGAGGTATAGGGAAGTGCAGCAAAGATGCATATGGATAAGGTTATTGATTTTACACAAGAAATGCATCAGAATTATTAGTAATTTAAAATTTAGGGAATCTTGTAGGAATGCATTTAAACAACACAGAATATTAACGATTTATTCTTTATATGTGTAAAGGACTGTACTGTATATACAAAATAAGAGTCCAACAAAAAATAATAATATTCATGGATATAATACAGGAAGTAGCATAAATTACCATAGATATACATGTAATAAGCGAATTGTATTTAAAGATATAAATATAATAGGAACAATTTTTGTACAACAAATTACCTCTAGAGATTAAAACTATAAGAAAATGTAACTTTAAAACTTATTTCAAAAATTATTTGTCCAAAACTGTCTCTATTCTCTTTTATGAATCGTAAACATGTTTATGTAAATATCTGTATGTGTAAATGTAAATATTTAATTTTGACAATGTCTGAAACTTGTATACAAGTCTATAGGCAATAATTAATAATAATAATAATAATAATAATAATAATAATTATTATTATTATTATTATTATTATTATTATTATTATTATTATTATTATTATTATTATTATTATTATTATTATTATTATTATTATAATTAATATTATTATTTTAAATGTTGTTGGAGTGCACAAAATGAGAATTAGAAAAGTGCATTTAGGAGAACATGTAATCTATTAAATGGATGTGTAGGCTCCCACGGCCTGTCTTGATGTAACTAGCTTCCATATTGATTGGTGGACCAGTATCCAATCAGGAGTAGGACCACCAGGGAACCACTGACATATAAGTAGGATCAACAGCACAAAATTCGGTCAAGATCCCAGAAGGAGCTTGCGACAAGATGAACAAAACTTTGGCTAGTTTATGCAATATGACGCTGCCTTCTCCGGAAGCTAAAGATACACATGTAATGCATTAGTTTCAAATCGAATCATTTCCAAAATGTAAGGATAAATTTAATTTTTAAAAATGGTAATATGGTACTGTTGAAATGTTATGCTTGTTAAGATAAAAGTTGTTGTTTTCTAGTGCCTTGCATCTGGCATTATAAAAGTAATGTAGAACAAAAATAGAAGTATAATTACAGTGGAAAAATAAAACAGCAAGTACTTCCAGCATGCAGTCACATCTCTAAGATATTGATTAGCTTTATAAGTCATTTAGAGTTCATTAATGACAAAATAAGATTCACCTTTTAAATTCCCTGGAACATGTTTTGACCTTTGCAGTAAATCAGTATGATTGGAGCAGGATAATCTGTAAATCTGCAATGTATAATTTACACTCATTACAGGATGTGATTATTTGATAAAACCTTAAGCAAAATGAGGATTTATGTCAATCCATTGTACTCTTATGTGATAACCTGAAGAAACCGAAGTTCATCTTCAAACTTGTGAAGTTCTACCTGCTGGAACTATTAGCGATACATATCGAAGAGAAAAAATGTTAATGCATTCATTGCCGTATGTGTAGTATTAGAATAACACTGGATTATAAGAATACAGAGAAGTATTTCATTAATGACTAATTGTAAAAACAGTGCAGATACGACAGTTGGAACTTTAATAGTGGCAACTATTTGTTTATAACTGATACAAAAGAGATACGTGTTACCAAGCTTTAGTGTCCATCAAAGTAGTTGTCAACGTTGTATACAACCCATTGCCAGTGATGTGGAAGTTTTAGGATACCCTTAGGAGTGCTGGTTCTATCAATAGTTTGAATGGAGCAATCTACTGCCTTACAGATAGATCTCTGGAACAGTTCTGAAGTGAATGCGATGAAGTGGTTCCTTCATCTTGAAGTCAAGTCAAAGTCACAAGGATTTAAGTCTGGGGAGTATGGCGGATGCTACAACACTTCTTGGCTCCATTGACCAAACAAATCAGCCACAGCTTGCGCTGTATGCAGTCAAGCATTATCATGCAGATTGCTGGTTGGGTTCTGTAGGAAATGTTGCCACTTCTTTCTCAAAGCTGGTCGCAGGTTGTGCTCCAAAAATGAGCATAACACAGTCTGCTGTGGAGGAACGTAATGCGTTAGGATAATACCATCACATTTGTACACGAGAATCACCATCACTGAGGTTCTGACGAACTTTTGATTTTCGTAGTGACCCATATTGATGCCATTTGAGTTTTGGCTCATACAATTTGGCCCATGTCTCATCCAGTATAAGAAAGCCTCCCCTCATGCTCAAAGTGCATCTGAGCAACATTGTATAATAATTTCTGCATTTCCATCAAATTGTGTGAAACCGATCGTGATGCAATTTTTCTCATGCCCAGCCATTCCTTCAGAATGTGAAGCACAGTTGTTATGCCCTAATCTGGTTTCTTGGGCAAGCTTACGAATTGTATGGCATCGATCAGTGTCCAGTAACGCTGCAAGAGCATGCACATCTGGACGACTGGCTGACGTATGTCTGCCACATTTTGGCATTCTTCATTGAACACGTTTTTCCATTGTGCCACTGTTCTGTAGGATAATGTAGATTACCTGCAAGCCTCTTGAAGACTTTGATGACCCTGTCATGTACGACCCCTGGCACATTCAATCTTTATCCAACTCTGTTGTTCCTGTTTCAAAAACTTCAAGACAATACTATGTTAGACTGCTAGCTCACACAAGACTATATTTCTCTCACCAGTGCATATGCATGTGATGTCAGAAGGAAGAATCTATTTACTCAGAGGTAAGGTAGGCACATAACTAACGTATGCTACCAGTGACAATATTAGAATCTGTTGCATAGTGACTCTGCCACAGTGTTGCCACTATTAAGGTTCCAACCTTCATATTAAGCCTTTGAGGAGTGTAGCTTATGGTCCATATATGCACACATTTCATTACACCATTAACTGGATTAAGTACAATAAGATTGAAACATGCCTTTCCAACTTTGCACAGAACTTGGAGGAACCATTCTGGCCTTAATTTGTGGAAGGTAGCATAAGTTGGTAGAATGTTTTGTCCTAATGGTGAAAAGCTTACTCTTCTTTGTAACATTGAGACAACCAGTGTAGTGTTAATGCCATATTTGTAATCAGATGATGCTAACTCGACTCTTGCAATACGAAAGTTTGGTTTTCAATCAAAAAATAAAGTTGATCTTGATACCTTGACACTATTTAAATAATAATAAAAAAATGTATATATGCATAAGAGGTTCCTTAAGTTTTCTGTTTATCATTTGTGTATACTAAAATAATTTAAAATTCCTGTAAAGGTGAAAACATTAAGATAATGTTCTGTATATGCAGCAGATTCTATTTTCATAATTATGGGGTTTAAAGTTACTGATATTACTTGATAATTAAAAAAAGTTGAAACAGTTAGACCTTAAAAAGTGCAAACAAGTGTCTACTGTTATCACTCAGTGACATTTTAGAATGAGTTGTGTGTTTCATTATGCATATAATTTCTTGCTTTTCTGAATTCAAGTAAGCATGGTACTGGAGATATCTGAAAAGTAACTTTGTTTAGGATTAAGCTCTTGCTTTTTCAATAGATTAGTTTTGCAGCTGAAAATATCTTAGGTAACACAACTTTTTTTTTCTCTTGCAGTAAATATCACAAATGTTGATAAAGAAAAACTAAAAAGAAAGTAGTATCATGTGCAAATAAGAAAATTGATGGATCTAAATGTGCACTGCTTGCATTACATAGTATATCTGCCTTTATACTGTAGTAATGGGTGTCCCATAAGGAGTGCAGTTTTTAATTTCAGCGCCTCTTTCAGTTTGTTAGTTTTCCAAACCTGAAATTTAAACGAATTTCATCTGTTTCTATTGCAATTACCAGCTGTCATTGTAATTTGTGCATATTGTTATCAGCTAAAATGAAACGATACATGAAGGATCAATGCATCCAGGTTTTGAAAGTGCATTTCAAGCGCGGTGAATGCTATGCAGAAACCTTTGCAAGACTGCAATTTTTATTAGGTGAAATGCATCTAATGTGTCAACAGTACAGACTGTTAAGGGAATTTGGGGATACAGGATCGATAGTGAACGTCAAATCACCTGGAGGTCCTCGTTCTTGTTGATCGGTAGAGAATGCTGCTCTGTTTGTTCAGTTTTTATGGTCACAATTGAGGCGTTGAGCGCAACAGTGGCCCAAGCACTAAATGTACACAATGGAGATAATGGAGCGTAAAAAATATGTGTGATTTGAAAGTTTTATATTGACTTTAATAACTAAGCAAGAGTCATGATATTTGGAAATTTTAATCAATATAGCACTGACATTGTGATACATAGTTACATACATGCAGGAAGGTTGGGCCACTGTTTTTATCCAGGAAGCCAAATTCAGTTCCATGCAATAACACACTTCTCATGCCATCTGTCGGTGGTTGTAGAAATGTGCTCTCCTAGATTTTGATATGGGGAACATGTCTGTGCTAATAACTCAGTTTCTGAATTTTTGTGGGTTGGGCCACTGTTGTGCTCAACGCCTCAATTGCAGGAATTGAATGTTGAAGACTTATGGTTCCAACAGATGGGGCAACCTGTCACCCTGCTGTTGAAACAACAAGGTTGCTGAGAGAAAGAATCCCTGCTCGTCTTATCTTTTGCAATGGCGATGAGAACTGGCCACAGAGAACGTGTGATTTGACTCTGTGTGACCTTTTTTGTCAGATATGTCAAATCTTATGTTTATGTGAATAATCCGCAAACCATCCCCCAATTCAAGGTAGAAATTAGACGTGTCGTGAGTCATATTCAAGCAGAACTTTGTCCTAGAGTCATCAAAAATTTTGTTCACAGCGGAAGTGTGCAGACGAAGCCCTGGAGTACATTTGTCTGATATTTTGTTGTTGATATTGGGCTTCATATTGACATAATATTAGCAAGTTCCAAATAAATTACATATGTGCTTTATTATTAAACTAAACCTTGCATTTTTTATGGGATACCCTATACTTCCTCTTTCTTTGTGTTTCATGTAAATCTTTTTATAAATATTTCCGTGTCTGAATTGTTTTTGTCTTCATATTTATTATAATATTAATTCTGCAATAACGTAACATACAACTTAGGAATTTGTTTAGTAAAGTGGAATAATTATACATATAATGTGTCTAATTTATAATAATGATTTTTAATTTCATAAGTAGAATGTAACTTAAATAGAAATAGTTGCAGGATTTTTAAAAAATGGAATTTGTACACAGTGAAGCAATTGTAAGAATGAAGAAAGAGTGACAAGTTGATTGTTGTACTCTTTTGCTGCACATACCACACTTGACATTCAAGACATGTTTCATGGAGTCTTCTATTGAGTTAGCTACTACTGGAACATTGAATTAGAATGTAAAGTTTTCGTCCGATATGACACAATGTATCATTCACCACTACTTAATACTAGAACCATGGCTGGGTCACTCATGACCTGCTCCTTAAGTCTTTCCTTTGTCACTATTTTGTATTATTGTCTAGATTGCTAAATCTCTGTCTTTTAGTGAAATAAGGTAATTAACAACCACTTAATTTCAATTGTTATGGGAAAATTTTAAAAGAGAAATCTATATTCACCTAGAAACATGGACGGTTCTGACCCCAGGACTGCAGCTGCTATAGTAATCTTATATCTCGTATTGCATATGTTTATTTGATCAACAATATCTAAACTCACTTTTTGTCACTGATGATATTTTGACAGCATAGTCAGGTTGATACAGGGCGAGAGGGAGGGGAGGCACATCTGAACGTGTACACAAGTCATGCAGCTAGTGCTTTATTCCATGAAATACAGTGTTAGTGGTGCATTGTAACTATAAATAGTGCTTGCAATATATTTATTATGACCAAATGTCTACGCACAAAAGAGTACATTGTAAATGCCATAAATGAGATTTTGGCCCATGAATCTGAGGGCGAGCTGCTGGAGTTCTCATCCAAGGAATTGGTGTAATCTGTAATTCCATCAGAAGATGATGTCACTCCACTGAATAATGATGAAGGAAGTATGCATATTTACATGTTTATTTTATAACTGCTTATTTGTCTGCTGTATAGACATACTTTTCAATTGCTTTTTCTTACCTAAGAAGAGATGACACTAGGCTGAGTGATGAGCATCATGGTGATTTGTCTTCTTCAACTTTCCTGTTCTACGACTATCATGGTGTCAGGGGAGTACCTCGCATCCCTTTTCAAGGCTCACATTTTCCTTTTGAATCCGACTTTACTTAAGGTGGGGGATTAGCCCAACGCTTAAGGTCCCTGTTTTATCCCCAGGGTACTTGGATAGATCCTCAGTTCTTGAGGTAGGAATTGGGCATTTCCTCCCAATCCCAAAAGGTTTTGGTTTTCCTGCCAATACTTGGGAGGTTGTTTGCAGTGGTTTCCCACTGGGCAATGGGGTCGTCACTTCCCTGCACCATGTGATTTGTCAAGTATGACAATTTTTTAACCTCCTTGGCTCTCTCTGAAACCTTGAAAGCAAATGCTACAAGATTTGTGGGCACTGTAAATCGATCTTGGAGGGAAATACCAGTTTCTGTCAAGAAGGCAAAAGAAGAGTTATATTTTATTGAACTACATCAACAACTTCCCACATTTGTGGGTTGCCAAATTGACAAAGTAAACAAAAGACAAATAACAATATTAAGTCATTAGACAAACGTTAGATTTAAGGTTTAACAGAGTCATAATATGGGGATTCAATTAATATAATTTTATGGAATTATCTTTTTTAATACAGATTCGAAAACAAAAAATATCCTGTTGCACTTTTAAGGTCCAAATAAGTGTGTGTGTTTACAGAGCCACGTATAGTGGTGTTAACGATTTTCCTTATGTTGGTGGTTGGAAGTTTAAATTCTTTCCAGAAGTTCACAAAAAGAGCTGGAATTGTGCCTCGGGCACCTACCATGTGACCAATAATGTCCATGTCATCCAGCTGGTATTTATTTTTATAAAAGGGTATGGTAGGTGTGTAGATAGTTTGTTTTTCCAGATGGACTTCTATAGGTTGACTTAGATGGTACTCAAATCTTATGGTTGGATCAATAATAAATCCCTTTTTGCTGTCTTGCTGGTACGCTATAATGTCGATCCGATGTATGCTGCCTGTTGTGGATAATCCGTGGACCTCTTCATATACCTTAAAGTTCTTTTCGCACAGTTCTACGGCTATGAGTGACCTGATCTGATGGTGGCGTGAGTTTCTGAGTACCTCACCTTGTGGACAGGAGGCCAGGACGTGGGCCAGTGTCTTTCTCTCTGCCACATCTACGACAGAGGTTTCTGTCCTGAGATCTGCCCAGAACAGTACACGCAGCAGACACATTTGCAGTCATTTTTTATGCTTCTCGCCATCTCTTGAAGAGAGTTCATGGTGATGTCTAATCCAGTTGTTTGCTGGGGTGTATTCTTTAAAGAGCTCTACTCCTATCCCTTTTTGTGGTAAAGAGCACCAGTTTACGAACTCTCGTTTTCGTAGTTCTTGACAGATTTTTCTTGTATGTGGCAGCCCGCTGCTTACACTGGAGATGCTTGCAACATCTGTGGTTTTGAGAGTCGTAAACAATGTGTGGATTCAGAGGAGATATCCTGCAGTTTTGTAACGTATACATTTTCAGCACGATGAAGAAGAATGATACCACATTCACTATTTATCATGGAAAGACCAGCAAGAATATCCTCATTCTCAGCACAATGCATCCTTATGTGAAAATTGAGACTGGTTTGAAAAATAAATAATTTTATAACTGCTCTAAATATGGGGTGGATGTGGTCGACCAAATGGCTTGCAAATACTCAGGCAAAGCATCATCCAGACTACCTTTTCACACATTTTACAACTTGCTGGATTGGGCTGGAATAAATATCTGGGTATTGTACAGTGCTCTGAGATAACATTGAAACACAGGGACTTCAACTCCAGCTTGGAGAGGAGCTTGCTGAGAAGTAAGCCGCAACTAGGAAGACCAGCACCTGAAGACATTCCTGAGAGACAAGGAAAGCGAATGCATTGTCTGACTTCACTGGAAACATATCATTTGTAATGTGTCATGTATGTAAGAAAACTGTAACAAGTGCACATCAAAAGATTATTATCTGTGTTCATTATGTGAAGATAGCCAATAAAGGTGCCCAGCAAATGCAAGTTTTCTTAACAGTAACTGATAATTTGTTTGATAAAATAATAAAATATCATGTACTTCAAAGAGTAGATTCATTAGTAGCGACAAAAACCATCCTTTAACCTAGAATAATAAAAGGGAAAGGGTACCCTGGGACATAAATGACCCAGCCATGGTTCTAGGTATGACCAAATATCAACAGTTCTATGGTTAAAACCCTAGCGATCAGTTAATCTTTCATTTTAAGTGAGTAATTAACAAGTACTAGCTTACTTCACTAATAATTGTAAGTTTTTTGATAAATAAGGTTGTAACCACCCTCAATTAAGTGCTAACTTTTAAATCTTATACCTTTACAAGCCACAGGAAATGTTTGCTGTCTCCCAAAGGCTTTTCACAAGGTTGTGCACCAACACATTAGATAAATAAGCATTTGTCCAATCTGTTGCAGAAGGAAACTACTTTTGATTGGATTTCAGTTCACAGTAACTGGTGTTATTTGGAATATAAGCAGCTATTAATACTTTTTGACACCTGCACATATGTTGATATTTTGTACTTTTAAAGTAAAAGTTTACATGCTTTTATAAAGATGTGTAAAATTGTAATTTGGATATTGCTGTTACTAAATTCTTGTAAATATTAAGTGTTTTACATACTTTAAATGAATTTTGTATTTTTTTACCCAGTTTTAACAAGAAGAACTGGCCAGGCATATTCTTATTATTTAAATTTGTTTCATTTCCAGGAATTCAGAAATGCTCTGAGAGTTCCTGATTCAGTTTCAAGGCTAGAAACTGTAAAACGAACATCCTTTCGTAGTAGTTCATTTTCTATAGCTAATCTATTTACCACGCCTACTAGCTTCAGACGACCTACACAAGGAATTCCTCATTCACCTACTAAAAGCAGCGATGTTGTGGTAAGACAAGTGTTAATGTTACATTTTTACAATGCATTATTAAGGAAAAGTATACTTTGATTATTATTGGTAATATACTATATGACTTTTTAGCATTTTATTTTTCTAACCCTCTCCATATTGAACCACTAGTAGTTATTGTTTTCTCACTTTGGACTGGACATTAGCTTAATTATATACCTTTTTTATGAACATGTGACAGCTAGTGTTGACTTTAAATAGTTTTATCCAGAGTTATTTATACTGTGGTGTCAGACAGTAGAGTTGACAGCATAAGTAATAGTCGTAAATCACATTTGAAACAGGAACAACAGAAGTAGACTATATAAAAGGGAACATAGAAAAATGAGTGTATTAAATATAGCTTTTATTTGTTTAAATCAATTTGGAATAATGAGCCAGTATGTTAACATTTATCTATATTGATATTATAAAAAGAAAAACTTTGTATACGTGCATGCATCTGTGTCTATGTATGCACATGTATAAGTGGTTCTTAAAAACCGCTTGATAAATTTTTATAATTCTTTCACTATTGAAAATTCCTATTCTTTCTGACAGATGGGGGGCTATAAAATACCTAATTTCAATTCATGAATTACTAAAAGACTAAAAGGGACTTAAAAACATATACATAGTCATCATGTAACACTGAAGCACACAGAAGATAGATCTTAAAAACCATCAACAATTCAGTTTATAGTGGTTTGTTTTATATGTCATACTTATTTCCTTGAGATTTATCTTAATACTACCTATGTGTATGTAATGAAACTTTCAAAAACTCTGAATCACCTTTATTATAATCCTATAAACTTTTCAGTTATTGAATTAAAAAGAGAGAAAATTTGTGTATATAGGGTAATCTCAAAAACTTATCAATTGATTTTGATAATTTGTTCACCATTTAAAAGTCTAATTCATTCTGATGGACAAGACACTATAAGACAGCTTTAATTTCACTTTATAAATTATAAAATAATACAAAGGGTTTGCAAAGCTGTTATACTTGAATTTGAACACATTGGAGTTATAAAGGAACATGATTATGAAAAAGGCTTTGGCTTTTAATGGAGAATGCCCTAGATAGGAAAATAGTTGCTTTTATTCCACAAATGATGAACCTGAATTTTGTTAGTATTCAGTTTATGGTGCTGAAAGAATATTCTTTGCAGGCAGTATAAAGAGTAGATACACACAGAAAGTATTACAGTTTGTCATATCCAGTATCGGCTTTTAAAATGAAAGAAGAAATTAATATAATTTGAGTTGAACTAATACTCAGTGCTCCGTTTTTCTCTAGTATTTATTTTTCGGGCCCAAATGGCCTAGCTGTCGGTGGGCCCTTAAACCACATTTACTCACTCACTCTCTAGTATTTACATAAAACACATTTTGTTAGGTTTGTCCTAACATCCTGAGCTTGTGTCAGCTGTTGGATTTTGGTTCAGGCAACTCTGCTGGTGATTGAGGTATCTCTGTTGGTAACCTGGTGAACTTGAAATTTGGGTGTCTGTCAAATATGGTGCCAAAATTGATGAGTTTTTATATTTCTTTATAATATTGCTCCACTTACAGAATTATTGGTAGGACATGATTAGAGTTCTTATTGCCTCAATTTCGCTGATAATTCCCCAATCACCATCACCGCCACCACTCATAACTGTAGGCATAAGGTTGGTGAATTTGGAAATTAAACAATCATCTTCTGGAATTTCAAAGTTCATAACTCAATGTTCAAAGCTTTTGAGATGTTCTTTCTCATATGGTTATGTATTGAATTCAATGAAAAACTGAAACTGTTAACAGTGAGGCAACACGAATCTAAAAAAAAACAATTATTTAGAGACAAAAAGCTTCACTTATCATGGTAAATTGCTGCAAGTACTTGAAATATTATGCAAACATGTTTCACGATGACTCCATCACATCTTTAGGGCTGTTGTTTATAGCAAGTTACCATAGCTATGGAGTCATCATGAAACATGTTTGCATAGTATTTCAAAACTTGCAGCAATTTACTAAGATAAGTGAAGCTTTTGGTCTTTTAAATAATTGTTTTATTTTAGGTTATGTATTGATTTTAACAGTTTGACTTTATATTCTGTATTGTAAATAAATACTGGACCACTCTAACAGTTTTATTATAATTTCTGTAGTAAAGCTTAAAGTTGAAGTCAGAGATCATTTTATAAGTAATGTGTAGTTTTGTCTTATTCTGCAAGAGGTGGTGGGGGTGGTGATGGCAGTGGCGGCGACAATGACGACAATGATGATTGAAGTTACTATTTGTTGTAGTAAATATTTCCTTTTATGAGAGTCAGACTGATTGATGAAGATGCGAAAGTATTATCAGCTGCAGTTTATAAAAAGCATGGAATGTGTAAATTCTTGCAAATAAAAAGAAGTCAAAGTGCAGTTTACCTTTGCATGTACATAGTAGATATACAGCTTTGTAATTCTCGAAAATTAGATTTACTTACCCATACCAATGATTTCATAACTATACGAATGATGTGCCATAAAGGCCTTTGAGTCGCAAGTACCCAAATTAAATGTCTCACAAAATATGCAATATAAATAAAGAAATAAAAAAGGTAGCAATTTTGTAAGAGCAATTCAAAAGTTAAGACACTGTAAGACGATGTTTTATTTAATTTAGAATTTAAACATTGAGACGGAATATTGACTAATAGAAAGTTGTTCATGTAAATATTTTTGTAAGAGTGTGTAAATTTTTAATTCTTTTAATTTGGGTGTATCAGGGACCTATTTCTTTTTAATATTCAAGGTCCAATGTCTTCTCGTCACTTTGAGTTCAACCAATGAGAACTGTTGTGCGGATGAATACATAAGAATGGCGGTGTTGCGTCATAGGACGCTTGGACTAGTTTATGATTAGCGTCGGTGAACTCAAAGTGGAAGGACGTATAATTGCTGATGGCGTGTGAACATGTAAATTACACCCAAACTTTTAACCAGCATAGACGCTATCGAATTTTAAAAGTTGTTAACTAATTGAAATTGTGATAAGAAGTGTAAATAACGAATAAATGTGTTTGTGATAAAAGAACGTTGGCTTTTGCATTCCATTCTTCGACCGTCGACCCTGCAGATAAGAGTAGCGTCTGCTATAACAAACTTTCCACCTTTTAGTAAAAACCTTATTCCCGCTGCTATATTCCCGCTGCTACGTAAACCATTTAATAAAACCCCGTAACAAATGGCTTGCCCAACGTGGAGCGCGAATTTAGAATGGAATGCAAAATTACGAAGTGTTAACATCAAAAGGACGCCATCTCATCGTGCAGGAAAAAGACGCCATTGAACATCGTTTGATATCAACGATCCGTCAAAACATCGATACACGGAGAATCAACGTGGGAAAAACACCGGAGACCATCTGGCGAAGCCAACTACCCAGGAGACGTAAATAACTGGACGAAGAACCAGCAGAAAAAAAAAAGTAGGATCCAAAATTTTTGTCCTTATTTTATTTCCATTTATTAATGCTACTTAGAAGTGGCAAAGTAGCAGGACTTTCAACATTAAGTGAATTGGATAAAGGAATTAAAATGTCGCGAAAAGAGATAGAAACAGGAGTGGGGGAAGGGGCAGATAGGCCTAGTTATCAGGAAGGATTAGAAGGTGAACAGGCGGAAATAAGCAAAGATCAAAGGTTAATGATGATGATGTTTGAAAGACTAGAACAGAAACTGGAACAAAACAAGGTAGAATTAGGTCAGAAAATGGAGCAAAATAATGCAGAATTAAAACAGGATATAGAACAAAGTTTAGGTCAGAAAATGAAACAAAATAACATAGAATTAAAACAGGATATAGAACAAAGTTTAGGTCAAAGTATAGGTCAGAAACTGGAGGAAGTGAGAAAAGACTTAGAACAGAAAATGGAATTAGGTAGACAGAACCTAGAACAGAAAATAGAATTAGGAAGACAGGAGTGTAAAGAAAATATGAAAGTAATGGAAACTAATTTAAAATTAGTACATAAAAACTTAAATGAAACAAAGGAAGCCTTAGAAGCTAGGATAGAAATTGTAGGAGATAGGATGGGAAAGATAGAATCAGAGATGAGAGAGAATAAAATTGTGTTAGAAGGAGAAATTGCTAGATGTAGGGATGAAATAACAGAAAGTAATACAAGTGTAGACTGTAAGATTACAAATGTAAAAGCAGAAATAACTGAGGAATTAAGGAAAGAGATTGAGGTAGTAAAGAAAGACATTATTAATGAAACTGTAGAACAAATTGTAATTCCTAAAATTAAGACAATGAATGATGTGATGCTTTCACAACAGGATGCTATAAATGATATGAAACAAAGCCACTTAGAAATAAAGAATGATTTAAAATCAATTTGTGAAGAAATGAAAAAAGGGAAAGAAAATTTGGCTAATGTAAATGATGTTGTGAAGGCATTACAAAGACAAGATGATTTAGATGTAAGTAATGTACAAGATGAGAGTTATTTGAGTAATGTACAAAATGTTGACTCACCATACAGAGAAAGAGGTTCACAACCAAACAATGACACAACACATAACACATGTTACACCAACAGCATATTACATGAAATCACACCACCTACATTTGACGAGGAGAAGGGAGACGACCCAAAACTCTTTGTTAAAGAGATGGAGGAATATTTTAAAGTGAAAAGGATACCAAACGAGCTTAGGATGATGATAGTTAAGAAAAGCTTAAAAAACAAGGCATTAGAATGGCTCAGGTTAACACTAGCTGGTCACGAGTCTTATAGCTCATTCAGAAATTTATTCCTATCAAGGTATTGGGGCCCAGCTAAACAAAACCAAACTAGGGTAGAGCTAGCGACAGGTAGATACGATCCAACCAAAGGGTTGTCGCTAGTCGATTATTTTATGAAAGTAGCCAACAAAGGAAAGCTATTAGACCCCAACTTGTCGGAGGCAGAACTAATTGCCAGTATAACAAGACATTTCCCAGACACAGTGAGAACAGGATTAATTGTTGCGAGGCCAGTAGATTTTGCAGATATGATAGAACTGCTGACAGCCTTCGAAACACAAAATGGTCGGCCTAATGAGCATAGACATAGGAACGGTCACCCAAACTCACCCATCCTAAACCGGAACACGGCTACGAACAACCAGAGCGAAGGAGGACATACAAATACTAGGAGTACCCATGAAAGGGGGAGAGGGGCACACCATTTCCCACAACCACATAATCATGGCGAGAGGATGGAGAACACAAGACAGCGGTACCACGACACAATACCGAATGGTGAATCGAGATATAGAACATATACATATGATCGTGGAAGACCAGGAGACCATACCCATCAAGTGAATCACATACGATTCAGTAGGGAACACTTGAACAACCACAGACCGTCATACGACAGAGGTTCACGCCAAAGGGGCAGAGACCAATGGTACACTGACAACACAAGACAGCAGGAAGTAGATGAAAATGTGCCAAATAGGGCAGATGCTGCACAGAATACAGAAACAACCACCACCACCAACACTCAGGGAAATTACAACAACTAAGTTCGTCCCAACCGAGTGGATGACAAACAACAAAATCTCAGCAACTTACAATTGACATCGACACCATGATGGCTACACGAAGAGAGAGATGGAACCACTGGTCATAACGAAACAGCTGGGTGACCACACGTATGAGCTACAGAATACAAATGGCAAGTTGGTAGGAAGATACCATAAAAATAAATTGAAGCCATACAGAGAAAGGACCAAATAGTCTTTGTCAACGAATGTGTAAGGCAGGAGTGGTAGAGATGAAAGAAGATAACAATTTTAAATGGGTTACTTATAGAAAATTATGTTCAGATTAGGAATTACAACAAGGAAGAAAATCAACATAGTCATTGGCTATATCGACCACAAAGAGCATTGTCAACAGAGACAGATGAGGACACTGATTGTCATTAAATAAATGAATCATAGCGACGGAAGATAATATGTTTTTGACATAAGGATGTCAGGGACAAAAATAAAAATGAATCAATTATGATGAAAAAGATATAATATTTCGACACAAAGATGTCGAGGGTAAATTGAGAAGAAAAATAATACAATTACAGAATAATTGTAAGTATAGAAGTTTTCTCTTATAAAAATAAGAGACAAAGAAATGACAATTAGTGAAGTGAGGAAAACCATAATCAGAAAAACAATGCCCATGAATTAAGATGAATATAGCCAATGCTAAGCTCGAAGAAATGTTGAACCAAACAACAATGAATAATAACCCAATCAAGAAAATTAGTACCATTAGTAACATCAGAGTTTAAGAACTGACTCAACAACCTGCCTATACACAAGCTTATAAGACAAAGAAGGCAAAGAACTGAATAAAGTATTGCCATAAACATGATCATAATCATTAGCTCAAAATTTGTATCCTGTTTTTCTCTCCTCATAGCAAAGAATACAAGTCAAAAACCACATGAAACACTTAAATTGTATTTGTGTCAATGCCAAATGTACAATAACTGAGTATGTGTTGTATAAGAACTGAATATGTATTGTACAATAACTGAATATGTATTGTATGATAACTGGATATATTGTGTAATAACTGAATATGTTGAGTAATAACTAAATGCGTTATGCAAAAACTGAATGTGTATTGTGTAATAACTGAATATGTATTGCATAATAACAGAACATATGTGATGTGATAGCAGGATATATTGTGCAATAACTGAATATATATTGTGTAATAATTGGACATGTGTAGTAATCAAATGTGTTGTACAATAACTGAATATGTATTGTGTAATAACTGAATATGTATTGCATAATAACAGAACATATGTGATATGATAACTGGATATATTGTACAATGACTGAATATATATTGTATAATAATTGGACATATTGTGTAATAACTAAATGTGTTGTACAATAACTGGATATGTATTGTATAATAACTGAATGTATTGTGTGGTAATCGAATATGTAAAACTTATAAAGACATGCTGTATTATGTCAAAGCGAAGGACAAAGACAAACTGTGAAGAAGACTGAAAAAAAAATATTGTACAAAGTGATTGAATCATAGGAGTAGGGAGAAGTATTGTATTGTGTTTCAAGATTGTGAATAAGGTGACAACTTGAAAAACAAAACAAGGGGCATATGAGACGGAATATTGACTAATAGAAAGTTGTTCATGTAAATATTTTTGTAAGAGTGTGTAAATTTTTAATTCTTTTAATTTGGGTGTATCAGGGACCTATTTCTTTTTAATATTCAAGGTCCAATGTCTTCTCGTCACTTTGAGTTCAACCAATGAGAACTGTTGTGCGGATGAATACATAAGAATGGCGGTGTTGCGTCATAGGACGCTTGGACTAGTTTATGATTAGCGTCGGTGAACTCAAAGTGGAAGGACGTATAATTGCTGATGGCGTGTGAACATGTAAATTACACCCAAACTTTTAACCAGCATAGACGCTATCGAATTTTAAAAGTTGTTAACTAATTGAAATTGTGATAAGAAGTGTAAATAACGAATAAATGTGTTTGTGATAAAAGAACGTTGGCTTTTGCATTCCATTCTTCGACCGTCGACCCTGCAGATAAGAGTAGCGTCTGCTATAACAAACTTTCCACCTTTTAGTAAAAACCTTATTCCCGCTGCTATATTCCCGCTGCTACGTAATCATTTAATTAATAAAACCCCGCCTCAACATGATATTAAAAATGTTTCTCTGTAAATGCATTTTAACATTCTATTAATAAATTCCAACAAAAAGACAGTCTAGAATGTTTATCCTGATTTGAATGTATTGAGGTACATGTATTTGTGAACTAAAAGAGCACCTCTTTCATTTTATTTTATATTCATTCTACCAAATGCTCTGATACTTTCAGTTCACTGTCATTCAGTGCATCGTGTTCCTTTGAACTAAAATCCATTAGTTAAAAATGAATTACAGCATTTTCATCTTTTGTGCATTGTTAGATTCACTAAAACTTATATCTACTGTTATCCCTTCACTACTGTAAAACATTGCATTCCTTGATTCATTTTGAAAAAGTCTTTGATGTGCAAGGGAAAGATGCATAGTTATTTAAGTTGTAGAATCAGAAATGAAAAATTCATTGCCATAACCGGTATTTGAACCACAGGTCTTCCGCTTTACATGTGGCTGTTCTCAACCACTAAGCTCCATGGCAACATGCCAGCACAGCCTTAAATACTTCATCTGATTCACATTCTCCCAATAGACCAAAAGATAATCTGATGTTTGAGATGCCCAATGGCGACTCACAATTGTAAGTACCTAAGTCCCATGTGAAGGTAAACTTTAAAAGATAGAATCAGAAATGAAAAATTCAATACCATAGCCAGGATATGAACCACAGGTCTTGTACTCTGCCTGCGGTTGCTCTTAACACACATTTGTGTATGTGTTAGAACAATCAATTATCATTGATTGTCCTGATATATGGAAACTTTTATTGACAGTTTTATTACAAGATGAACATAAGAAAATTTCTTTTTTTATAGGAAGTGTTGAAACCTGGGCATGAAGGATCATTGGATTCTGTTAATATAGATGAGTACGAGGAAGATGAATCTTCCTCAATCATATCAGAAGACGAAGAAAAGAGACATGTAAGAAATCGGTTTAAGTGAATACTTTAATAACATTGTAAAATGAAATCCGTCCGGTATTAGAAGTGATATATAACATTTTAAAGTTAAAAAAACTGCCATTTCTAATCATTGTTTTCATACTGTGGGAAAACCACATGTTAACATGTTCAACATTTGGGGTTTTATGCAGTCTCAGTTAAAACAGTTTTATCTTGCTTGTCAGTTGGAATCCTCATTATGGATTTCACATAAATTATGACAGAAATGCTTAGTTAAGTGCAAGCAGAGGAAAATATTAATTCCTTTGGAATGTTATGTACATTATCATCAATAATTCACTTTTTTACTGGATGGCCAGATTGTATGCGAGGATATTGTAACTATGGTAGAAAGTTAGGTTGGCCTTGGCCAACGTTTAGGCAGCTGTTACATCCCCTGCTGTATTTGTGTCAGTAGATATTATAATAGGCACTTTAGTATACTATCTTTCAGGAGTGTAGACACTATAAAACATTCATGAGGAGAAAATAGACCTAAACTATCTTGAAGTTAGTAAGGCAACAAGAATGGGCTGTATGTATGACAGTATAGCTGAACCCAAGTGATCAACTCAATGCCTTCCCTTCTTGGCAGGGTGCTATATGCATTTGTCAGTATGAAAGTTCTAGTTTATTTAGAGCATACACAAAAAGTTTCTCTGCCAGTTCTTCTGCTTAGGCAATCATGCTCCTCGGGCTTTGCTTATAATAAGATTATGTCTGTAGGTATTCTTATTTTAAGGCCTTGAAATGACCAGACAGAAAATAGAGACATGGGCGAAAGGTGAGTGCCAGTATGTAGGGCAGTTTGAAGGGGGTGCGACGCTTCTCTTTAACTCGTTACTTTTATGACTATAACAGATTACTACTGCAGGATCGAAGCAGGATAGGACAAATAACACCAAGAATTCCAAGCTTCCCCTAACCCTTTTATTATGGCATAGACAAACACATTTAAGAAAACAAACATTTAAAAGGTAATAAACACATTAAAAAACCAATGATAATTGAAATAATCTGCATGCAATAATCTGCATTTACGAATTTGGGAAATTTACAGAAAATATATCGTACCAGTTTGAACACACATCAGGGGAACTTAAGCCTTTCCTTCCCCTGTTAAAGTTTCTCCATTTAACAAAATCACAAACTTTACCCAGTTTACAACAAAAATTCCTATACCTTAATGCTTCTTTAAAGATTCATATAACTGAATCAATTTCATTTCCACTGTCACTAAGCGTAGTCTTCACTTTGAAAATCTAACAATGCTAAATTGGGATTGCACTACCCAATTAAATCTTTACCCAAATGTTCCACTACAACTATCACGAAACGTATAAGATTACAAGTCATCACATAAGTAGAATGTACAAAGCTGACTACCACAATGTTCCCCTTTTACTGTCCATCATAATATGCGTCTAAAAAATGTTATACCATATAAATACTCATCTTACGTCTCCTCGCGCGCTTGTCAGTTCACCATATATGTCTCTAACCAATGCATCACCCGGCTGTCTTTCCACTGCTGAAACAATGGGTCGACCTTCACCTTGATACGAAAACGTGTTTACAGGCACTTACACTTCTTAACCTCTCTTGTTTCACCACCATCAGAAGTTGGTCTCAAACTCGAAGCTTTACGTTGCGGATTTCTGTAGACATACCATTACTAAACTGCATTCATTGCACCAGAATATAATTACTTAGTTATTTGTGCCTATGCCAAATGACCCACAGGTCGTACAAGAACTGTGTTTGCAGTTCAAAGCACCGTCGCTCACCAACTGACTCAGTGCTTAGCCCGCATTTCCAGCTGATTCCCCTCACAGCAAGACACTCACAGCAACAAGAGAACATCGGACGACAACCTCCAGTTCATGATGTCTTACATGCCCCCCCTTTTCCCGGGCTGTTCTAAGGAGGTGTCACCCGTCCTTTTACTTACCATAATGTAATACCATTACAGGGGTATCAGTACATCTATATTCTATTTGCTTTTACATAATTTACAAAGCTATTTTACAGCTGCTCACTCATGAGTACATATGAGCCGTGTAATTTTGTGACAACAATCAATATGGTTTCTTATAAAATCTTAGTCAACATCCTTGTAGATATTTGATAACACTTTGTACTCTACTTACTTTAAAGTCACCTAGGACTACTTTCAGAGAGGCTTCTATCCCCTGCTGGTCGGCTGATTGATTTCCTTGTCAGGTAACTGTCTCCTCTTACCCTCATTGCGTGCTCTGCTTCGCTCTCATTGGTCAATTCTGAGAGTTTATTGCTGGTACTTCACAATTCATTACTCAATTCTTAGTCTTAAGTACATAAATAGTCTCCCAATGATTTTTTGCCAGTTTTGAAAGCTTTTAATATTTAATATTTACATCATTAAGAATATGAATCAAGCAGTGAACTATGAAGTGATTTAATATTTACATAGTTTGTCGTCAATTTTCATTGTATTGTAGTGAAAATGCATGACTAAAGATATGCAACATTCTTTATTTCTATGAGTCAGAGTAACTGTTGTACAAGCCAGTGACTCATGGTGGGGTTGTGACTTCGGCTATCACTAGGCCTACCATGGCCGAGTGGTTAAACCATTTGCCTCTCACCAAAATAGGGTTTGATCCCAAGCAACCGCATGTGGGATTTGTGATGAACAAAACGGCACAGGGGTGGGGTTCCTCAGGTTCTCCGGTTTCCTCCGCCATCTCATTCTACCAGTGTCCATCTTCATTCCATGATCATCAGTGTCACTTCCTGTGGTGTCATGTAGTAAAAGCAGCCATTAAACCCTACAAAAAACTAGGCCTACCAGATCCAGACAATAAGGGATTGTTGATCAAATGTTAACTTCATGAACAGCCTATTTAAATAAATTTTTCTTAAAACAAGCGAAACAATTATTAAAATAGAATGAGCAATTTTATCACACCCGTTTATATATGCATGCATTCCAGCTGTCTTTCTTTACAGGTAAACTGCGTTGCCACACTATCAGAAAACAATCTCTCATGGTGTCTTCTCAATAAAACAAATGTCTTTTTCCACTGATAGTAGAGCCAAGTTGTACAAGACCAATTTGTCCTTATGTTGCCCGTAAATAAAATGTTATTAGTTTCAAGGCTAAAAAATTCCTTTCTGCGCTTGCTGTAGTGGAAGGAAATGTTAAAATCAATTCACATAGTTTATAAACTTTACTGTACACATCAAGTTCATTGGATTTCATATAATTTGCATGGTTTGAACAGACTTGTTGGAAAATTTTTGAGGCTGGCCCCATAGCTTAGTCGCTAGAGCACCTGCATGCTGTGCAGAGGTCCCGAGTTTGATTCCTGGCAGGGGGAGTAGGAATTTTTCTCCGGCCAAGATTATTACTTATCCTCCCCAGAGTCTGGAAGTACAAATGAGAGTCTGAATGTGTGTGTGTGTGTATATTAAAAAAAGAAAAGAAAACGGAAACCTAAAGTTAAATGTGTAACACCATTGCTAATAGGCAACATGTTTCATGGGAGAGGCTGTCGATGTGATCTTTGTAGTTAAAGGTGGAATTTAAATGGAGCAATACATTTTTTTTTAAATAAATATAACTTTCAGTTTGTTTTTCAAAGGCAGTATATCAAAATAGGAAACATATGGTTCTCTCAGTTCACATAATACATTTGTTGGAAAACTTTTATCGCAACTCACAAAATGTTTAGAATCCAGCAAGGCCAGAAATTTCAACTATTTCTGTGATTCGAATCTTAATTTATTTTGAATTATTAATGTGTACAGGACTTAACAGAAAATCCTTCAGTATGAAGAATGGGTTTCATCTTCACAACAGTATCTCTTTCTAGGCCTTTCTTTGTCCTGTTCATTAGTAATGCTAATATTTCTTCAAATCATATGTTTCTAATTGCTCATCTCTTGTTTATCCAAAGCTGTGATTAAATATGCTAAAATTGCAAAACCCATATTTCAGGGCTCTTTTCAGTTGCAAATGAGCATGGCTGGCAATAAAGTTTATTTAATTCGCATGAACTGGTCAGTCACACATACTTATAATTGTTTATATTAAAATATTGTTTCTAAGGTTTCTTATTTTTGTGCTTCTGCTCACACTACAAATGTGGAAGAGCTGCAGTGGGCTGTTTCACTAACTTATCCTCACATTTCAACCGCATGTATGGTCATTTCACAAATTTTTTATTACACATTGTACATCTGTTTCGAAGAATTAGTACCAGAAACTGTCTTAGTACACTGTACACTATGAAATAAATAATACTAGTACTAATAAGACCTAATAATCACACAGTATTAAAAACAGTGTTCTCGCTAAGTCCAAACCAGTCGTGTTCACATGGCACATTACAGAGACGCTTGTGTGAGTATAGTGACATGGAATTCTGAAACCTTGGTATGCTTATTCCTGCACTCTCCACCTTACCCCTCCCAGCCCATATCGTAGTGAAGGCTGCGGTAGCAAGCATTCGAAGCTCTGTTCTCCCCTCTGTTCAACGGTATAGATGAGACATATTCCATCCGATGTGCTAATTCTTCATGAGGGAAATGGCTAGTATTGCAATTATTATTAATATTACATATTAATTTCGACTTTACTTTAGATATGGGCTTTGGTGAGAACTTTGATAGCCCACAATATGCGCCACTGGTACAAGTACAACAGAACATTCAGTGATATTTGTTTCACATTGCTTCAGTTTAAAGCCTGAAAATAACTAAAATACAGTAGGACAATGTTTATCCAGCTTTCACTGCCCTGAAATGTTGTTGTTGTTAGCTAATGCTGGATTTCTGACAATGAAGTCATTAATCCTCTTGCTCTCCTATTTGAAGAGAGCAATAGCAGTAACAGTAACCATTTTTTTTAGAGAGCACCATATGTTTATGCTTTGGCGGTCACATTGCTCTCTCACAACCCCCAGAATGTCTGGAGGACCACACCTGTCGTTGGTTTACGGGTCTCACCAACCTGACCGGGAGAATTATCAAAATAAATTCACCGACCATATCCTCTGATTACCAATCAGAGGACGTATACATGCCATGACAGGTCAGCATGTTAGGGGTTAAGAGTTTAGAGAGAAATTAGAGAAATGGAGAGGTTGGAAAAATAAAGACTCCCTAGCCCTCAGGAACCCTAATAGCATCGGGGTCAGAGGAGAACAAGAGTTGACCAAGGTAAGGTCAGATAGAAAAGCTACAGTGAGGAGCAAAACACCAGTAAGTGGAAGTAATGTTCTGCTCAGCTTGGGTACCTTGTGGTCGCCATTCACATATCCCCTAGACAGAGACCCCTGAGAAAGCCCTGAAATGTATATAAGTAACCTTCTCTTTTTACTTTCTCTACTGGTAAGTAAAGGAAGTATTGTATTCCACCCAAAAATTTGATATCGAGATTTCACCGGAAATATGTTTTGAGACCCCCTGAATCCCCCCCCCCCCCCCAAAAAAAACACATTTTTAGAAAAAGGTCCGTGTATGTGTCTGTCCTTCAGTCTGTGGACAGCATAACTCAAAAAGAAAAGTCGGTTAAAAACCAAAGTTGGTAAGTTTAATTTCTTTCAAGGATGCTACACAAAGATTTTGAAAAAAATTGCTCCACCCTAAACTACCCTTTACATGGAAACTTTTTTGAACATTTTGCATTTCTTGAAAATGGCTCTAACGATTTTGATTAAAATGCCATGTGTTTGAGATATTTTTATGACAAATCAAATGTATATCTTGATTCTAAAGTAAGAACAAATTAGAAACTAAAAACTTCACTTATCTTAGTAATGTTGATATTCTTATTGTATATCTTGAATTTTCTAGCTATAGCCCATGAAGTCCTATTTACTCTGGATGATTTTAGTGTTAAACCGTAAAAGATAGACCAAATCTTACTACACAAAAAATGTAGATCTTGCTAAAACACACAATTTATGTCTAAATAAATTTTGTTGTAGAGGGAACCATTTCAAAGATATTCCTAATTTGTGTCAGTTTCGGAAAACTTAAAACTTTCATGAAATGGAACATCGTTCATTTTTTAATATGTTAAGCGTGGAAAGCTTTAAAAGGTTTGACTATTGCTCAAAGCCTACTGTATTCTAATGTTCCCCTTGGACCTACAAGGAAATACACAATAAGATAATTTGTACAAATGTTTATCTCAACTAATAGCAATAAGAGTTTGTAAGAATGGTTAGTACAGGAGTAGAAGATTTTTTTTTTTCTCTCTCCATACAAACTTGGAATTTAAGGCAAAATCAGTTTTATGGAACTGCATTACTTTAATCCTTCCTTTGAACAAATATGAGGCATTTAGAACAGTAGATGTATGCTTAATTTGGTGATATGGAGAGAAAAGCTTTCTTTCAACCTATGTGAAAGTCATACCAAAAATACTGTGATAACAATGTTTAACGAAATCAGAAAGAAATTCAGTGATATAAACATGATATGCTATTCCCACCTACAACAAATTTGGATTTACTTGTCTCATGCCTAAAGAAAGATGTTGGAAAGAGGAGCAAGTGCACCCTCTGTCTCTGTTATTGTGAAAGTGGGAGAGGTTTGACTCCTTCCATCCAATCATTAATGTACTTAAGAGGCAAGTATGAATGGACTTCCAGCATTTCTGCCTGCAAAACATGTTTTCAACCTCCCCACTCCTAACCTGCATATAGGAAGTGACCTTCCACTTTTATGGTCCCAAAGGAGGTATATTTTTCATTTGTTCTTTAACTTACCATATAGCATCCTGCCTTAGATCACATAGAGGCTTGATGTAATACATACTCCTATCTTCTTGTGAGCTCGTTGATTTCATATCAAATTCAAAATGGTTAGTCTTATATACAGCTTGATCTGAATCCAAGGTGTTAATGCTTCAGCAAATATATTTTATTTTCATTTATGAAAAGAAGCCAGAAACAGTAATATGTTTTTGAATTTTCTTAATGTTGAGTCATAATTAGTAACATTGACGTCACTTAGGGTTTACCTAAATGACTTGTTTCAGGAAATGTAAGCGATGTCTTGTTACTAATTCTGAGTCAATATTGAGAAAATATTTAATTTTATGCAAATGCATAAATCAAAAAATAAAGGCCTATTGTCTACACTCCTGCAGGGATTCTAGCTATTCCTGAAGATATCTATAGTTCATTTTATTATTAATTACGCAAAGGATAAGAAAAGAGATGTGTTAGAAGCACCACCTTATTCACTTTTTGTATATTTCCTTTTTTTTTTTTATTGGGATGAGGTTTTATACTATTGAGCACTTTTTACATGCAGAGATCACAACTATAAACAATTATAATATGCAGCACTATAGGTAAGAAGTAAATGGTAAATGAGAAATGGAAGTCAAACAAATTTGACATTTTTAAGTTCCTTAAAAAAGCAGCATAGCTCTTAGTGATGAGAAATGAGAAAAATTTTTAAAAGAAAGTATCTTCACTTAAAGCAAGATAACTGCTGGCCATAAATACTTATGCTTTTACAACTTGTTCAGAACAAAAGCTTTAGTTTACTTGATAGTATATAAAGCAGGAAGCTTAAACCAAATATGCATAAATCATTTGCAGTATTGTGTATTTGTTATTTATATTTTATATTTGATAATTATGTCTATACTGTTCATATACAAATTTCAATGCATTGATGTGTAAATATAATGTTCTTTTGTGCAGATTGTGTTTTCTAAAGTGAAACGAAATGCTGCACAGAGACTGCAGTTTTGTAATGAAGCACATAGGAATTTATATGGGCTTACAAGTGATAAGTTTTATAGAGATTTTAGATGATTGGAGTTTACACCACATTTTATATTATGGTTTCTTTATACAAATTTGCAGTGATATTATTTTCTTTACCAATAAAGCAACAATTTTGAATTCTGGCATCCTTTATTATGCTGACTACCCCCATCTACCTCCTAATTTGAGATGTGTATTAGATAAACATGCTGAAAATGGTGAGTATTAAGTTATAACTGGGGTGCAAATTTATGCATATTAAAAGTGCATAAAGAAGCACTAAACAATGCAAGAAATAAAAATTTGAAAACAGGTAAATTTATTTAGACCAACACAAAAGAATGTTGTTGTTAGCTAATGCTGGATTTCTGACAATGAAGTCATTAATCCTCTTGCTCTCCAATATTTTTCACTGATGGATGGGGCATTAGAAGTGGCCGGGCATATTTGAAGGTGGTCTCGATCCATTTCCTCTTGCAGATCACATAGAGGACAGAGTGGTGAAGAATATATCCCAATTATGTTTAAATGTTTTGCCAGACAATCATGTCCTGTAATCAACCTGAAGGTTGCAACTGCTGTTTTTCGAGGATACTCAGGAATCACTGTTTGAATGTTTGGTAGTTCCCATCTTTTATTTTTTGATTTTTCATAGTAATATTTTTCAATATTTTTTTTTAATTCAGAGTTGACTAATCTTTTAGCTGCATAAAATGGTAGATTAACTATAGATTTTTGCACATTGCCGGTACCCTTTTTTGCAAAAAAATCAGCTTTCTCATTACCACTCAGTCCACAGTGAGCCGGTATCCATTGGAAGACTAGGTGTTTTTGAAGTGCTGTTAGATGGGTAAGGATTTTCCAACATTCTATAATTGTTTGATTTTTTGGTGACAACTTGGAAGTAATTGCTGCCCTGGAATCTGAGAGAATAACTGCTTGCTGAAAATGTGAAATTCTGTACAAAACATTTTATAGGGCCATTCGAATTGCTTAAATTTCTCCATCAAAGTTCGTAGTTCCTTAACTTAAAGATTTGTGATAGGAAAAGAGGTGACATGTGACTCCAGCACCTGCTCCATCTTGGTTTGATATTAATGATCCATCAGTATAAATATGGAGCCATTCGTGTTCTGGAAATCTAGTATGGATTGTCTCTAATGCCAATAATTTTAGAACACTAGTTGGAGTATCACTTTTCTTAACTTCTTCTGTCAGGTGTAAATAATATGTGATGTCTAATGTTTGTGTCAGATTGACTTTAGATATGAAGTTTTCCTTTGAATTAGGAAGGTATACATTCTTTTTTGATGTCTTGAATTTTGGAAAGAAAGCTCTCCTGAGTCTTTAGTGTATGTGTAAAATTTCTCTTGTGCCATGTATTGAATGGGAGTCTGATCAACTTTTCATGTTGAATAAGAGCCGCTTTTTCTATTTCATATTCAATGGGGCATTGGTTGGTTAGTATTTCCATAGCTGCTATTGGTGTGGTTTTGGTAGCACATGTAATTAATCTCAGACTTTGGTTTTGAAAGATTTGAATCTTTTTTGTGTTTGCTGTTACAAGAACTTTGCTGCAGTAAGTAAATAATGGCTTTATATATACATTGTATGTTGTGTTAAGAGTTGCTCTGGAACATCCCCACTTCATTCCTGTTAGACGTTTTAACAGTGAAAGGCGCCTCTCTGCTCTTTGTATTACATTTTCTATTTGTTTGGTCCATGTAAGTTTAGTATCAAATGTAACTCCTAAATACTTTGCTTCCTTTATTTCTGGTAATTGTTGACCCTCAAAATTTTGTTTTATTTTTAGTGGCTTTTTTCTTAGTGAAAAGATTTGGTAGTTTGATTTTGTTGTATTAACAGTCATTAAATTTTCTTTGGTCCACCTTTGTAATTTGGTTAAGGATTGTTGCATGGTTTTTTCTAGTTCTGTACTTTTGCTTTTTGGTTTTGAAGTCCACATTACTAAGTCATCAGCAAATAGGGCACACTTCACACCTGATTCTTGTATTTGTTGTGGCAGATCGTTAATAAATATATTAAAAAGTGTTGTGCTGAGCACTGCGCCTTGTGGTAAGCCACGAGGTACTTGTTTGTATTTAGATATGTTTCTTCCATATCTGGTTGCAATAAAGCGTTGTGTTAGGAAATGACATAGCCATGAAAACATTGGACCTTGTATCCCTATTTTTTTTACTTTCTTTAGTAGTTTTGTTCTGCATATAGAATCATATGCACTTTGGAAATCAATAAAAACTGATAAATTATCTTCTTTTCTATTGAAGGAGTCTTTGATTTCTTGACTGAGAAGTAAGAATTGTAGAAAGAAATATCTTCCGGGCTGTTATGCCGTGGTCAGCAGACCACGGCATAACAGCCCGGAAGATATTTCTTTCTACAATTTAGACGCCGGCCGTGAAAGCCTACGTAGCTTTATGAGAAGTAAGACTTGTTCATTTGTAGAGTTGAACTCTCTAAATCCAGCTTGACATGGGGAAATTAAATTTTTTGATTCTAGAAACCAATTTAACCTGTTTGACACCATTCTTTCCATCACTTTTGCTATTATGCTAGTAAGAGCTATTGGTCTATAATTTTTTATTTCTGACGTTGTTTTGTCTTTCTTCAAGAGTGGGACAATTATTGCCTTTCGCCATTCAGCAGGTACAGTGCTTTTCCAGGATAGATTGTAGAGTTTTAGTAGTTGTTTTGCTGTTTTTCCAAGGTTTTTTATGAACTCTGGATGTATGTGATCAGGTCCAGGAGACTTTTTGTTTTTTACATTATTTATTGCAATGTTCAGTTCTTGCATTTTAAAATTTTGAAAAAAGATATTGCACTGAGTGTTAGGA
Organism: Tenodera sinensis; assembly: GCA_030765045.1. Taxonomy (NCBI): domain Eukaryota; kingdom Metazoa; phylum Arthropoda; class Insecta; order Mantodea; family Mantidae; genus Tenodera; species Tenodera sinensis. The sequence continues at coordinate 170,006,242 of CM060963.1, read as the reverse complement.
TCACATTCTCTTTCTTGTTTCAAATCTTTCTTAAATTCTTTACGTTCCTTTTTATTATTTCTTGTTACTTTATGTGAATTAGCATAATATTTATTGAATGTTTCAGCTATGGCTGCATCATTTGTTAATATTTTATTGTTGTGTATGATAGGTGTCCTGTTGTTTTCTTTCCTACCCTTGACATTTTTTATGAACTTATGAGCTTTGTTACCATCTGTCCTATAATCCATCTTTTCTAAGAAATTATTAAAGTAATTCTTTTTAGCAGTATTAATTTCTTTTTTTAGTGAGGCACATTTCTTCCACCATATTTGTGTAGCCGATATGTTTTTTGTTTGTTCAGCTGTATTTCTAGCTATATCCCTTTGCTTTTTCAGTTCTTCTAACTGGGGGTTCCAAAAGGGTTTGAAATTTTTAATTCTTCCCCGAGGAATATGTTTTTTTGCGGTTTCTAGGATGACTTTACAGAAATTTTTGTTCAAATGATCTGGTTGGTCATGTAGCTGTGAGTTTGTTTGTTCTTTAAATTTATGTTCCAGTTCAGTTTTATATTTGATCCAATCTGCTTTTTTGAAGTTCCAATACAGATTCGTGTGACATTGACTGTTATTTGTATTATCTAGTTTTATATCAGCAATTACTGCTCTGTGACCAGAACTTGGATCTTCTATAACTTGTTTTTTAATTTTTGAAACTATCTGTTGTAGCTAACAAGAGGTCTGGGTTACTGCCTGCTCCAGAGTAATGTATGAAGGTTGTGGGATCTTCTTTACTATAAATCAGTTCAAAAGTTGTGGTATTCAAAAATTCTTCCACTATCTTCCCTGTTGATGCGGAATGAATGTTGGTTGCTCCACGTTAGATCGCCATTTGAAGCGAAATTGGATGATGCTTCGCTGTAGCTTAACGACCGTTGTCGATACTTGAAGTTCGGCACCGACTAGCTCAACATGAGATTTCTATAATCCAGGGTATGCGTGAGTATAATTTATAGATCACCCAGAATATACTTTGGAGATTATTTATTTTCCACTCTTTGACGCATTTTGGGAGTTATGCCCACTTCCAATACATATATACTCGCAGAGCAACAGCAAATCACATGTGTACACCTCTAAGTCCACTACCGATCTGGGGCGAGTGGTCACGCTTCCTGGCGTCCCCACGCTAGGAAAACGTTCTTTCCAATTTTAAATTTCATGACGTCATCAAAAGAAAGCCTCGTATCCAAAATGCTATTTCATTCCTTTTCACAATTTAGAAATGTCCCTTTCTATTATAACATGTTCTTTTTTGAATTCCGAATATATAGTTACCTTTCTATGATTAAACAATGTTTACTTTATATTTTATTAAACATATCGCGCGACTTTTAAGGTTGGCAGACCTGAATTTTGACCGTGAATTTAAAATTATGTGGTATGACACCATGACTCGTTAATTTCAAACCAATAATGCGTTTATCCTACAAATTTAACGACTATTATTTACTCATATCTTGCTCACCTTACAACACTTCCTACTCTATTATCTACCTATGTTATTACTCAACACTTATCGCAAATCTCACATCCGGCAATTAAACTAAAACGTGTCTTTATCAAGCCCATTCGATTTGAAATCTAAATTTCGGTATCACTGTAGAATCCACTTTTTCATAACCCCATCTTTTGGAATGAGCATTGAAATCCCCAATTACGATTGTTTTATTTAATTGGTCAATAAGAGAGAGATCTGGTTTATTCCTGGGAGGATTGTAAATACTGTATAAATGTAGATGTGTTTTGTTATCCCAAACATTTAGCTTTATTAATTCACTTTTATCTGTGTTATCAATTTCTTTAACAATTTCAAAGGAGGATTTAATATCCTTTTTGACTCCAACTAATATTCCACTACTTATCTGTCTATTTTTGGGTTGTAGGTGTAGTAGAAAACCAGTAAAATTGAAGTATTTAAGTTGGTCATTTGTTAGATTTGCTTCCTGTATGAAAAATATATCTATTTTATAGTCAAATACAATTTTATTCAGTTCTACTCTTTTTGTTTGTGTGAGACCACCCACATTCCATTGTAGAAGTCTGATGTTAGATCAGACAGTTATAATGTACGGTGGGCCAAAGAATAAAATTAGCAACTCACAAGGTAGGAAAAATATAAAATTGAAAGTAAGGGTATTGTAGATGATTTTTGATGTATTTATTTTGTTATAAGTTTAATTGTATTGTTTTGAGCATAAATAAATCATTCACTCATACTCCATAGCCTCTTCTGCAATAATAATTATACCACAATATGATAGAATGTTTATGGAATGCAAATTTTAATAAACTAGTAGTGATGTTTGAGCTCAATTTTTGAGTCACTTTTTATACACTTGTCTTCACTTCAAAGTGTTGAAAATATTGTAACATTTTCGAGATCATTTGAGCAGATATGTTGCAGCTAAGTTATGGGATAAAGCAGCAACAAAAATGATCAGAAGCACTACTAACAGTAAAGCATTCATGTTTGAGTTCAATTTTTGAGTCATCTTTTTTACACTCAACTTCACTTCAAAGTATTGAAAACTCTAACCTATAGTTGTCATTCTTTGACCATCCAAGAATCATGAGAGAATTAAGGCTAAAGTATTTTAAAAGTCTGAGTTTTGAATATTTAATAATAATATTAATAATAATAATGTAATGTAAAATGCCTTTTTACACTGAAATACAAGATGCACAATGGAAAACCCTTTTACGCTGATCTTAACCTACCTGTTTATGAGTGATCTGGAAATTAAGATTATAAAAACCTTCCCATGGACCTTCATGACCCGGCACTGTTGTGCAGACAGCATATTTACCATCATTCTGGAGAAACACATTGAGACCTTGAAATTATTGAACCTTCAATAAATTCATTAATTTCTAAGGTGGGCAGCCACAGCACCCCCATACCCCGCTTCATGATGTCCATGCAGACAACTATATAGAATCCAACAGTTATAATCAAAACCACATTATTATGCAGTTTTCAATAGTTTGATAAATACCTTTTTCATCTACCTCTCAACAAAGCAGAATTTAACAAAGAAAAAGAGAATCTAAAGAATAGCAGAAAACAATGGTTTCAACAGTAAAACAAAACAAAATTCAGAAGGTACAAAAGCTGAAGACAGTTCGAGAAACCACCAAATTGTTAGCAGAAAGAGAAAAATGCACATACTTGAAGTTGACAATACCATACCAAAGTCCATGTCCAGTTCTAGAAAATATTCAAGCAGCACAAAATCATTCTTGCACCCAAAAAAGCCATACTCCACAGAACCTACCATATTCTGAACTAAAGGATACCATACCAGCAACAGCAAAATCAGGACTATACCAATTTAACTGCAAAGACTGCAACAAAATTTATAATGGGAAAACAAGAAACAACTCAGGAATCTAAAGTATAATGAAGAAGAAAAATCATAGTAGTGGCACCTTTTGGCTAAAAACAACAAAATTGATCCTGAACCTATACTTTTAAAACATATCTGTAATTAAAACAACTGACACTCTGGGAGAACGTTTTCATTTTGAAAAACAAAGGTTGGGTTTTCAACTTTGATTTATTCCAATTGACAACCTCGACAGGAAATTCCTTGAAAAGGCACCAGATGACAACATTAGCACAAGTGTTCAACATGCTTCAGAAGTTGGCATTAGGTTGATGGGAGCAACAGCTCTCTAAACATGTCCCATTTTACATAAATACAAGTGATCTGTGAGTAAACAGACTTACATATGCTATCTACAAACAACCTATCTTAGAGAGACATAGATGGCCACATCTTGTTTGTAACCAGGTAGAACACAACAATGTATAACAAAATTTTGCATATTGTAGTATTAGATGTACATTAGTGTAGACATGCTTTATTTAGATCAAGAAAATATGCAATTCAAAAATTGTGAACACAAGTCAGCAAGATGTTTTAACAAGTTCATGATGAATAAATCACATGTTAATTTTGAATCTGAATTTTTATTTAGTAAAATTTATCCCCTTAAGATACTGAAACCATAAGATACTGAAGAGAAAGAGTGTTTTTAAAACCTGCCACACTTTAAATGAACTACCACCATTTCATGCCATATAAACTTTTACAAACTTAAAAAATTAAGACATGTTGAATAGAACATTGAATGTTATTTCTACTTTGTCAGCCTTATGTATCCTTAATGAAACAGAACTTCTGGTGATGGAGTACACATGTAGTAAGCAACCATTGGAGTCATTTATTAAACAAAAATTCTCAAACATTAAATTTAAAGGACTCTATTATGCACTCCTGAATATCTTTCATCAGTGCACATTATCATTTTCAAACATCTGCACATACTATTATTGCATTAGTTGAATCATTAGTAAGTGAATCTTCTATGCACAACCATAGAAAACTCCTGTGTAGCCCATTTAGAGTTTTTTTTTAATTACTGTCCTCCAATATTGTGTCTTATCGGATGGTGAATGAATGAAATGGGTGAAATGATGCTCAAATGAGCCCGACGTCCAAGGAGCTTTAAGCTACCCAACATTTGTCTTCTCAGGATTAGGGAAAACCTCAGAAAAAACCTTACCCGTATAACTTACCCTAAGCGAGATTCCAACCTCCGGCTTCTTCTTGAACGTGAGGCAGACATGCTAACCATCACGCTACCAAGGCGGGCACCCTTTTAGGGTGAATAGCAATGACAACTCTTGAATGCCTGGCGGTAATTTCACTGTCATTAATCAAATGGTTACATAAGAGGAGTTATACTGTTGCTAGAAAATTTTCCAAATAAATTACACAGAACAAACGCAGAGTTTCGATCACCTGGGCTGTTATCTTTTATAGAGGATGTTTCAGAATTTAACTACACAAATTTGAATAACCCCAGAGGGATCAAAACATTTTGAGATAGGGAAGTTGTGGTCCACAAGCTCAACATTGGAAGATATATGTAATTTATGGTACTGGATGTCAGTCAGAGATACATCAAATTAAAAAGATGCAAGGTTCTGTTTCATTGTTCAAAATATCCATTTATATTCCGTTAGTGGAAAAACTTGTAGTCATCACATAAGTGGTCATTAATCTAGCAGTGGAGGTGACCGGACATACAGTGAAGGATACTCCTGGAGTCAAAGAAAAAAAGGAGTTAAGTAACATGACAGCTAAAGAGCAGATAAACAAAACAGCTTTAGTACGAGATGAAGGACTGGCAGAGAGATTCAGACAAGATTGGATGAAATACGATAGGTAAAACAAAGAAATGGAAACTTAAAAAGAACACTGAAAAGAATGGAAGAAGCACAAAGGACACAAATGAAGTTAATTCATCAGTGGAGACAAGCAAGAAATAAAGGCAAGAGGGTATGCATTAAAAACTTCAAGCTGTACACTGTTAACCAGGCAACAGAGAAAAAAAACAGACTAAACAACAAGCAGAGACAAGAACAGCAGTCATTGAACCAACAAAGACGGGGAAATGATCAAGTGCCAGTAGGAAGTGTGTTGCACAGCAGTGAAGAGACGATTACTCAGTATTTTGCAGCATGCATGGACCTAACAAGTACAACTTCAAGGTCAAGTGCAAGCAAAATGCAAGGTGGTGCTATGGTGGGATGTGGAGCATGGAAGAAACAGGGAAAAGAGCCAAGACAGGACCTTCTAGATTAACGGACCTGACCCTGGCATCCCAGTTGTACAAAAATGGCGTCGGCTGGTGGGAGTGATTTCTGAGGTGTTTCCACATGCTGTTTTTCGTATTATTTTCTATGTCTTCGAGTTATTGTTTCTTATAATAATTCCTATGTAAGTTTGTCTTCATATTAGCAAAGCGAGTGTTTCAAAAGTTTTATTTGGGTAGTATAGGAACAGGAATAAATGTAATAACGTTTTGACTGTGCCGTGTGCTATCCACGTGTTCATGTTTATTGTGTTCCATCTAGGACTATGGCTACATTAGCCGTATAGTGTGGTTAATTTATCTGTTTGCAAGTACAATTTGTGTCACGATTACAGTGGTGAGAGGTTGTTGAAGAAAAACTGTTCCAGTAGTGTATATTAATGTTGCCATACTACAACCTAACCTCAAACACGACAATGCACCGTAACTGTTGCATTCCCAGATGCAAATTAAAAATCAGAAACTTTCAGTTAAAACAAAAGGTAAATTACAACATAAAGCTTCTAAATTCAGTATTTAATTACAATAAATTGCAGCGTTATGTGTATTAGTTGCCGGTGTGTCTATAACATGGTGAATAGTGAAAGACAATAATTTCGAGTGAATTCAATTAGTGGCATCTGCAACACCAACAGTTTGTTTCATGTAAGTAGTATGCTGCTCATATTTGTACATTATCTTTTGTCTTTGTAATTTAAATGTGTAGCTGTAGTTTAGAAGAAATGTGTTATGTTGCTGCATGTAAAACTGTAGACTATAGCAAAGTTTGGTAAATATTTACAAAATCGTCCGCTCGAGAAAACGAAAACATAGTGCAATGGATGCAGTTTTTATTGCTGATTGCGATCTTGTAAGTTTTATTGTGCGCTCAAGCTTCCTGTTTTATTTATGAGAAAATTTCGTACGGTCGATGAAGTGGTTTTATTTCGCTTATGCGGCGGATATTTAGCTAATAAATGTGCATAAACGAGTGTAATATATGCTACAATGATTGATTAATGCATTTACGTTGAAATGATTGCATAAACACTACCCAAATTGTAAATATTTCGATAACACAGGACCCTGTCACCCCACTCATATGCAAAACTAACCTAACCTAACACAATGTTGCTTTACAATACTGATTTAAGATTACGTATTTCATGTATTTCATTTACAGTGCTGTTTTACGGTTATTATTTTTAATATTTCATCTGCTTTTGTGGATTCCCCCTGTAAAATAAAGTGTCCTGAAGTGCTGAGTAATATGTTGTTGCAAACTGAGTAATCAAGTTCTCAGTAATAGTAAAAGCAAAATTTCACCCTAAAGGTTTTGAATTCAGTAGGTAGTTAATTATCCTAAATGGCAGCATTTGTATATCAGCCATCCAGTATAGTATGTTTTGTGTAGGTATATAACATTATGCACATTGTACAAATGTGAAAAACAGTGTAAACAATGATTAATAATTCTGAGTCAACTCACTGTCAACACTTCTGTTTTATTTAAGTAACATGCTGCTTGCAGTTTTGTCTATCTTCTTTGTAATTTGAGTGTGTAATGCAGTTACATAATGGCATGTAAACCTGTAGATTGCATGAATGATATTTGAGGTTATATATTTCATTGCCCATGGTTTATCGTTTAATATTAAATGTCGTTCTTTTTTGTTTACTTGAGTTTATGTTTAAGACAGTGTTTTTGTGTTTAACACAGCCCATATTCACAAAATAGGCGTGTTATTACACCACATTTTTATTTTACTGCGTTGAAATCGTAGCCTGTAGACGAGTTGTTTACAAGTAGTTCCCACCACATAGGCCGCCATCTTGAATCACAGTGTCAGGTCCGGTATTTAGGAGGTCCTGGCCAAGATGTGCGTTGATAACTGGATAGTCAGGTGGAGGCAAAGAAAAGTATGTACTCAAGAATAGCTACAGAAACAATGATGGATGAAATAACTAATGGACCAAAGATGGTGAGGGAGATATGGAGAACTAAGCAGGAGAGAGAGAGAGAGAGAGAGAGAAAGAAAAAGTAATGTGCTCTTCAAGACTCCAAACTCTTATTGCTAATCTTCCATTTATTTATTACTTTGCGCCCTAGACGCTGAACAAGAGCAGGCTTGTTTTAACTAGTTGCCCACATTGATTATAAAGCTAAATGGCAGCTGAATCAGTTGCATGCAACCTCATATTAGACTTTACTCCATAATGCACAAATCTGAGCCTCAGACCTTAGGTTCCCTACCTCAAATCATTGTTTATTATTTCTCCACATGCCTCTGAATTTGTGTGGTGAATTCTGATACATTCTGCATGTGAATTATTCATCTGTTTGTAAAGGAAGCATTTAAGAAACTTCAAATTCTGAAACATATCAATTTTGCTTCTAGTACAAAGGTAGTTCAGATGCCATCTGATAGGTGCTTTGTACACTTAAGGGAGAAGAGTGAGCAGGAGGTCCAAGAAAATAAAACCCTGCATTTGAACCAGATAGTTATCTATGGTTTTCTAGACATTTATTAAAGAAGTATGAAACAACTTGGCATGATAGAATACATCCCTTTCTTTAGGAAAGGAGAATAAGAAATAAAAACAACACTTGGTGGATGTATATTTCATGACATGGAGGTCATCTATTAACACAATCTTATATAAAATAATACACGTTAATCTGTCTTTGCAAAAAAGTTCTTGGTATGTTCTTCCTCTTCTTGATTAGCTATACAATGTAAATCTGATGTCTTTTGGCACTTCCTTCACTTGTCAGGACCTTCCACACCAGCTTGTGTCATCAAATCAGCTATGTTCTTTTCCAAGTCATCTATCCTGTTGCCCATTTCATCTAGTGGACTTTATTAAAGAAAAGAGCTGTTGTGTTTCTAGTGAAATACACTATAAAAACATGACCTAAAACAATTATCTAGTTAGAGTTCTGGCAGAACACCACTTCTATTACATCTCCAACTAGATGATTGCTTCACGTGTGTTCAGTCCCAACATGCAGCTTCTACCATGTTTATACCGTAAAATATGTTAAATACAATGCTTATATTTTACCTTAGAATTGCTTATCAGGATAATCATCTAGAAAAATGGAGAAAAAACTTACAAGACTTCTAGTTTTTCTGCAGATTCTTTGCAATTATGTAAAGCAAACAAAATATGTGTGGTCACTTATCCCTGTCACTGTCAGCTGCTTACACATTTGAGGCACTTATGTTTATCTTCTTCTTTAGTGGATTACCTTCCTGTTTGTTGGGCTTACACCCCGAAGGACTTACAAGTCAATACCTTGGGTCAGTAGCCTGTTGAGCATCATAACATATCCAAAATGCATAATCACCCTAATTCCTGGTACGTGATGAAGAAGAAAGGCATTAAATGTAGCCATGAAGGAGCTGATAGGCAAATTTGCAGGTCAAATTACCCAAACCCAGCACTCACCTGCGACCGAGGAAAACTATGAGAAAACCGTCAGTCAGGTAGGTTGGTTAGTTAATTAGTCCCAGGGGTTTGCACCTGGAAGCTCCTGAATGTGAGCTGCATACATTACTATAGCACCACCTCACTGTTAAATTCATGTTCAGTGTTTAAAAATTGTTGTTGTTAGCTAATGCTGGATTTTTGACAATGAAGTCATTAATCCTCTTGCTCTCCAATATTTTTCACTGATGATATTGAAGAGAGCAATAGCAGTAACAGTAACCGCTTTTTAGAGAGCACCATATTTTTATGTTTTGGCAGTCACATCGCTCTCTCACAACCCCCAGAACGTCTGGAGGACCACACCTGTCGTTGGTTTACGGGTCTCACTGACCTGACCGAGAGAGTTATCAAAATAAATTCACCGACCATATCCTCTGATTACCAATCAGAGGACGTATTACATGCCATGACAGGTCAGCATGTTAGGGGTTAAGATTTTATAGAGAAATTAGAGAAATGGAGAGGTTGGAAAAATAAAGACTCCCTAGCCCTCGGGAACCCTAATAGCATCTGGGTCGGAAGAGAACAAGAGTAATGAAACTATTAAATGTATCAATTAGTGCATTTTACAAGCAATAACATTAAAAACAGATGGATCTATTTTCTCTCCTTAAGCTGAGTGCTTCATTCTCAAACCAATGAGAGCATTCACTGCAGTCACATGTGCACAGCTGTTTCTCAGTATACAAATAAGTGTGTTTCTATTCAAGATGCTCTCGGGCTTCGAGCCAGGTGTAGTGATGAAAAGACATCGACGTTTCGGGAGTGTACATCTCTCCCATCTTCAGGATGAATGACTAGCAAGAGTGAAGGGACCAGTACTGTCAGCCAGTACGTACCGAGTAGAAAACATCCAGTCTAGTGTGGAGGTGGATCACCGCTCCGTTGGAATCTGTGTTTTCTGAGTCGGTCGATTTCCAATTTTAAGGCTGGTTTCCAAGATGGACTAAACTGCAATCCAGCGTCCCGGTTCAGTGTACTCTTCTCGGAGGAGATGGCCAGAGCCTCCTTAACCATCCGTTCCCATAAACCGCTACATTTTGCTACAATGGTCGTTTCTTTGAAGTTAGCTCTGTGGTCTTTTTCAAAGCAGTGCTCCGCCAGCCCTGACTTTTCAGGCTGCATTAATCGTATGGACCGTTCATGCTCCTTGACTCTGGTGGAAATGGTCCTGCCGGTTTGCCCTATGTACGGCGTCCCGCATTCACAGGGGATATGGTATACCCCTGGTACATTAAGGAGCAGTTTGTCCTTAACCGGCCTCACTAGGTGTTGGATCTTCAAAGGCGGCTTGTGGATGGTTCTGATGTTGTGTTTAGCGAGAATTCTACTGATTCTGCCGGAAAGATTGTTTCTTACAACAGAAGGACAATTGTCAAGCTATCCCATCAAATTTAAGTTAGAAGTTATTCAGTAATATGTTGAGTGGTTGTACAGGGTCTGGCATAATTAGCCTGATTTTAGTTACATAGTATGGCATCGCTGTTCACGCATGTGAAAAATTATTTTGCACACTGTATTAAGGAAGGACTGCCATTTGTAATTATGGTCTTGTGGAGGTCAGAGCATAACATATTCACATAGAGGCATATTTAAAAAACAGCGAGTCTCCCATCAGAGAACAACCATGCTTTCGTTGCCCTTTTGGGTTGAGACATCATGAAGTCCCATTCTGGACAACTGCATCTTGTGTAAAGAAAAAAATCCAGGTTGTCCAAAGATACAGAAGATACCGGAGTGAGTAGAGAAGCTTGTGAAGCATTCATCCGAAGTCGTAGGCATTCTGCTGCAAGATATGCCTTGACACTAGGAATGTCAAACCGTTCACTGAGGCACATCATCCATGATGACCTGCACTCCATTGATACAAATTACAGGTCGTCAGGAAACTAAGAGAAGAAGATAAAGTTCCCTGATGAACCTTATCCTTGCGCTTCCTTGAACTCTTAGCAGCTGATCTGGAGATACAAAACAACATGATGTTGGATGAGTTTTTTTTTTGGGTAGTGTTTAACACCCACTTTTACTACTATGGCAGTGCAGGCGGTGACACTGATGATACATAGAATGAGATGGCGGGAGAAACTGGAGAACCAGGAGGAAACCCACCCCAGCACTGCTTTGTCCACCATAAATCCCACATGCAGTTGCCTCGGATTGCACCCGGGCTGCTTTGGTGAGAAGTGAATGGTCTAACCACTCAGCTACGGTGCGGCCGTTGAATGAGGTGTTATAAACAAAACCAAGTAATGCCATATTATGTGATAAAATGGCATATATCCTTCTGTGTTTTCAGTGCATGTTTCAATAAATTTGTCAATTCATTTCAAAGTTCTGTTCTGTCTATTCTGCTGAACCCTGTATAATACACAAAATCATTATGAAACTGCTCCCACAATTCAGTTAATCAGTTGACTATCTGCACCTTCCCACTCTTCTCTGTGCAATAGTGTGGCACATTACTGCATGCATTAAAAATTGTTGTAAAACACAATTGGCTCACTAAACAAAAAACTAACCCATAGCGCAACAGCCCAGAAAGGGCCAAGTTTATTGCCCAACCGCTGCATCCCCCTCCTCTGCCCACTACAGGCATCATTGGTGGGGTGCAGTAATGGACAGTGGGACGTGGTCAGCAACCCCACCCCCCAAGCCCTCCCAGCCAGTTATGCGGCCTTCACAACCTGGGGCTGCTACTTCTCCATCAAGTAGCTCCTCAATTGGTCCCCCCGGGACCTAATGAAGCTGAGTGCACCCCGTGCCAGATCTCCCAGCGGAGTTAAAATCTCTATGCTGGTACCGAGGATCGAACCCGGGTCCTCCTCGCCAGAGGCAAGCGTGCTAAGTGGCTCACTAAATTGTGTAAATAATATTGTTTTAAAGAAACAACACCTTGAGCAGAACATCTCTGACAGCCCTAATCCACAATAAGTTTCAGTAGGTTCTGGGAAACAGATTCTTATCCTGTTCACTATGCAGCATGATATACCAAACAGTGATTTTACAACCACAAAATGGTAATATGTCAAGAACCTTCAGTTTCAGGATCACAGTATCCGGAATAACGATGATGTATATTTATGCGTACTCAACTACTAGATCAGCATCCTTATAAATTGAGTCATGGAGAAAGCCAGATATAAATATGAATACAAAATAAAACTCCTAGCAAAAGTCACAAATATAGATCAATATACAGAACTAATCATGGCAAAAGCCAGAAATAAAGAGTAATTTATAAAAAAGAGCCAAAAGACATGAAATTTCAATGTCTTAACACTAAATTCTGAGATGGAAGTTTACCTTTGAACAAAATTTAAAAACTCTTTCAATTGCCTGGTTATGGCTGCCAAGACTTTTTTATTGACGTTTTAGGGGCTGGTCACTATGTAATCACCTTGACTTTTCATTCTCTTTGCTTGCCCGGGACATAAAAAGTGAATGACTGCATATTAAATAAAAGTATAAGTACTGGAAAATGTAAAGTACTAATAATAAATATCTCAAAAGTAGTTATTTCCACAAAAAATGTATATGACAAATTATGTGCTTTAACAAGATCCACAATTTTTAAGCAGTAAGATTTTGTTTATCTCTTACGGTATACAAGTTATGTAAAATCATCCACAATGAAAAGGACTTCAGAGGCACTTCCTAGAAAATTCAAGATATACATTTCATTTGTGATAAACATATCTCAAATATGTGGTATTTCAATAAAAATCGTTAAGGGCCACTTTTGAGAAAATTAAAACTTTTTAAAACTTTATAGGTAAAGGATAGTTGGAGTAATTTTCTTAAAAATCTTTGTGTTACATCCTTATAAGAATCTGGACTTTGATACTAAGTTTGGTTTTTAACTGACTTTCCACACATTTTTCTAAACTTCCTTCATTTGGATTCAGGACATTTCCAAATGTGTTTCCAGTGAAATCTAGAATTTTTGGAAAGAGCACAATTATTTCCTCTGTTTACTCTAAGTATGCAGTAGAGAAAGTAAGACATTTGGGGAATAAATCTTAGAACATTTTAGTATTTATTATTCATGCAATTAATTTTGTGCACAGTATGGCTTTGAGAATGAGTTGGACACAGCTTGAAACCCAGGGTCAGCAAAAAATAACAGCATTACTAAGATAAGTGAAGTTTTTAGTTTCTAATTTGTTCTTACTTTAGAAGTTCAAATGCTTTTAAAATTAGCTTGCACTTCGTTTTAATTAACAATGAAATTACTATAAACTTAGTATTGCGAAGACAAATTCAGCAAGCAAGCAAGGTGAGCTGCTGTATTGGAACTACAAAGAGTCTGCTTTTTCTAGAAGCCTGATATCTACATATATATGCTTAACAAATCACAATGTTCAAATATTTACTATGCAATGAGTTTCAAATATGCTCAAAAGGATATTCCTTGTGATAATCTGATCAGACATGGTTTGGAATTTGTCCTGCATTCCTTGGAGCAATGTCTGAACCTGAAATAGTAAAATGTAAGTTATAGACATATGAATTAATATTTATTATCAAGTAAATAATCTAAAATGTAATTACTTTGAAATATTAGAAACAATGCTAAGATCACAGTCATGAATTTCACAAAATAAAAGTGTGATCCATTATGACAGGATGTACATTGTTTTAAAAGTAATCTTTGTTAGGTAGTAGAGAAGTTCTGATTAGTAACATCACATATCATTATTTAGAACAAATTTAACTATGGTTCAATATCCTCTATTTAGGGTTAATTATGAAAAATAGATAAAGGAATAAGGAAATAAAACCTTCAAGTCAACCTTGCACGATTTTCTCTACTCATTACCTCATCTAATTCATTATATATTATCGCATTCAACAGTGATTACTTCATTGTTTTTAAATAATTACCAGTTAATATTACGCATTTGCTAAAACACTTAACGTCGCTTTGTTCCATGTGAACAGACACAGTTGTGTCTGTTATCTAACCAGGTTTAAAAAAAGGCTCTTTGGTTGGTTCAGGAGTTCATGAGGCAATATCATGTTCTTAAAAAAATATTAATCACCACTCAGGTTATTTATGTAGGTGCCTAACATTCGCTAACATAAGAATTGGTGAAGAAAATTTAATTTTAGCAAATGCGCAATATTAACCGAATTACCTTTTACTTGAAATAATCTCAAATTAAAACCAAATGAAATTGGCTGCACAACTGTTCACATATCGTGTTATCTTTTATTTATGAACTAATCAGTCTGGTAATAACAATCATAAGATATGATTTATTTAATTGATTCCTCATGATAGTTCAACGAAGATGGAAGATTTATAGTTATATGGACTATTTAGAAAGTGGCAAATGGCAAATGAAATTTAAGTTATTTGACAAACTGTGTATTTCAATGAGTTCCTAAGATTTTTTGTCTCATGGTTTAGATAATGTTGTGTAACATTCACAGAAAAATAAATGATACGCTAGGTATTTGTTAGCCAAGCAAATATTTTAAACACACAGCCTTTAATCAAATTAAGTACAGCCAATTTCGAGAACCTGAAAAATAACGCTTGCTAGACAATCAATCCTAAAGCACTTTAAAAAAAAAAAATCTGATGTGTTGCACTCACATGACTTTCTCTACTTTTGTACTAACCATTCTTACAAACTCTTATTCCTCTATCTTCTTTGTTTAGTTGAGGTAAACATTTACACAAATTTGTTATAGCTTACTTCCTTGTAGGTGGAAGGGGAATATGGGAATACAGCAGGCTTTGAGTGATAGTCAAATCTTTTAAAGCTTTGAGATCCTGTTCTCTTTGCATGCTTAACATATAAAAAAAATTAACAGCAATGTTCCATTTCACCAAAGTTTTAAGTTTTCCGAAACTGACTAACATAACAAGGAATATTTCCGAAGTGGTTCACTCCAAAAAAACATTTATTTAGACATAAATTGTGTGTTTTAGGCAGATCTACATTTTTTGTATCGTAAGATTTTGTCTATCTCTTACGGTTTACGAGTTATTCAAAAGTCATCAAGACTAAACAGGATTACATAGGAAATAGCCAGAAAATTCAAACTATACATTTCATTTGCCATAAAAATATCTCAAACAAGTGGCATTTTAATCAAAATCGTTAGAGCCATTTTCAAGAAAATCAAATTTTTCCATGTAAAGGGTGGTTTAGGGTGGGGCTATTTTCTTCTAAATCTTTGTGTCATATCCTTGAAAGACATTAAACTTAAATATCAACTTTGGTTTTTAACCGACTTTTCGTTTTTGAGTTATGCTGTCCACAGACTGACAGACACACAGAAACAGACACACACACCTTTTTCTAAAAATGCTTTTTCTGGAATTAGGGGGTCTCAAAACATATATTTACGGTGAAATCTCGACATCAAAGTTTTGGGTGGAATACAATACTTCCTTCTACTTACCAGTAGAGAAAGTAAAAATTATCCTGGGTATGCCTAGAATTTATTTACTGCAATCATACATATGAAGGGTACATGGGAAAAAGGGGCAATGTCAACTGAAACAAAAAATGAAGTAACACTACCAAGATGGGTGGTAGCACAGTTTAAGGCAATGTTCAACCAAATAAAGCAAAACATCACTGAAATATAACATGTCTCAGAAATCATTTACAATTGATGTAAGGAGAATGTCACCACAGAACAATAGTGTGTAGTAGCATCAGTTTGGGATATCCTTGCATGGATATGTGCAGTGCATCCAACACTTATGCAGCTGAGGTTAAAATTAAAATGTCAAAAATAGAATCACTTAACAATGATTGTGCAAAGTGTAAAGAGATTAAAGCTCAATTATATCCTTCAGGGATTCAAAACCAAATTCTTATGAGAGCTGAACAGTTTTACACCGGTAAACGACTTGCAAGGCTCACTTTCAAGAAAGCTGTTGATAGGGAAGCAATAGCGATAGATTTCCAAAAGAATTTGTGCATAGTTAATTTATCCACTAACAACCTGTATTACCATAGACAGCTTTCATTGTTCTCCTTCAATACGCATTTTTTGTCTAGCAGACACTTGATATTTTATACATTCCCAGAGACAGTTATACATAAAGCAGCAGATGAACTGTGTTATATCACTTGGCGAAGAAAGAAAACATTTGATCTTCCGTGATTCTGCATGTGGACAGAACAAGAACTGGACTGTTTTCAGATTTCTCCACTTGTACATCATACCAAATGTCTATACCACTTGCAAAAGCTAAAGGCATGTGAACGCTGGCCAATGCTCAAGCAGAGTGCTCTTGCCAAGCGTAGTGCATGTACTGGCAGAGGTTCTGTACATATGGGTGTGTGAGATGCATGCACCACATTCGGCAGCGCTGGTAGGAGGGGCAAGCTTAGGATTCGCTGGAGTCCACAACATGCCCCGCCTCCATATGCCTTTAAGTTTTGCGAAGATTATAGATTAGATGAAAATAGCGTTTCCACTTTGTGCGATAGAGCATGATAGAAACATGGCACTAATTGATCAGAAATTTGCAGCTGAAACGCCAGAAGACTGGGTGAATCATTTTAGGAGTGCCAGGAATAATCCCTTCGCCTTCCATGTAATCAAAGTTAATCAACCAATGAATACAGAGACAGTTACAAATGCTCCAGGATCAAAACCAGATAGTGAGTTTGTTTTTCCAGATACATCTTATGAATGTAAGTGCAATAGTTACTGTACATGAAGTTGGCGCTCGCCTACCACCTAGGCGGCCCGGGTTCGATCCCAGGGACCCGCATGTGGTATTCGTGGTGGACGAAGCGGCGTCAGGGCGGGTTTTCTCCGGGTACTCCGGTTTCCCCCGACATCTCATTCCACCGGTGCTCCATCTTCATTCCATGTATCATCAGTGTCACCGCCTGCGGTGCCATAGTAGTAAAAGCGGGCGTTAAACACTACGAACGAACCTACATGAAGTTGCTCTACATTCACAAACATGCTGGGAATATTGAAGGTGTAAATTTGTTACTACTACTTCATGTTTACATCCAATCTCTGATCTGCTAGTCCTTAGATCATTTTGTGGACCAGAGGGGAGATCATTCATATACTTCCTCACTATTAATAGTTGAGAGATGTAATAATACTACTTGTTATGGTTTGTTAAAAGTGACACTCCTCTTTATTTCCATGATACTGTGTTGATAACACTGACATTCCCCTTTATTTTCATGACAAATGTGAATTTACTTCATTTTTCATTTTTTTTGCAATTATAAGCATTAATTTTACATTTTCATTATTATCTATGTACAGCACCAATATACTTGACTAACCTTAAATAATACAAAGAGAACCAAAAGCATAAAAACCGCTATGCAGTGTTTTTCTACTGCGCTACCAGAAAAATGATAACGCAGCTGATGTACACAAGGTCATGTGGTTGACTTGTTTTTCTCTGCTCTGAAAGTGCAGTAATGAGCTGGTGCACTATGTGTGGTTGAGTTATTATTAGTGTGCTTTATTATTTCATTCTGTACATAGTCACAGGGTGTATTAAGGCTCAGGATTTATTTTCTACTGCACAGTGTGTATTTATTTATGATTTGTATGTGTTAACTCATACAGTGAAATTGTGATTTGCAGAAAGATTTCCAGATGATCTGCGATTTCTATCTCCGGAGTAACTTAAACCATAAAGTGTACAAAACAAACCCACACACCTGGAAGAATTAAAATAAATTATCTGCCAGGAAATTGCCAGCATTTCTCTACGTGAACTATGGCGAGTGATGGATAGTTTCCTAAAGAGGTGCTAAAAGTGAATGGACAAAAACGGTGGCCAGTTTCAGCATCTGCTTTAATTATATTGGTAAGTAAAGTCTTTAAAGGTAGTTTTAAAAATGTATGGTTTTATCTGTGCTGTTCTATGACAGTGACAGTCGGCGATGAGCGCAGAGAACCTGTACAGAGAAAACAGAGTGCAACCGGTTCACAGTCTTTTGGATCACCCATTGTAATAGTTTATGTAAATGTATTATTATAGACAACATTAAAGGTTGAAACTTTCAAATTGAATTATCTCCGTTTTTTGAAAATATGACATTCCCCGTTTTTCCCATGTACTCTTCATATTGAATTGCTACAGACATCGATGACATTTTTTATATGCAAGCATTTTAAAGATTTTTAATCGTTGTTGCTACTACATAACGGTGTTGAAAACAATGTATTAGCTGCCAAGAATTCCGCTTATGGGCAATATCTTTGTGCTTGTGTCAGGAGTGCTTTTGTAAGTGACAAGTTTTGGAGCAAAAGAAGTTTCAAACTTAGGTACGTGTACAGAGAAAAAACCATGAAGACATGCATTTTTATGTATATCATACTTGAATTTGGCCGAGTTTTTCATGCTTTACACAGAAACTTGTTTGCCACCTAGTCTCGTTAAACATGAGAACGACTGATCATGGTATTGAATAGTGACGTCTTCTATAACCCTGAACTTCGCACTAGTAGGATTTGCAGAAAAGAGTTGTTTTCATTACTACGTTGGAAAAAGTGCAATTTTGTTTTGATTGAAACAAGTGATAGAAATGTTACGTTACGCTAAAGACGTACTTAATCTAAGGAACGACCACGAACACTTAGCTTGGCACAGTTTGATTATGGTTAAACAGCAAAATTATCTTTCGGATTATAATTCGCTTTAAAGAGAACCGTGTGACAGATTATAAGCAACATAACCTATTTATTCAACAAGTGAGATTGCCTTAAAAATGCAATATAATTGAAATAAGAGTATACGAAATGAACGGCCCATCATCAACTTTACTTACATATTGCGTTAGCTCCTGCATGTTCTTTGGGTCTGTGTTATTACCGACAGAATAATTTTGTTGATCATCAACGCCTTTCAATTCCTGCTTAATGTCCGCCATCTCTAATGGGCAGAGCATGGAGTTCCGATATCCGATTGCTTTGATAGAACCTGCCGCCGTATCGTGCCGCAACCTCGCTTTCCAATGCGACCTAAACGTGGACTTGAATTTTCCCAAGTTGTGGAATACGAATTGATTTTATTTCTGAGAGGATGGCACGAAACGCACCAAAAGTGGCATGCGTGACTACATTAAATGAAGGTGCATGGCACGAACAATAACTGAAATTTTGGGTGAAACAGTACTAAGTGTTCTGTGGGTGAAACGCTCCGCATGGAACGGAGGTCAAAATATGATCGATGAGAATATCAGAGCTTGTTCAAAACTGCCTTTTAGGTGTTGCTTCCATATCATGATTAATATCAAAACTGTTGCACTGCAACAATTATTTTCAAACTGTGTTTGTGCATTTATTTGCAGTTTCTCAGATTATGCGTGCAGTGGCACTTATGGAAGTGAATTGGATTTCACGAGCAGAATATTGCAATAATGAAAATTGGTTGCCCTCGATTATTGAAATCCCAGCATTAATGTATTCTGTTACGCAAATTAAGATAATGGAGATTAAATGGCCATGAGTTTTCTCTGTCCTCACATTTGTTTACACTATTCTGTTTACACTTCAATTTTATCATGACAATTGGCAACATCGGACTTTGGAAATCATATGTTCTTGACGTTTCAACGCATGACATGCACATGCGTAAAAGGCAAACACATCAGGTCATATTTACGTTATAAAAATAACGAACCCAAAGCGTAAACTGCATTGTTCAGTGAGCTGTGATAAATTATTGGTAACTAGTCCTTCAAGATGAAGAAGCTGTCGTCAATTTCCGTGATTTTTGTTATTACTTTATTAACCGTTACAGTATCTCCTGTTAGTATTATACAAAGATCTCCAGTAAAACCTATTATTTTAGGTAAGAAACTGTAACATTTACCTAGGCTTTAATGAATAATTTAGAATTCAAATAATGTCAAGTCAGCTTTAAATAATTTAGGTCTCTTGCAAGCACAAACCAGTTTTTATGTAACTTTTATTATCAATAACCATACATTGGGGGGGGGAAGTCCTCTAGTTTATTTTTGTAAACAGGCATACCTTGACATAATTGCAATGTTTAATGTTTTCATGCCATGGAAAATGCATTTTATCTAGGCACATAACATGGCCTCACTCATTTATTCTTAACATTACTAGAATTTATTGCTGTTTACAGCACTATCTTGTACTACAAGCACTGTACTATCTATTTACCCATCCATCTAGCTCCATAAATTACATAAACAAGCTATCTATAAGGATACAGAATATATCAAACTCAAATCCCTATTTTATTGCAGTTAAAATAATAGTCTGCTCTTTTATATCATAAATTGCTTTTGGCATTAAAAACTTTGTTTTCCTGTTACTAAGAACTTTTAGTTGGGGAAAAGCATTGCACATTTGCATAGCAGAATAACTGTTTCTTTAGAAGAGCTGCAATGAGTTTTTTGGTTTGTATAAATCAATTTTCTGTCTGATGCATCCGTGCACTGAAGATTTACCTTAAGACACTCTTAACCTTCAGCTATGTAACATGAAAATGAATATATGTTTGCGTGGTATTATCCTTTGCTTTTCTTGATTTTACATTTTCTACTACATAGTTGCGCATGTAGGGGAAGTATTGTATTTTACCCACAAATTTCAGTGAAATGTTTTAAGGCTTTCTGAATAAAAATAATAAACATTTTTAGAAAAACGTTTGTCTTTGAATAGCATAAATAAAAGACTCAAAGTGGTGAAATACCAAGGTTAGTATTTAAGGTCAGGGTAGTTATGTAGGAAATTGGCCACTTGGCAAAATGAATGAAAAATAGTACAAATGATAGATTTTTATAGATTTAATGTTCTTAGATTTTGAAAGTTTTATTTGGCTGTCAAGTTTCGTGTTTGATTTGTGAGCAAATTCTGTACGTGTGCTGCAATGGTTTTATTTCGCTATTTCGACGGATATTTAGCAAATAGATACTTATAAATGACTATTATATGCACCAAAATGGATTATTTGTGTATTTATGACTAGTCTAAACATGGCTAAATTTTGATGACACAGGGTCCTGTCATCCCAATCATGTAGACATACTTACCTTTACTCCATAAGCATGAAGCATATTTATATATACAAAACCTAGAATCTAAACAAAGGAACAAAACAGGCAAATGCCAAGATCTGTACATAATAGATGTGTGTTCATGCATTAAAATTGTATTACCTGAATTAAAACAAATTGTAACATTTGATTTGCTAATATAACAGCAGCTGATGCAGTTAATTATTTTTGTGCTTCATTTATTTACAATTGTTTCAGTTCCTGGAGATGGAGGGAGTCAAGTTGAAGCTAAGCTTAATAAAACTGAAGTAATACATTACCTATGTGAGAAAACTACAAGTGATTTCTTCAACATATGGCTCAATATGGAACTGCTTGTTCCAGTTGTTATTGACTGCTGGGTGAGTAGTCTGTTTTTGTTTGTTTCATTCATGAGATCCCACAGCAAGCAGAGACCTGGGTTACTAAATATGCCATAGGGCAAACAACTATCACCAGTCACATTACCACACCCTTTTTTTCTTTTATCTCTTCTCACAGAAAAACCATCATTGATCATTTAAATCAGAAATACCATGCAGAGTAGAATTTTCATTCAGCACCATAATTATAGATCATGCAGTCCAAAACAGTGTGATAACTGACTTATACAGAACATTCATTTTATGGCCTGGCCTTATTTTGTGTATGTGTGTGTGCATGCACATGTGCACGCATGCGTCTTTGCATGTGACTCCATGTGCTGTTTACTACACTAAGGGATAGTATCTCTATTTAGAACTGGAATACCAGAAAATGTTTCTGAAATTGTCTAGATTAGACTAGAAAGCACTCTGTAAGTTTGCTTTGGCCAGGAAAGCCACTGAATATAGAGTTTGTTATTATTTGTTAGCGTTACTATCATCATTATTGTTTGCCATTTAGGTGTTATTTTTTTAAACTTTCAGATCAATTGTTAAACTTCTTTGTTGTCTTTTTAAATTTATTTTTTAGTGTAATTCTGTTTCTGTTCAATGCGTTCTGGATCCATGTGATCAACCTCACTGGAGGACAGATGATTTTAATAAATATATATATAGTTTGAGAGGTAGAACTGGAACTTAAAAATTCAATGCCAACGCTGGAATTTGAACCACAGACCCTCTGCTTACCAGGTGGGTGCTCTAACCGTTAAGCTACTGTGACAACCTGCCAGAATGACATTGAATCCTCAAACCAGTTCATATTTTTCCCGGTAAACCACAAAGCAAACCAAGAAATCCTGCTAAACAAGAAAGAAAAGTGACAATCTTCGCAGACAGCCACGGAAGAGGTCTCGCGGAATGAGTAACAACGAATGGTGGACTATCCAGAATTGGAATAGTTAAACCGAGGGCCCCATCAGCTGAAGTGTTGAGAAATATCGACGGTACATCAGATCAAATGGACAATCGTGATGGTGTAGTGATAATGTGTGGTGCAAATGATATTGTCACCGCGCTCGCCGCATCTAATTGCCGACAACAGCAGTGTCACCCATCGCATTATTGTCGGCACTACCGCAAAGGAGCCGAAGGAAAGAGACAGAGCATGGCCGCATTGTTGGGGCGCTTGCCGAAAGAGAGAAAAGGATAGAGGCTACTGGAATCTTCTACTTTGTATATCTCGCCGCAATAACTGAACGTTCCTGAAGCTTCCAGAATAGTGCCTGGGAGATATAAATAGCGGTAAAGTGCGACAGAACAGTGTCAGACGTATGTGAAGGTTGAGTAGTCGTGCCGACGGAGAGGACAGACGTATGTGAAGGTTGAGTAGTCGTGCCGACGGAGAAGCGACAGTTCTTTGTGTTACGAATTCGGAGTCGTGCTGTTGGAGAATCGGAAAAGACTTTCTTGCTGTTGCAACGAGTGTACAAGTTACTGTTTACGGAAATAAAAGTGTTTCTTTATCTAGACTACATCTGTCGTATTTACTTCACAACCACAAACAAAAGTCACACTGGTGTCAGGAGTGGGATTCGTCGAATTGCTTCTAGTTTCGTTACTTCGTCGTTAGAAGATGCAACGTTAGAACCAAGATGGAGGGAGATTCGGAAACCAAGATGATGGCAATGATGAAAGAATTATTCGCCGAGCTGAAAGAAATGAAGACGGCAAACGACAACCTCGCTGCCAAAATGGAAACGTCATACGACAACCTCGCTGCCGAGCTGAAAGAGATGAAGACGGCAAACGACAACCTCGCTGCCAAAATGGAAACGTCATACGACAACCTCGCTGCCGAGCTGAAAGAGATGAAGACGGCAAACGATAACCTCGCTGCCAAAATGGAAACGTCAAACGACAACCTCGCTGCCGAGCTGAAAGAGATGAAGATGGAACAACTCGGTGAACTGACTGGCGTGACGGAAGACGTGGAAGAACTCGGCGAAAAGGTGGTAGACCTCTGCCAGCACGTGGACGTCGTGGAGGACGACGGGGAACGTCTTGGCGCCCTGGTAGTAAGAGTTGACGAGAGCGTCAAAGTACTGGATGCCAGGGGCAGACGGAATAGCGCGGAGCCGGGGAGGGAGCACCTAATGGCCGAGGCGACAGTTGCGCCCGTTCCAGATGATGTGAGGGAAGACGTGAAACAACTCGGCGAACTGATTGGCGTGACGGAAGACGTGGAACAACTCGGCGAACTGATTGGCGTGACGGAAGACGTGGAACAACTCGGCGAACTGATTGGCGTGACGGAAGACGTGGAACAACTCGGCGAACTGATTGGCATGACGGAAGACGTGGAACAACTCGGCGAACTGATTGGCGTGGCGGAAGGCGTGGAAGAACTCGGCGAAAAGGTGGAAGACCTCTGCCAGCATGTGGACGTCGTGGAGGACGACGGGGAACGTCTTGGCGCCCTGGTAGTAAGAGTTGACGAGAGCGTCAAAGTACTGGATGCCAGGGGCAGACGGAATAGCACAGACCCGGGGAGGGAGCACCTAGTGGCCGAGGCGACAGTTGCGCCCGTTTCAGATAACGAAAGTGTCCGTCTCGGGGAAGACAAAGGGGCAGTTCAGGGACGTCGTCGAGGATCCCCTGGAGGAGTGTGTCGGGTACGTAACCAACCAGGATATGACGTGGAGGACGATCAGCAGGGAAGCGCACAAGCAGGCGAGCAACACGCGAGAACCGACTTGGCGTGTGACATGGGAGGACCGTCGGAGCCATCCAAGCACCTGACGCATAGTGCCGTGAACGGAAGAATGGTGGACATCATCGTGGACGGCAGGATACAGGAGAGGCCGTGCCGAGCACGAGTGAACACGAGTGCAGCGGTGGACGCGACTCGCGCGGATGTGGCGGGGTTTGTTGCCAGACCCATCGGAAGCAAGGTGGCTGCGAAGGTGCGCCAGAGAGGTCGGCGGACACGGTACCCAATGAGCCGTTTCCAAGTGCGCAGGATGGCCCGTCAACGCACCAGGAAGAAAGGTAACTGGACGAGGGACCGTCAAGACCGGCGGTACTGTTGCAGAATTTCGAAGCAGGATGGCATACATCGTCCTACCCGGACCAAGGGACACTATCCAACAGCGATACCTAGGATCGTGCCTCCTGGAGAAGAGGTTCGATGGGTTAGTCCACCGGGGCGCAAGGGAGATGCCGCAGTGATAGTGCTGGTCGGGACGACCAGCTCTGAGGAGGGAGCAGTGTCACCGCGCTCGCCGCATCTAATTGCCGACAACAGCAGTGTCACCCATCGCATTATTGTCGGCACTACCGCAAAGGAGCCGAAGGAAAGAGACAGAGCATGGCCGCATTGTTGGGGCGCTTGCCGAAAGAGAGAAAAGGATAGAGGCTACTGGAATCTTCTACTTTGTATATCTCGCCGCAATAACTGAACGTTCCTGAAGCTTCCAGAATAGTGCCTGGGAGATATAAATAGCGGTAAAGTGCGACAGAACAGTGTCAGACGTATGTGAAGGTTGAGTAGTCGTGCCGACGGAGAGGACAGACGTATGTGAAGGTTGAGTAGTCGTGCCGACGGAGAAGCGACAGTTCTTTGTGTTACGAATTCGGAGTCGTGCTGTTGGAGAATCGGAAAAGACTTTCTTGCTGTTGCAACGAGTGTACAAGTTACTGTTTACGGAAATAAAAGTGTTTCTTTATCTAGACTACATCTGTCGTATTTACTTCACACCCACACCAAAAGTCACAATATATTTCAAAAATGAAAGTGAAAAAGCCATAAAGAACATAAGGCAAACTCTGGGGAAACTAACCTCAACAAATGTAGTAGTTGCGAATTTCCCTACTAGGCATGACTTAATTCCAGCCTCCTGTGTGAATAACCAAATAAAAGACTCAAATCTTAAATTAGATAAACTATGTGCCAGATTTAGAAATGTGAGGTTAGTTGACGTATCAAAATATCATCGAGATATGTTCACCAGGCATGGCTTACATCTCAATAGTAAAGGTAAATATCTTCTAGCTTCCCATATCAGTAAGTACCTTAATGAAATTGTGTCACAGAAACCAAAAATTGCTTTACAAAATACAGGAAACTAATTGATGGCACCATTTGCAGTAATTTTTATTGGTGCATTAAGGGCAATAAAGAGATAAACAATGCTGTAAATAATACGGACAATATGAAGTATGCTGAAAGTAAAAGAAATAGTAAACGTAACAATCTAGTAATTTTGCACCAGAATATATGCGGACTAAGATACAAAACACTTGAACTGGTTAGTTCCCTTGACAACATTGGTGAGAAACCAAACATACTCTGCCTTAGTGAACATCACTTAAATAAACATGAAATTGGTCAACTCAGGGTTGAAGGTTATCAGTTAGGGGCATATTTTTGCAGGGAAATGCTTCACAAAGGAGGCACATGCCTACAGCATGCTGGATATTAGTAATTTCTGTGTAGAGCAAACCTTTGAGGCTTGTTGCATAAAACTTGAAGGGCAGTTAGGAGACATCTACATAGTCTGTATATATAGAGCACCATCTAGCAATGTCAAAGAGTTCATTAGGAAACTAGAGTGTACTTTAAATTATCTATATAAACCAAATCTTGAACTCATCATATGTGGAGATGTAAATATAGATTTTCTAACAGAATCTGCAAATAAAACAGATTTAATGTCGCTATTAATGACATACAATTTATACCATACAGTGAATTTCCCAACTAGAGTTCATAATGAATCTAGTACAGCCATAGATAATATCTTCATAGGCAATGATAGGTTAAACTCTTCAACAACTTTTCCATTTATAAATGCACTATCAGACCACGATGCCCAAGTTTTATGTATAAACAATATTTATGACCCAGAATCAAAATGTCGGAAAAGAGTAAGGGAAGTGAATGATGAAAACATAAGTAAATTTAATTCATTGTTAGAACTAGAGGAGTGGACCACCATATACAGCAAAAGTGATATTAATGCTGCATTCAATTTGTTCCTAGGCATATATATATAAACCATTTTAATGCATGCTTTCCTATAAAATATGTTAGCTCATCCATACAAAAACAGCCATGGATGACACAGGGCATTAAAATCTCTAGCAAAAAGAAAAGAAATCTATACTTACTGTGCAGAAATAGTAGTAATAATGAGCTAAAATTATACTATAAAAACTATTGCAAAATTCTTAGCAGAGTTGTTAAAACTGCCAAGGCACACTACTATAATTCAAAGATAAAGGGATCACAAAATAAAATTAAAACCATATGGAACATAATCAAACATGAAACAAATAGGGCAAAAAGTAATGACAACCCCACAGCCCTTGTAGTAAACAATAACAAAATCAACGACACAACTGCAATTGCAGACAGCTTTAATAACTACTTCATAAACATAACCACAAATTTGAATTTAAACAATGCGAACAAGGGAAATGCACATAAAATGTTAAACAATGCTTTTGCTGGAAGAACATTCACTGGTTTCAACCCCATTCCCACCACATCTGGTGAGATACTGGCTACTATAAAATCAATGAAACTGAAAGACAGTGCAGGTTATGATGAAATATCAAGCAGAATAATTAAAAGCACTGCTAAAGCGATTACTATCCCCCTAACTCATTTATGTAATCTATCACTACAATATGGAATATTTCCTGATCGGCTAAA
This sequence comes from Tenodera sinensis, assembly GCA_030765045.1. NCBI lineage: Eukaryota > Metazoa > Arthropoda > Insecta > Mantodea > Mantidae > Tenodera > Tenodera sinensis. Next base: position 169,978,956 of record CM060963.1, on the reverse strand, counting down.
ATTCTCAATTGTAAAACCTGTGTATAAAAGAGGAGAAAAGACCAAAATAGATAATTATCGACCAATATCTCTACTACCCACATTCTCAAAAATTGTTGAACGAATTATGTATAACTGGCTACAGCAGTACCTAGAATCAAATAATATTCTAGTCCCTGAACAATTCGGATTTAGAAAGGAAATATCAGTTGATAATGCTATCTATAAATTCACTAATGGGTTATTAGAATCATTAAATCAAAGAAAACATGTAAACGGGATATTCTGCGATTTATCTAAGGCTTTCGATTGTGTAGACTACCAAATCCTGCTAGACAAATTAAAATATTATGGCATTCAGAGAACTCCATTAACATGGTTTCACTCATACTTAACAAACAGGGTACAAAACGTGAAAATATCGAAACCTAATTCAAATATACCTGATTATTCAAGGAGTAAAGTTATAAAACAAGGAGTTCCCCAAGGTTCTATTTTAGGACCATTACTTTTCTTAGTTATTATAAATGATCTTGCACCAAGCTTAAACAAGTTGGCACAACTATTTCTATTTGCTGATGATACAACACTATTAATTTCGCATAAAAGTTTAGATGGACTTAAAGAAACCTCGCATCACATAACAACACTAATGCAATCTTGGTTCAATGCAAATGGTTTGCAACTAAATGTTAATAAAACAAATATTGTAAAAGTTACTACCATTAATGCCGCACAGTATAACTTTGCAATAGACATACATGGTAACTCTGTTCAAGATTCAAATGCTTCTAAATTTTTAGGTATACAAATTGACAAGCACCTAAATTGGAAAACCCACATAGATGAAATTGCCCCTAAACTGAGCTCCGCATGCTATGCATTACGACTTCTGTCCTCCTTCAGTGATGCTCATACATTAAAATTAGCTTACTTTGCGTACTTCCACTTGGTAATGAAATATGGTATACTCTTTTGGGAGGTTCAACAAATTCAAAGAGAATTTTCATCTTACAAAAAAAGGCCATCAGAATTATATCACACTCTCATCCAAGAACATCGTGTAGAAGCATTTTCAAAAACCTAGAAATATTAACCCTTACCGGAGAATACATATATTCACTGATGAACTTCTACATAAAAAATAAAAACTACTTCACTACTAATTCTGACATCCACAATATCAATACAAGATCTAGATCTGAACTTCATATACCATCAACTAACCTCACATGTGTCCAAAAGGAGCGCATTACCAATGTATAAAAATATTTAATATGCTACCTAATGAGTTAAGGACCTGTAATGATAAGGTATTCAAAATTAAGCTAAAGGAATATCTTTTTAAGCATTCATGCTATACCATAAATGAATTTAACAACATCTAATGTAACCATTAGATCATTTTATGTTTATAATATTAATCCTGTTTATTGTAAATATTGTATAACATGTTGACATGTTCCACATCCTGTTGCCAAGGCAAATTGTAGGATCTATGGAATGCAAATAAATGTATGTATGTATGTATGTATGTATGTATGTAAAAGGCAGTCTCACATCAGAGACAATTACCCCAATTTGGTCAATGTTTGAGAGGTAGAATCGGAACTGAAAAATTCAATGCCACAGCCAGGATTTGATTTCGCAGGGTCTGTGGTTCAAATCCTAGATGTGGCATTTAATTTTTCAGTTCCGATCCTACTTCTCATCTATATATATATATATATATATATATATAATTACATACTATGGGAGTATAATGTATCAAGCTCAAGTGCTGACAGATGTAGGTTCGAATAGCACAACATACATATAATCACATCATTTGGCTTATGAAGCCTATCTGAACACCTGTCTGCATGATTCGGTTTTTATGTATGTATTGTACATGAAAACTCACTATACTACTACACTGAAGAGCTGTACAATAATGGATGTTGTGTTTCATAGACTCACCATCATTTTGAGAGGTAGAACTGGAACTTAAAAATTCAATGCCACAACTGGGATTTGAACCACAGACCTTCCGCTTACCGGGCGGATGCTCTAACCACTGAGCTATTGTGACAAATGGCAGAATGGCATTAAATTCTCAAACCAGTTCGTATTTCGCAATAGCTCAGTGGTTAGAGCATCCGCCCGGTAAGCGGAAGGTCTGTGGTTCAAATCCTAGTTGTGGCATTGAATTTTTAAGTTCCAGTTCTACCTCTCAAACTTTGCCCACACACGGCTTGTGTGTTTAAAAACACCAACAGTAAGTTTGTTGGCATAAATAAATAATAATCACCATCATTTATTTATTTTTTATTAGATTAGGTGTTTGCATTGCACTTTCAGCATTGTTTCCCCTCCTTCCCCTCTCCTTTCTTTTCAACTACAAACAGCATAATGTAAATACCCTCAGACTTATCTTACGCCCATAATTATACACCAGTCATTGAAAGTTAACACAGCCAATCTTAATTTACTCTTCACATAATGGTTGCACTATGTGTTTTTACTTTAAAAAGAGCATACAAATGTGACAATTATGCGATTAAATGCAGTATCTTCAAAACCTGAAACAGATATTTGAGCGAAATGTGTGTAATAGTCAATAAGAAACACAGTACGGATGCCCTAAAGCTGTTAAGTCTACAGGACCCTACGATCAAGTTCATCATAGAAATAGAATCTAACAACATGCTACCTTTTCTAGAATAATAAAAGATAATGGCAAGTTAAAATTTGGAATTTATAGGGAAGACACGAATGCAATTACATCAAAGCAAATAGTTTCAACCTTAGACCTCATAAACATGCAATCATCAACATGGCCTAGCTGACAGACTAGTAAACACACTGATGGAAGCAGTGAAATACAAAAACTGAATAATCTGCAATAATATGAACAGCCACAAAGCATGGCTTTAATAACCAGCTGGCAGACAAGAAAATTAAAACATTCAAAAGACAAAAAGATCTAAAAGAAGTTGTCACACTAACGGCTTTTAGAGATATAAAAAGTATATGTCACCGTGGGCGACCCAAACATTTTAAAAAATCTTTAGTGAGTTTAACATCACTCTGGCACTGATAAATAACTTCAGTATCAGAAACTCATGATGGCACCCATGGCCGAGTGGTTGGACTGTTCGGCTATCATCAAGGTGGTCTAGGTTTGCTCCCAGGGGCCTGCATGTGGTATTCATGGTGGACAGGTATTTTCTGGTTTCCCCCACCACTCATTCCACCAACTGCTCCGTCATCACCTTTCCATTCATTCATTTTGCCTGCATTTCATATTATCCTCTTTCTCACTGTCATACCTGGTGCTTGACTGACCACCCATTTCCACATCTTCATGCTGTGTGGTCCATAGGGTAGACTGCTTCCCAACAGGCATCTGACCCTAGGCACAGACTTGTAAATCCTAGGAGATGTAAGTCCTCCATAAGGGGAGGGTAATCAGACAAAGAAGAAGATATCCTAATGAAATTCCACAAGAAAACAAGTCCAGGACCTACAAAATTAATTGTTCCAATTGCAAAAAGTTGTGCATTGGAAAGACAAAGTACAATATTGGCACCAGATTAAAAGAGCATTTTCAAAACATAAAACAAAAAGAAACAGACCAATCCGCAGTAGCAGAACATTTTTCAGATGATGACCACAACATTGAGCAAAGAACCCATCTACTAAAACCAGTCCACATGAACTATGAATTGAATATCTGAGATAAGGTTTATGTGAAGAAAGTTGCAAAGCATTTAATGAATTTTGACCTTCCCTGAGAAGAAAACCATTCCTCAGCCTCATTGAATCTCCACCAGATGTTTCTTCCACAGAGATACAACAGCCACACGACCAATATAGTTCCAGGTTCCAGCCACTGAATAAATTTTTGTTAAAAGTTAATTTAAGGTGTGTGAAATACAGTGCATCTTAGTCGACTCAAGGTATATAATATTTTGAATTACTTCTACATTACTTTGCAATGTTAATTTCAATTAGTTTTTCAGATTAGGCCAAGGAATATTGATTTGTATGTTAGAGGTTGAAAATAGGGATTTAATTAATATAAAGGTAACTTATCATTTTTGTCAGTTGCTAGAATCGAAATGTATCTGTATTTGTCATAATGGTACCAAAAATAATGCGACAGAACAAGCAAAATAAGAGTGAAAGGTGATGATATGAACAATATACAGTGCCCCAATCCCCCCATTAAAATAACTCAGTGTTAAAATATTTTAATCCTCCCTATTTACCTCTTTAGGGTTGAAGACATTGACAATCTGCAATATTTGCAGTGCCAAAAGTAGCCGTATAGAACAAAACAAATTTAGTATAACTAAAAAAAGGAAGCCCCTAATCCCCAGTTTTGAATTTTTTCTCTTTCTTCTCTTTACCTGATTATCCTCCCCTTACATAGGACTTACAAGCCAGTAGCTAGGGTCAGACGCCTATAGGGGAGCACAGGAACTATGGACCAGATAGACTGAAGACCTGGAAGTGGGTGCTCAGCCAAGCACCAGGTATGATAGTGAGGAAGAGGATGATATGAAATGCAGTCAAAATCAATGATTGAAAAGGTGATAATGGACCAATTGGTGGAATGAGTGGTGGGAGAAACTGGAGAATCCAGAGAAAACCTGCCCTGATGCTGCTTCGTCCACCATGAATACCACATGCGGGTCCCTGGGATGGAATCCAGGCTACCTAGGTGATAGACAAATGCTCTAACAGGTACTACCTGTTTTGAATTTTTTAATACATTATATAGCCTGTGATCCTCTGGAAGAATAGAAGTTTTCTCTCTCTCTCTCTCTCTCTCTCTCTATCTCTCTCTCCCTCTTCTGGTTTTATAATATCAGTATAGATAAGCTATTTAATGTAATATATTCAACTAGAAGTATATTTTTGAACATAATTTATTTTAAATTTTTCAGTACTTTGTGCTAAAATTTTAAGCAAAAATTTTAATTTGTTTTCTACACAGACAAGAAGACTTTTTAAAGTAAAATACGGTTAGCAGATCAATGTATGGCACTAGCATCTTAATGTATAAGAAAACAAACTTTCTACTTCAAGAAAATCCTAAGGGAAATGTTCGTAAATATTAATATTTTTATCTTCTGTACTATGTACTTACGGTAGGTAGAGGAAGTATTGCATTCCACCCAAAAATTGGATATGTGTGTGCATGCTCGTGCATGAGTGCATGCTTGCCAAAGAATTCAAGATATATATAAAAATAATTTGTCATCAAGCATTTGACAGTGTAAATAGGGCACAGATGTTAACCCCACTAAGAAGAAACAGTATCCCTGAGAAACTTGTCAGACTGATTGGAATTATAATGAATGATACATATGCTTTAATGAAAGTGGGTAACAGGTGTGGAGAATCCTTTGCAATAAAGTCTGGAGGGAGACAAGGAGATGCATTATATGCTACATTGTTCAACATTGCCATTCATGAAGGAGTAAGAGATGGAGAGAAAAGGAACCATTATTAATAGGTCATGGCAAATATGTGCCTATGCAGACGATTTGGTTATTATAGCTAGAAGTATAGGTGCAACGAAAGAAGTGTTCTCCGAAATTGAAATCGAATGTAAGAAAATGGTTTGGAAATCAGTGAATACAAGACAGAATATTTAAAACTTTCTGCAACTGATGGAAGAAGAATTATGCAAAGTATACTTTGCATATTGTAAATTGGTATACTTTTCAAGGTGTCAAAGACTTCATATACCTAGGAACTAAAGTTAATAACAAAAATCTAATAAAAGAAACAATTAATAGTAGGATAGTGGCATTCAACAGAGCCTTTTTGCCAATATTAAGCTCTTCTCTTCTAAATTATTATCAAGAGCAGCAAAGAGTAAATCATATAAGACTATAGTAAGGCCAATAGTATGTTATGGGGAAGAAACATGGGCACTCACAGCAGCCTAAATAAATAAGCTGAAAATATTTGAAATAAAAATTATAGGGAAAATATATGGAACTGTCTGGGAAAATGGTAGATGGTGAATTAGAAGTAATGATGAATGTAACAAATATTAGAAAAAGAAAGTATGTTGTTAGCTAATGCTGGATTTCTGACAATGAAGTCATTAATCCTCTTGCTCTCCAATATTTTTCACTGATGATATTGAAGAGAGCAATAGCAGAAATAGTAACCGCTTTTTAGAGAGCACCATATTTTTATGTTTTGGCGGTCTCATTGCTCTCTCACAACCCCCAGAACGCCTGGAGGAGCACACCTGTCGTTGGTTTACGGGTCTCACCGACCTGACCAGGAGAATTATCAAAATAAATTCACCGACCATATCCTCTGATTACCAATCAGAGGACGTATTGCATGCCATGACAGGTCAGCATGTATTGTAAGAAATGTAAGAAAGTATTGTAAGGTTTATAAAAGCAAGAATAATAAAATGGTTAGGACATGTCGAATGAATGTCAGATGAATGAATACCAAAGAAAATACTGAGAGCACAGATGTACGGAGTGAGGAAAAGAGGACACCCAAGAAGTAGATGAATGGACGAAGTAGAAAGAGATATTAGATTGATAGGGATAAGAAATTGGAAATCGGAAGCATTGGATTATGGAAGCTGGAATGTTCTTGCTGAAGAAGCCAAAGATCACCACAACCTGTAGTGCCAGGGAAAAAGTAACTATCTTATTTGTCAAGCAAAATTTCTAAGCTGTGGTATTTTAATCAAAATAGTGGGGCCATATTTGATAAAATAAATAAATAAACAACAATTTTTTTCCATATAAAGATTACTTCAGAATTTCTTTGAAAATCTTTGTGCCACACTTTTGGAGGATACTAAATATAATTATAAAGTTTGATATTCATAGGATATTTTGTTTTTGAGTTGTAGTGTTCATATATACATTCATATACCTTTTCAAAGGTTATTTTTCTTTTTTTGGACTCAGGGAACCTCAAAACATCTATTTCAATCAAATTATGCATAGATTTTTTTTTAAATACTACATTTCCTCTACATATAGGTAAACAATAAAGAAAGTAAAATATGTCAGAGAAGAGCAAGGCTAGATCTAATTTTTGACAATCACTATTTCAGATTGACAACATGAAACTAGTCTATAACAACAAAACAAGAACCACCTCCAACTCTCCAGGTGTCGCGACCAAGATACCAGGATTTGGCAATTCTACAACTGTGGAATGGCTAGATCCAAGTGAAGCCTCAGTTGGAGCATATTTCAAATCTGTTGCTAATCTTTTATTGGAATTTGGCTATGAGCGAAACATCTCCATCAGGGGAGCCCCATATGATTTTAGAAAAGCTCCGAGTGAGTATGTGCACAGTGTTTTATAACTATGCAGATACACTAATTTTGAAACATTAAAGAGCTATTTTCCTGTAATTTTTCTTTTAGTTTATTTATTTACTTGTTCCTTCATTTACTCACTCTTATTCTAAGCCAACTAATATTGGTCCCAGATCACACAAATTGTAATGGGAGAAATCAGTTTTCAATAGTTGCCTAGCCATAGAATTTGCAAAAGAGCTGAAAAATAAGTCTGATTCTTAAAAAGCCATTTTGTATTATGTGTGATAGTCTGGTAGTGTATATTTATATGCTGTTGTTTCCTAATACCTGACGGTTGACAATGAAGTCATTAGTGTTCTTACACTCCAAAATTGTGTATATTTATATTAAAATGGCATTATTTATTATTTCATGAACAGTAGTAAAACCATTTTATGTCTTCAGAAAACTTGCAAAACCACAAATATAATTCTGCTTTTATGATCCATATTAATAGGATTAAAATTTGTATGAAATATATATTAAACTGTAGAGAAAAAGTAAAGTAAATGTTGCATTTTTAGGTGTTCCAAATCTAATGAATGGCTGAAAAAATGTCATAATAGATTAAATATATGTGGGTTGTTTAAGCCCTTCGGCTTCTTTCACTGCTACCTTTAATGCGAATACCCTGATCTATAAGTCCCAGTTTAATTTAATGCTTTTAATATAACCTATAATTTTCTTGGGTGATGTTGAGGTAATTTGTCCTGGGGTTACAAAGTGAATTCTAGATGCCTTATTCTTTGTTGGGCAGTTGCTTCGCATTCACAAAGTATATGCCCTGCTGTTTCTTTTCCATCTAAACAGAATTTACATACGTTCACCTCAGATTTGCCCATCTTATAGAGATGATCTCTAAGAGGGCAGTATCCAGTAAGGAGGTAATTTAAAGTCCTCAACTCCTAAAGTAAGAACAAATTAGAAACTAAAAACTTCACTTATCTTAGTAATGTTGCACATTACAAAGATTTTTAAAGAATATGGAATAAATTTGGTCCCTCAAAATAAATTTAATATACAAAATTTACTTAATTTTTCTAAAAAAGATAAAATACCAAATTATAAAAAATCTGGCATTTATCAATTTATCAATTATCAACACATAGATTGTGATAAGGTTTATATTGGTAAAACTAAACGTCGTTTAGAAACCAGAATTAAAGAACATTTTAGAAATATTAAATATAAACAAACTGATAAATCAGCTGTGGAGATCATTTTTGGTCATTTAATCATGAAAAAAAGAACGTGCAACATTACTAAGATAAGTGAAGTTTTTAGTTTCTAATTTGTTCTTACTTTAGAATCTTGTTGCTTCACTGTTAATAGCTTCAATTTTCCTTATCCTCAACTCCTGTTTACTGAATGTGAGTATCTTTTCTTTCATATTATATTGCAGTCTAAATTGCTTCAAATCTCAACTTACTGATAATATTATTGGAATGTCTGTAAGATGTTCATTACAGGTTATGTGCATTATGTCATATTGGGAAATGATCATAAGTGAAATAACAAACATAATAGATATTCACTATCAGTAGCTGCAGCTCTTTTCCTGTTTATTTTATTCACCCATAAAGGAAATTGCAAGCAGGAAGCAAAGCATGATTTTTAAAGTTAAAGCAGAAATACTCTTGTATCAATATGTCTGATCTGACTACTCAGCTTGACTTTATAATATAAAATAAAACAATCAGTTTACTATACTCTTTAGCTCAGTCATTTTGCATATTATAACATATTATAACATTTATTTGAACAGGGAGATATGATCAGTATCTCCATGTACCTGTTGTAAATTATATGTAATCAGTAATGTATTGCAGTTCAACTTATTCTCTAAACTGCACACAGGAAATAGTATATGCTGTACTCTATGTGTCTTAAACTAGAATGATCCAAGAAACATCCTGACTATGGCTTTGAATTCTTTATTTCTGGTTCTACCTTTCAAAGTTAACCCACACAGTTTGTGTGTTAAAACATTGATATCAATGATTGGTCTAATATGTGGAAACCATTATATTAAAACCTTAAAGCTCGGACTTAAGTACTTAGGATTGTCAGTCACCATTGGGGTACGTGTTTCAAATACAAGATTCCCTTTTGGTCTACTGTGAAGATGTGAATCAATTGGAGAATTTTAGGCCCTGCCGACATGTTGCTATTGTAGCTCAGTGGTTAAGAGTAGCTGCACGTAGAGCAGAAGATCCATGGTTCAAATCCTGGCTGTGATATTGTTAGCTAATGAAGCCTGTGTAATTATTGTGATTACCAAAATGGCGAATAAATAAGTATGACATTGAATTGTTCATTTCTGATTCTAACTTATTGTTAAGAATGATCCTATTGCAAACATATGGGAGGGGAGAAAGAGAGAGACACTGTAATGGAATGAGGAAAAGTCATTGGTGTCTATAGAGGTGGTTAACCTTCACCAATCAGCAGTCTAAAAGCAGTCTACAGTGTCTGTCTCTCTCTTTCTCTCCTCCCATATATTTACAGCAGTAATTCCTTAGTATCCTCAAAAAGCGGCAGTTGCAACCTTCAGGTTGATTACAGGATATGATTGTCTGGCGAAGCATTTGAACAGAATTGGGATATATTCTTCACCACTCTGTCCTCTATGTCAGTGGTGTCAAGGTCACAGGCAGTTGAGGGCCATACTGGGGTAGTGCTACAACCAGGGGGCAAAACATGACGTAATATATATCAACACTAACAGCGTTATCATCCGACATCTGTTTACTTGCAGCTGGGTTGCATCCACAGATAAAGCCTTTCTTGGAGTGCGTATACCTTATGATTTTTTTCCTTCAGGATTGCCCACTAAAATACATAGCACAGATACAAGTTGAATCTACGAAGGGGAACAGTACTTCTCAACCCTTAAAAGAAAACTACCTGATGTAGTTATGTTGATTAAAATAGTAAACTGGTTGCAACTTTCTGAAGATTAGGCTGAGTTATAGGTACTATTAAATCTAACCTAGCCTTTGGGTTAGCATTCTGGGAAGTACACCATTTACGCACTTACATACCTCTTAAAGATAGATGTTTTTATTACTTTTTCAATCATAGATGTGAAAATGTCAAAATCAGTTTTCAAGTGAATGAATAAATAAATAAATAAATAAGAATAATTACACAGTATTAATAAATAGTGCTTTTAATACGAACTTGCATCAGATATATCTATATTTATACGAAAAGTAAATGGCAGCTTCCAAATCCTGTTATTCCTTAAATGCATATTCTTAGCTATTTTGACTAAACGTAAATAACAGAATATTTTTTTGGATTATCTTTAAATAAGTGAAATAACACAAAACATTATTACTAAGAGGGGTTGTCAATTTCCTTCAAAATTAAAGGGAAGAACAACATGTAAGTTGTTTGAAAACTACTGTCCTTAAAGTTGCATATTTTAGCGTTAAGTGTTTGCATAATGAATTTAAGACAATCTTACTGAAAACCTAAGTAAAATACCACATTTGTAGGATCAGTCACTAACATCTAACAGGAATGAAGTGGGGATGTTCCAGAGCAACTCTTAACACAACATACAATGTATATATAAAGCCATTATTTACTTACTGCAGCGAAGTTCTTGTAACAGCAAACACAAAAAAGATTCAAATCTTTCAAAACCAAAGTCTGAGATTAATTACAGGTGCTATCAAAACCACACCAATAGCAGCTATGGAAATACTAACCAACCAATGCCCCATTGAATATGAAATAGAAAAAGCGGCTCTTATTCAACACGAAAAGTTGATCAGACTCCCATTAATTACATGGCACAAGAGAAATTTTATACATACACTAAAGACTCACGAGAGCTTTCTTTCCAAAATTCAAGACATCAAGAAGAATGTACACCTTCCTAATTCAAAGGAAAACTTCATATCTAAAGTCAATCCGACACAAACATTAGATATCACATATTATTTACACCTGACAGAAGAAGTTAAGAAAAGTGATACTCCAACTAGTGTTGTAAAATTATTGGCATTAGAGACAATCCATACTAGATTTCCAGAACACGAATGGCTCCATATTTATACTGATGGATCATTTATATCAAACCAAGATGGAGCAGGTGCTGGAGTCACATGTAACCTCTTTTCCTATTACAAATCTTTAAGTTATGGAACTACAAACTTTGATGGAGAAATTGAAGCAATTCGAAAGGCCCTACAAAATCTTTTGTACAGAATTTCACATTTTCAGTAAGCAGTTATTCTCTCAGATTCCAGGGCAGCAATTATAGCAATTACTTCCAAGTTGTCACCAAAAAACCAAACAATTATAGAATGTTGGAAAATCCTTACCCATCTAACAGCACTTCAAAAACACCTAGTCTTCCAATGGATACCAGCTCACTGTGGACTGAGTGGTAATGAGAAAGCTGATTTTCTTGCAAAAAAGGGTACCGGCAATGTGCAGAAATCAATAGTTAATTTACCATTTTATGCAGCTAAAAGATTAGTCAACTCTGAATACAAAAAAATTATTGAAAAATATTACTATGAAAATCAAAGAATAAAAGATGGGAACTACCAAACATTCAAACAGTAATTCCTGAGTATCCTCGAAAAACAGCAGTTGCAACCTTCAGGTTGATTACAGGACATGATTGTCTGGCAAAACATTTAAACAGAATTGGGATATATTCTTCACCACTCTGTCCTCTATGTGATCTGCAAGAGGAAATGGATCGAGACCACCTTCAAATATGCCCAGCCTCTTCTAATGCCCCATCCATCAGTGAAAAATATTGGAGAGCAAGAGGATTAATGACTTCATTGTCAGAAATCCAGTATTAGCTAACAACAACAGGATCAGTCACTTGGCATATTTTTGACATCACACACTTTCCAAAATTTGGCTGAATAACATTACAAAAACAGATCTAAGATTGAATGCCAAGTTACTATCCGAGAATCTGTTTCTGTGACGAGTTTTCAAGAGCTTCATTAGAGAGAAACCCTGTTCACCAAGGTGGATACTACTATATATTGTCATAGTTTTTGCTGCATTGGAAATATAATTTGAGAAATGCCTATTGTCAAGTTTCCGGTAGAATTTAATCAATGTGTCTGAGCATGAATTGTCAAATTTCTCTTGAAGGCAATGATCACATAATACTTCTATCAGTTCCAGCTGAACTGCTGCATTATTTACTTTATCTACGTTCATAATGTCTTTGTATGTTGCATTTTTTAATGTAAGATACTGGTTGCATATTAGGTAATGAATACTACTACAACAATTTTGCATAGGAATTGCTTTTCCCATTCGAAACAGGCAAATACAAATAACTCATGTCTGTGCTCTCGGACACAGCCATTGCTCTGCCTGCACCACATGTAAAACTGCACTGAATTGGTTCCTAACGGATTGGCCCACTATGCCCAGGGCACGGTGACTGGCTCTGTGCATGGCATTGCCACTCAGGGCCACGATTGACACCACTGCCCTATGTAATCTGTAATCTGCAAGAGGAAATGGACCAAGAACACCTTCAAATATGCCTGGCCTTTTCTAGCGCCACGTCCATCAGTAAAAAATATTGGAGAGTAAGAGGACTAATGACTTCATTGTCAGAAATCCAGCATTAGCCAACAACAACAACATATTTACAATAGTGTTGTTCCAGTTTGAGACGGATTATAGTGGGAAACAAAAAATTATAACATTTGTTGAAGGAATAAAGAGCAGTGTGCATGAAGTAAAAAACACACCAGTGCTAAAATAAGCAAAGAAACAAAAATAATAATGCTAGAGTTCCAAATTAAATTGCTTTACCTAACATATGAAGAAGTCATGTTTTGGTTAAGACAAAGTAATGGTAAATAACACATTCTGCCTAATGCCTTTTCAAAGTAAAAGATATCCATGAAGATTGAAAGAGTATCACTGACCACTAAGCTGCAGAATAGCCTTAAGCAATATGAAGTAGAATTTATCATACCACACCATCTTAAATTGACAAATGACATAGGCCCAGGCATGGCAAAAATGCAAATTTTCTGAGAGTCCTAGGAATAAACAATATGCACCATTACCACAAAGCAGTATATAAAAAGCAAATGGAAACTAGGTGCCTTGCCAGCCAGAGATGGAGCAGCACAAAGAGTTGTAGCACTTATCTGTCATCCATCTGTTGTGTTGATCATTAGCTGAAAATGTAGAATAACTTTTTCTCATACTCTGGAGTAGTAAACTGTGATGTATTAACATTTTATATATATATATTTTATCTTCTGTCAGTTTCAATTTATTTTCCCTATAGTTCCCTTATACAAATCCAAGTTTTAGTACTGATGGTTAAAGCTATAAAATTCATAAAAAAGAATATGCAATTCAGTTGTTATAGTCTTTCAAGAGTGACAGTGACTTTTTTATTTTTTACTTAAAATTAGTAAAAGTTAGGAATGTGGTTTTTCAAGTTTCCTGATAGTGTATACAAATTTTTGTGAGAAGCTTAAAACGCGAATACAAAGAACGAAATCTCTAGAACCTTCAAATATAACTGATTAGCTTGTGCCAGTATCAAATGGCTACTAGCAATGCCATGAATTTGTGGCAGATTGTGGCTAGATTTGTGAATTGTACTCAATTTCTTGGTAATTAAATATGTCACTAAAAATGTATATTATGAGTATACTAGGTTCAATTTATTAGTTTCAGTTTGCTTCAACTATGTAAATGCTCAGTAATTGAACACATTTCTCTAGTCAGGGTAAGGAGTTGAGTATGGCGGATACAAATTACTGTTCTGAAAACTCAATATCTATATTCTACATAAAATCAACTGTTCATTAATGTCTTGCAATGCTTCTTTCACTGGTTTCACTATAAACAACTTACTACATATTTGCGGTTCGTTAAGGCTGGCATTACATCCCACCCACTCGCGCTAAAGTCAGAATTGCAAGTATCTGAGTTTTAGGCTTGATGTCTTTATTCCTAACCTATAAAAAAAGTTTTCAAAAGTCACATAATACCACATGTTTGCTCACATGTGTCTGTCTTATGTTAAGGGATTGTGTTAATGTGCAAGAGGTGGACCCCATTAACTTTTAGAATTTCTACACACCCTCCAGTGGGGAGACTTTTACTGCACAATGTTGGTGCCTTACATCTTCCCAACATGCTAGCAAACAGCCTTAACGATCTTACAGATTAAACATAAGGATGAACCAATAGTACCATAATCAGTATTAGTTTACACATATAGATGAACAAAATATTAGCATGATCAATTTTACATCTAGATTAATACTGTTACAAATTTCCTAATACTTTTACACTTACAAGGTGCCTGGATTTTTAGTTGTGTGAACATTGGTATCAAATACAAATATTTATTTTACATTTATGACAATGTGGTTTTAATTTTTCTTTATTGTAATGTTAATAGAAATACATTTTGTTGATTTGTACATTTTTAGATGAAAATACTGATTATTTTGTGAAACTCAAAAATCTGGTGGAAGAAACATATACTATGAATGATTATCAACCTGTCGTCCTGTTGGCTCACAGCATGGGAGGTCCAATGAGCCTGCATTTCCTGCATCAACAGTCAAATAGGTGGAAAAATAAATACATCAGAGCATTAGTTACACTTTCTGGAGCCTGGGGAGGTTCAATGAAGGCACTCAAAGTATTTGTGGTGGGTAAGTATGCTTCTGCAAGAAAATTGACATTTTGTAGTAAATGGAAAAGTTTATTATTTAGACCATACATCATGGTTTTAACCCTGTCCATTCTGCTATACACAGTTAGCTATCAGGCCAAGCTCTCGCTGTTATATATCCACCTCAGAGAACCGGTCAGTCCCTCACATTGTGTCAGAGGTGGAATCATGTTTCATAGCAAGGTATAAAAGATACTTCAAAGCCAAATGGGAACATAAGTACTCTATTGTGTTCTAAAGTAAGAACAAATTAGGAACTAAAAGCTTCATGTATCTTGGTAATATTGCAAGATCTTAGGCAGCTAACATGTATCAAGTTCACTCCAACTCATTCTCAAAGCTATACAAACAAGTTACCATAGCTATTGATGCTCATTTTAATCAGCAATTTCTGAAAACAAAAACCTATAAATACAAGCTATTGGACATATTTCAGAATTCATAATACGGTTCCTGTTTTTTTAAAATAAATATCTTTCCTCAAACCATTAAATCTATAGGTTCACTTAATTGTTTTAATAATTTAACCTCTGGATTAATTTCATTATTAAATGACCAAAAATGATCTGCCACAGCTGATTTATCAGTTTGTTTTCATTTAATATTTCTAAAATTGACTCAGGGGTCTCCGTCTAGGGGATATGTGAATAGCGACCACAAGGTACCCAAGCTGAGCAGAACATTACTTCCACTTACTGGTGTTTTGCTCCTCACTAACTTTTCTATCTGACCTTACCTTGGTCATCTCTTGTTCTCTTCCGACCCCGATGCTATTAGGGTTCCCGAGGGCTAGGGAGTCTTTATTTTTCCAACCTCTCCATTTCTCTATAAAATCTTAACCCCTAACATGCTGACCTGTCATGGCATGTAATGCGTTCTCTGATTGGTGATCAGAGGATATAGTCAGTGAATTTATTTTGATAATTCTCCCGGCCAGGTCAGTGAGACCCGTAAACCGACGACAGGTGTGGTCTTCCAGACATTCTGGGGGTTGTGAGAGAGCGATGTGACTGCCAAAACATAAAAATATGGTGCTCTCTAAAAAGCGGTTACTATTACTGCTATTGCTCTCTTCAATATCAGTGAAAAATATTGGAGAGCAATAGGATTAATGACTTCATTGTCAGAAATCCAGCATTAGCTAACAACAACAACAACAACATATTTCTAAAATGCTCGTTTATTTTGGTTTCTAAATGACATTTAATTTTACCAATATAAACCCTATCACAATCCAAACAGCTAAATTGATAAATGCCAGATTTTTTATAATTTGGAATTTTATCCTTTTTAGAGAAATTTAGTAAATTTTGTATATTACATTTATTCTGAGGGACGAAATTTATTCCATATTCTTTAAAAAGTTCTGTAAATTTCTTATTGGCCCAGGGATGGTAAGTAAACTTTTATTTTTTTGAGGCTAGAAATCTCTTTAACAGCCTTTTGATACTTAAATTTTTGTATCTTTTTATGTATAAAATCTGTGTTAAAACCATTAATTACTGCAGTGTTAATAATGTGTTTATATTCTGTGTCAAATTCTTCCTTATTAAGGGGTATATTTATTAACCTATAAATTAAACTATTGAAAACAGCAAATTTATGTATAAAAGAATTAAAACTTTTATTTTTTATGTAATTATCAGTGTGAGTAGATTTTCTATAAATACCAAAATTCAATTTATTGTTATGTCTTTTAATTTTTAAATCTAGGCATCCATTATTTTCTGTTTCCAAAGTGAATTGAATGGCTTTATCCTGTAAATTTAAAAGTTTTGAAGCATCATTTATCTGTTTTTTTAGGGACAACAGCAAAAATGTCATCCACATATCTGTACCATATTTTAAAAACTAATCATTCCCTCTAATTTTTAAATTACACATACATACACATGCCCACACAGTGAGAGTGAGTTAGTTGACACTAGAATGTCTATGGAGTCATGTTGACTCCTTTGCAAATGTTTTAAACCATTATCCATGTTTTTGACATTCCATGGCAATTTCCCTGTGTGACTTTTAATTGTAGTTAGTTTGGAGTAAACTGAAGGAATCTCATCACATGCAAGTAATTCTTGCACCAGAAATTTTATGATTTACCCAGAAGCCCAATGGTTTCAATTTGACTCCTAGCATTTCCTTCTGTGAACTGGGGTTATACTTTGAGTGTATGTGTTCCAACAGGTTTTCTTTGTAATCAATGATCAGTTGATTCAGTGGGTATATGGGGAGGGGTCGTTTATCTATTTTTTTTTCCCTATAGGTAGATTGTATTTTTGTTCCAAGTTCTTAATGTGGTTAATAAAACTTTTATTTGTAGGTGGAGGTTGTAAATACTCCAGTACATATTGTGGGGTGGTTAAGATAGTTTTTCATACATTTGTACACTTTGTTTTTCTCTTTCATATTGTAGTGGCATATTCTTAGTAGCCTGAGGGCTTGATTTTGTATTACTTGTAACTGGTTGAGTTTTGCTTGGTTGCCTGTGATTGTAGCTTCACTACCATAAAGGAGGACAGGCTTTATGTAGGTTTTGTATGTATTATTTAAGATGTTTTTTGTATTTCCCCATTTGTTGCCAGCAAGTCTTTTGAGCGATGAAAGTCTCTACAGCTTTTTCTGCAGGGTATTTGATATGATTTGTCCATGGTAATTTAGAATCAAGTTTAATTCTTAGGTATGTATAACTTTCTATTTCTGAATACTTTTTCCATTAAAGAGAAGTGAAAAACTTGGTTTAATATGATGAGTAAAAGTTTAGAAGTTTGTTGATGTTCCTTTGTGCAAACTCCACAATTTTGGCATGAAAACTCAATTTTATTATTCTCTCTCTCTTCTACACACAACAAACACACAAATGCACACCCACGTGTGCGCGCGCACACACACACACACGTGCACACACACACAGACACATTCACATGCACACGCACACACATACACCACACACCCCACATCCCACACACACACAGTAAAACTGATTATTATGCATGGTCATTGTATACAACTTGATTCAAATTGTCCTACTAAATGCTTAGACATTTCAGATGTTTATGATAGCTATAGCTGTCTGCTTGAATTCTTTGTGGTTACAGTCTTTAATATTAGGTGAGCCAATATGTATTTCAAATGTGCTTTTTCAGGAGACAATTTAGGATCCTTTGCCCTGAGACAGAGTGTAATGCGTGAACAGCAGATCACCTCACCAAGTTTAGCATGGCTCATGCCATCAAGTTTGCTGTGGCATGCAAATGAAGTACTTGTGCAAACAGATGAAAGGAACTATACAAGGCTTGATTTCCAGCAATTCTTTGAGTAAGCACTTCATAATAAACTATACCTAAGAGTAAAGTCTTCAGCTTAGTGAACTAAACTTTGATAATTTTGCTGCCATTGTAATAAACCATATTTTTTAAATAGTTTCAAGTATTTTAGAGGTAGAATTGGAACTGAAAAATTCAATACCACAGCCAGAATTTGAACCACAGACCTTCCACTTTATGTGTGGCTGCTCTATCCACTAAGCTACTGTGACAACTTGCTAGTATGACATTGAATTCTCCAACTGATTTGTATTTTTCCTGCTAGACCATAAAGGGAATCTCACATCAGAGATAAATATCCCAAGGTGACCTACAATCGTAAGTACTTTATGTCCCAGGATTAAACAAACTTTAGATGGTAATTACTATTTATGTATGTGAGATTTCCTTCGTGGTCTACCGGGCAAAACATGAATTGGTTGGAGAATTAAATGTCATGCTGACAGGTTGTCACAGTAGCTTAATGGTTAGAGCAGCTGCTGCATGTAAAGGGGAAGGTCTGTGGTTCAAATCCTGGCTGTGGCATTAAATTTTTCAGTTCCAATTCTACGTCTCAAACATTGCTCACACATGGCTACACCAACAGTAAGTTGTTGGCATAAATAAATAATAGTTTCAGTTGTGTTTAAATTTCATAGGCTTTAGGACAACTTTTTATTGAATTACCTATGTTCATTTGAGATAAGATATTCAGCTTAGGAGTGGCTGACAAACTTTTAGTTTGAAAGAATCAAAGAATAATTTATACCTTCACTTCACAACTTCACAAACAGAGGATATATGAATGTATTACATAAAAGAAAAGGGAGTAGAGAAAACCATGTGAAAGTAATATATTGTGTAGTAAAATGGTTACCATAAAAACTTTCTCCATGAAAAAATACATATACATGCCTAATTTTGCAGTGATCGGTCAAGTGATTTTCGAGATTAACAGTTACATATATACAAACATCCATTTTGTATTATTCAGTTAAGACTTGTTTGTAGAAGAGTGAGTAAAGAAAGAGATGTGAATGAGTTATCTAAAAGTGAGTAGAGAAAACAGTGTGAATGCATTAGCATTTCTATTTCAAACATACAGACAATGGTATGACTTGTATTAAAAGTGGGGATAAAATAATGTTTTTTTGTGTAAAATCATGTTTTTTATAGAAAATTGTTTATAGAAGAGTGAATAGAGAGAGAGAGAGAGAGATCTGAATGTTTTACCTGAAAGTGAGTAGAGAAAACAGCAGGAATGTAATACGTAGGATTTCTATTTCCGACATGCAGAGAATTGTATAAATTATTTGTAGAAGAGGGAATAAAACATGTCCTTTTTTTATAAAATCACATTTTTTTTCAGGAAAGATATCAATATAGATAAACTTAGGAAGCAAAAACTTACCTGAATACAAAATTTGATCAAAATCTATAGAACCATTTCTGAGATACACAAAAAATATACAAGAATTGCTCTGTATAAGAGAGAGTAAAAAATGTTCTCTTTTGTGTAAAATCGAGTTTTTTTTGTTGTTGTTGTGGAAGGACGCCTATATGGGCAAACTTAAAAAGCAAAATCATATATGTATACAAAATTTGAACCAAATCGTTACAGCCGTTTCCAAGATATGCGGAACATATATATATATACAGGCTTACTTGTTTAAAGATATTAGATATACACTCTTTTTTCTTACAGTGATGTTAACTCTTCTGTACTTCAAGCTTCTTTTAATATTACATTTATTCATTCATTTGTTATCTGCTTAAAAGAATACAAACAACTCATAGCATCATCAAGTTAAACAAGTCACCTCTTTTCCTATTACAAATCTTTAAGTTATGGAACTACTAACTTTGATGGAGAAATTGAAGCAATTCGAATGGCCCTACAAAATCTTTTGTACAGAATTTCACATTTTCAGCAAGCAGTTATTCTCTCAGATTCCAGGGCAGCAATTATAGCAATCACTTCCAAGTGGTCACCAAAAAACCAAACAATTATAGAATGTTAGAAAATGCTTAGCCATCTAACAGCACTTCAAAAACACCTAGTCTTCCAGTGGATATCTGCTCACTGTGGACTGAGTGGTAATGAGAAAGCTGATTTTCTTGCAAAAAAGGGTACCAGTAGTGTACAGAAATCTATAGTTAATCTACCATTTTATGCAGCTAAAAGATTAATCAACTCTGAATATAAAAAAATGATTGAACAATATTACTATGAAAAATCAAAGAATAAACGATGGTAACTACCAAACATTCAAACAGTAATTCCTGAGTATCCTCGACAAGCAGCAGTTGCAACCTTCAGGTTGATTATAGGAGATGATTGTCTGGCAAAACATTTAAACAGAATTGGGATATATTCTTCACCACTCTGTCCTCTATGTGATCTGAAAGAGGAAATGGATCGAGACCACCTTCAAATATGCCCGGCCACTTCTAGTGCTACATCCATCAGTGAAAAATATTGGAGAGCAAAAGGATTAATGACTTCATTGTCAGAAATCCAGCATTAGCTAATAATAACAACATATATTCAGGAATATATATGTTAACAATACCTCAGTGGTCCCCAAGTAGGGTGTATGTGGATAGCGACTACAAGGTACTTCCACATATTGGTGTTTTGCTCCTCACTGTAATCTTTTCTATCTGACCTACTGCCTTGGTCGTCTCTGCTCTCTTCTGTCTTCGATGCTATTAGGGTACCTGAGGGCTGGGGAGTCTGTATTTTTTCAATCGTTCCACTTCTCTAATTTTCTATTTTTCTTTTATAAAATTTACTATTGCTGGCTTATCACAGCATATAGGAACATCCTTCTAGTGGCTGAAGAAGGAATGGTTGGTGGTTGCCTATGACACCTCCCAGCTAGGTCCGATGGACCCATTGACCAACAATAAGTGTGATCCTTCCACAATATGAAGGTGAAGATGGAATGATTTGACTACCTACTTGTAAAAATAAGATGTCTGTAAGAAACAGTTGGATTTAGCTCAAATATATGGCTATGTTTCCTAAATTGAAATTTTCCAGAGTAATAGTCGCCCATTTGGATCTCCAGGTGGAGACTGATTTGGGAAAAATATCTACTCTAAAAATACTGCAATGGAATGCTGGGGGTTTAGTCATGATAAGAAATCTGAACTTCTTACACTATTACAAAAAGAAAATACAGATGTTGTTGGTCTCATGGAAACCAATTTGCAGAAGACAAAAAAAAATATTTTGAACTGAAAGATTATACAACTTATCTTCTACCAAAAAACAGACAAATTGCGAGTGGAATTTTAGTTGAAGTCAAGAGAAATCTAACATCAAAATTTAAAATCACTAAATTCGTGAATAATAAGGATTCAGCTGAAATAGCATATTTGGATGTATGGAAGAATAATGAACACTTCCCTATATATTTTGTATATAACCCACCAACTAACGCACTAGATCTAAATCTATTGGGCAACTATTATAATAGATTTTAATGCTCACTTTAAATACTGGCGATATAATTATGTTAAGCATCTGGCAAAATATTAGAAGAATGGCTGTACGCCAGTAATATGGAACTTATTTTGAACAACCAAGAACCTGGCACATGTATGCACCACATTGGCTCAATATATAATCCAGATCTTTTATTTGTATCATCAAATATATCAAACTCATAGATATATTTCAGCAAGTATGGGTTCTGGTCATTGAGCATTAATAGCCAAAATTATACTTAGTAATACTCATAAATCAATTTGTAGTAAAAGGTCATGGAATTTTAAAAAAGCGAACTGGAAAGGCTATGAAATGGCTTTAGAAGAATTAGCACCTCAAACAATCACAATTCATAATAATACACCTAACAAAATCAACAATGATTTTTGTAGTCTTATGAATACTGCCAAAAACTACATCCCCAGAGGTAAAATTAAAAAATAGAACCCCTTTTGGACCAAAGATTAAAACTTAAAAAATGAGTGAGAGTTAGCAGGATATTTAGCTAAAACAAAAAGAACTTCAGGAGAGTTACTGGAAAAACAAAGAAGCATCTTTTAAAAAAGTAGTGTTAACTGCTAAAAAATTCCTTTAATATATTTATTGAAAATGTTGGTTATAGAAAAGATAATAAAAAAGTTCATAATTATATTTCAAATATTAAAAAAGAAATCATTCCAAAACATCCAATTAAATATGGTTATATAGAATTAATAAATGATTTGAAAATTGTAAATGCATTTTATTCAACTTTTACATTACCAAAACTTTCTCGACCATATTAGAAAAAAAGGAAAAAATCCTAATGAAAGAAATCAAATCAAACAAAAACAATTATATTCCATATTTAACCTCAAATGATGAAACATTTTCCAGTGAATTTACAATTATGGAACTTAATACAGCAATTAAAAATACATCTAAAAGCTCCAGCTCCTGATAAAATTCATCCAGGATTTATAAAAAAAATTGGGATATAAAGCAAGAAACATATTACTCAACATATACAACCACATCTGGAAAACTTTTGTTCCAGCTACCTGGAAAAAACCGTCATAATTCCAATACAAAACCAGGCAAACCATCAAATGATATCAAGAGTTACAGACCTATATCTTTAACCAGTATCCTGGCAAAATTCATGGAAAGGATGATTTCAACTTGACTAAATTCGTACTTCAAACAATATAACATATTGTCCCCTTGTCAAGTAGGTTTTAGGAAAAATCATTCAAGTGAACAAATAATCAAACTTAGTCAGAAAATCAAAGAAGGCTTTAGCAAAAATCAAAATACTTAACTGTATTTATCAACTTAAAATCAGCATATGACAATTTTTGGAGATAAAACCTCATTAAGAAGCTATAACAAATTGGCATCAGACACAACGTGTTTTGTTGGCTTTCAGCGTTCATCACCAAGGTATTGTGCCACATCTTATGGCTCTGCAATGTTAAAATAGAACAAAAAAGTCTCAGATTACCCAAAGGAGCTGTTCTTAGTACTGCTTTACTTAATATCTATATAAACAATCTTCCAGAACAGATAAAACAGACTGGCATTAAAACTGCATTATATGCTGATGATTTAGTAATCTGGAATTCTAAGAATTCACAAGAAACTGAAGGTCTAATTTCATCACTTCAAAATTCTTTATACAAACTCAAATATTGCTGCAATAACAACTTTATGCAAGAGAGGTAGAACTGGAACTGAAAAATTCAATTCCAGTTCTACCTCTCAAACATTGCCCACACACGGCTTGTGTGTTTAAAAACACCAACAGTAGGTTTGTTGGCATAAATAAATAACTTTGTGCAATTCTAAAGTAAGAACAATATTAGAAACTAAAAACTTCACGTATCGTAGTAATATTGCACCAAAGAACTTGCAATATTACTAAGATAAGTTAAGTTTTTAGTTTCTAATTTTATTCTTACTTAGAATCTTGTTGCTTCACTGTTAATAGCTTCAATTTCCTTAATTAACTTTATGCAAGTTGATTCTGATAAATTATTATTATTATTATTATTATTATTATTATTATTATTATTATTATTATTATTATTATTATTATTATTATTATTATTATTATTATTATTAGTATTAGTATTAGTATTATTATTATTATTATTATTATTATTATTATTATTATTATTATTATTATTATTGTTGTTGTTGTTGTTGTTGTTGTTAATTGTTTATTTGACAAGACATTTTGATGTTTCAGGGATATTGGATATCCTACAGGCTGGGAAATGAGAAAAGATGTTGAAAAATACACACATAATTTTGATCCACCAGGTGTAGAAGTTCACTGTTTGCATGGCTATGGAGTTCAGACTGTTGAAAGGTAAAACTTAACATTTTACAAAATATGTTTACTTTTATTGTTTAGATGATGCACACATCACACAATGAACACACTATGAGTTATGTAGTTCCAAAATTAATTACTTTGGATAACACTTTTTCTAGCAGGTTAAGTTGGCGTCTATTCTAATATGAATATAATAGAAAGCATTAATTTCTTACATTTGACAAGGAAAATGAGAGAAGAATTAATGTAATGCCTCAAACAGATCGATGTAAAATTTGGAGCTTTTATTATCGTACCTTCACTTTCTACACCAGAACTTCCTGGATTATATTTCGACGACTGTTGCCTCCATAGTCAGCCTTGATTCGCTGCCAGGCTTCCTCTTGTGACTTGTAGATGATGTGTTAGCTGATGATGGCCATGGAGTTTAATATGGCCAAAAACTTGACATATTTTATAGATATTTGACGGCTGGTAACCCGAGAAGTGCTAATTAAAAAGCAATAACTGAAAGCTTCAAATCTTATGTGTTCTGGTATTGTATATAAGGTATGTATATAAGGTAAACTTGTATATTGTGAATAACAATGTACACACAACCCACTGTAATAGTCAATTGTATAGTTATAACACATGTGGTAATGATAATATACATAGAATATAAATATAACTACAACTGAACAAAACCCGCTAATAAATGGGGTGAAATTATACAACAAATTATCAGCTACAATAAAAGATAGGGTACAAAATTCAACAATGAATTAAAGAACTACTTAATTGATAAATGTTTGTATAGAGTAGATGAATTATAATATTTAATGATATTGACAATTTGACTATGGGTAAATAAATATTATTAGTATGCTATTGTATAAGATAATATTCTTTATAACAGTTTATGTTGTTAGCTAATGCTGGATTACGGACAATGAAGTCATTAATCCTCTTGCTCTCCACTATTTTTCACTGATGGATGGGGCACTAGGAGTGGCCGGGCATATTTGAAGGTGGTCTTGGTCCATTTCCTCTTGCAGATCACATAGAGGATAGAGTGGTGAAGAATATATCCCAATTCTGTTTAAATGTTTTGCCAGACAATCATGTTCTGTAATCAAGCTGAAGGTTGCAACTGCTGTTTTTCGAGTATACTCAGGAATTACTGTTTGAATGTTTGGTAGTTACCATCGTTTATTCTTTGATTTTTCATAGTGGTGCAGTTTTTATAATTAATCTTCATTGGGTCTTTGAGCTATTGAAATCTTTGTGATCTCAGGGCGTGGTAACGGATGGAATGAAAAATCACACGATGTCTCTTCACCACAATGTATTATTTTATTAACACTTTTTCTATATTTTACATTAAAATAAATCCTCCTAGCACCGTTTTAAATGATTTAAAACCTTTCCACTTTTTCATTTAGTGGAACTAATGCTTGAAGAAAGTCTGGTGAAAGTTCTACAATGCTCACACGTTACATCTACACGTCCTTACACCTAGAATATACACACGCTAGTGGGAAGATTATGGCGTCACCTCACGTGACACCGCCTTTTTCGTATACATCCGCGTATGTGTCCATCAAATAGTTCTTTCTTGTTAGGGAAGCGATCCCTAACCATAATAATAATGTTTAATAATAATAATAATGTTTATTAGCCCATAGACAATTATACAATTTGTTTCGAGCATCGTCAAACTACAAATACAACAAAACAAAAATTACAAAATAAGACTTAACATAATCATATTCTATGAAATACCACTAAGTAGAATTATATACAACATATTTACAATTCCTCTATACAGTATAAACATTTTCCTATAAGATATTTCCTTAGTTCTTTTTTAAAACTTTCTCCTTGCTTAGCTTTAATAGTATGTGGCAATTTGTTATATAGTTTGACACCACTGATATATGGATCAGATTCACTTGTTCTCTTATTAACATTAATTCTATGTATATTATTCCTACCTCGTGTATTGTAACTATAATATTGATTATTACTACTAATAATATGTACATTTTTACTTACAATATGTATTATTATTTTATATACATATAATGAAATAATAGTGAACAAGTTATTATTTTTAAAAATACTGCGGCACGAAGTCCTGTTATTAAGTTTATACACTGTTCTTATACAATTCTTCTGCAATATTAACAACCTATTTAAATTTTGTTTACTAACATTTCCCCAAACCTCGATCCCATATTGAAAGTTATGATATATTACCCCAAAATATACAATTTTTAGAACCTCAGTATCGAGGTATTTGGAAAGCCTCCTTAGTAGATATAAGCCTGAGCTTACTCTACCACATATTAAGTCTATATGAGGTGCAAATGACAAATTTTTATCTAACATTAGTCCTAAAAATTTAATTTTCTGTACGTGTTCGAGAATTGTGTTTTGTACATTTATAGTTACAGAGTTATTAGTGTTTTGATTAGAATACTGAAAGTGGAGTAATTTTGTCTTTCCTATATTCATGTTTAAGTTACTATCCTTGAAATATTTCTGTATCTCACTTAATGAGTCCATCATTGAATATTCTAAAGCATTTAGGGATTTATTCCAGTATAGAAATGTGGTATCATCAGCATAAGAAATATTTTTACAATTTTCAAACTGGGGGAGGTCATTTATATACAATAAAAACAATAGAGGACCCAAAACTGAACCTTGCGGTACACCAAACCTAACAGTATGGTATGCAGATGAAAAACTTTTCATTGAACCATTGACTTTGTGTGTAACTACTGTGCATTGCTTACGATTCGTTAAGTAAGATGTTATTATTTTGTGCATTTTCCCCCTTATCCCATAATTTTCTAATTTATCCAATAATACTTTTATTGATACACTATCAAATGCCTTAGTAAGGTCGAGAAACAGTGCTACAGAATGATTGTTTTTATCTAATTGAGTGTATACGTTATGTAGAAGTTCAACAATTGCAGTGCTTGTAGAGTAATTCTTCCTAAACCCGTGTTGTATTTCTACTAGAACGTCATGTTTATTTAGGAAGGTGACCAGTCTTGTATTTAGAACTTTTTCGAAAATCTTGCTAAAGACAGAAGTAAGAGTTATGGGTCTATAGTTTTCTACATGTCTTTCATCTCCCTTTTTAAAAACTGGTCTTATTATACTATTCTTTAAGCATTCTGGGAAAATGTTTTGTTCAATTGATGTATTTATTAGATGAGTTATTATATTACCCAGTTCATTTTTACAATACTTTATAACCCTAGTGGAGATGCCATCCCATCCATATGAATTTTGATTTTTCAGTTCCCTAATTATTTTATTAATCTCAATGTCAGTAGTGGGGGTAAGATAAATAGAATTTTGAACAGTGGATTTTTGTTTAGAGTTGCCCGGTATATTTTGTGATGGGTTAATCACATTGGTAAAATAATGATTAAAGAAATTACATATATCTTTAGGATTAGACATCATTAATCCATTTATTTGCAAAGAGATATTATTATCTTCACTTTTTACTTTTCTTTGGTTATTTATTATGTTCCATGCAGTTTTAGTTTTGTTTGTTGACTGACTAATTGTAGTTCCGTATGTTAGCGATAAC
The DNA here is from genome assembly GCA_030765045.1 of Tenodera sinensis. Classification (NCBI taxonomy): domain Eukaryota; kingdom Metazoa; phylum Arthropoda; class Insecta; order Mantodea; family Mantidae; genus Tenodera; species Tenodera sinensis. The sequence goes on along the minus strand of CM060963.1, from coordinate 169,951,204 downwards.
TGTCTAGCTAGGGCCTTGGTATATTGCTTTTTCAAAGTTTTGTAGGATTCGTTATATGTTTCAAATTTTGTCATTTGATAAAATTCGTACATGGATTTCATCCTCTCTCTCAGATTTTTTATTTCATTATTCATTGTCACTTTTTGTTTAGCTTTAGTATTAATTCGCTTTAATTTTAAAGGGCACGCAAGATTGAAGTGTTCTAACAAAGTGTTAAAAAAGGCATCCCATTTTTCATTAGCATCAGCTGTCAATTGCACAGAGTCCCAGGTTTCTATTTTTAACATTTCCTGTAAGAGACCTAAGTTGTGGTCATTGATTGACCTTCTATGTGTCCACATTACATTTCTTACCTCACTATTACAGTTGTAAATATCAATAATTTCTGCACAATGATCAGATATGTGAAACTCTTTGACAAATGCAGTGTGTGATATTGGGTCAATATTTGTGATTATATAATCTATTGCAGTTACAGATCTATTTGTGATTCTCGTTGGACAATCTATTACATTGTATAAGTTAAAACTGGCAAGAATATCACATAGTTGCATATAATCTCGAGAGTTTACATTGGAATTTATATTAAGGTCACCTGTTAACACAATTTTTTGTTCCTTATCAGTTATCTTAGCTAATATACTATTTAGATTCTTAAAGAATACATTTATATTAGAATTAGGTGACCTATAAATACCTATTATTACAATCTTACCAATTTCAGTAGACATTTTTATGGCACAGCATTCAAAATTCATTTCATTACTAAAGTGGTGTATGTATGGAAGTACTTCAAAAACTAAATTGTCTTTTACATATATTGCTACACCCCCACCTTTATGGTTATTTCTACAAAAATATGTGGCTAAAGTATAGTTTTGTAGTTTAGCATACTCTATTTCATTACTCATGAGGCCATGTTCAGTGATTACAGTAACACTAGCATCAATTTCATTAAGCACTACGTTCAACATATCAGTCTTATTAGTGTTACGGGGTTTTATTCAATATGTCTTTATCTAGCAGCGGGAATATAGCAGCAGGAGTAATGTTTTTACTAAAAGGTGGAAAGTTTGTTATAGCAGACGCTACTCTTATCTGCAGGGTCGACGGTCAACGAATGGAATGCAAAAGCCAACGTTCTTTTATCACAAACACATTTATTCGTTATTTACACTTTTTATCACAATTTCAATTAGTTAACAACTTTTAAAATTCGATAGCGTCTACGCTGGTTAAAAGTTTGGGTGTAATTTACATGCTCACACGCCATCAGCAATTATACGTCCTTCCACTTTGAGTTCACAGACGCTAATGATAAAAGAGTGCTTGGCGTCTGTGTGACGCAACACCGCCATTCTTATGTATTCATCCGCGCAACAGTTCTCATTGGTTGAACTCAAAGTGACGAGAAGACATTGGATCTTGAATATTGAAAAAAATAAGTCCCTGATACACCCAAATTAAAAGAATTAAAAATTTACACACTCTTACAAAAATATTTACATGAACAATTTTCTATTAGTCAATATTCTGTCTCATATGCCCCTTGTTTCGTTTTTCAAGTTGTCACCTTATTTACAATCTTGAAACACAATACAATACTTTTCCCTACTCCTATAATTCAATCACTTTGTACAATATTTTTTTTTTTTTTTTTTTTTTTTACAGTCTTCTTCACTGTTTGTCTTTGTCCTTCGCTTTGACATAATACAGCATGTCTTTATAAGTTTCACATATTCGGTTACTACACAATGCATTCGGTTATTATACAATACATATCCAGTTATTGCACAACATATTTAGTTATTACACAATATGTCCAATTATTATACAATACATATTCAGTCATTGTACAATATATCCAGTTATCATATCACATATGTTGTTATTATACAATACACCTTCAGTCATTATACAATACATATTCAGTTATTGTACAACACATTTGATTACTACACAACATGTCCAATTATTACACAATACATATTCAGTTATTGCACAATATATCCTGCTATCATAACACATATGTGTTCTGTTATTATGCAATACATATTCAGTTATTACACAATACACGTTCAGTTTTGGCATAAACCATTTAGTTATTACTCAACATATTCAGTTATTGTACAATATATCCAGTTATCATACAATACATATTCAGTTATTATACAACACATACTCAGTTCTTATACAACACATACTCAGTTATTGTACATTTGACATTGACACAAATATAATTTAAGTGTTTCATGTGGTTTTTGACTTGTATTCATTGCTATGAGGAGAGAAAAACAGGATACAAATTTTGAGCTAATGATTATGATCATGTTTATGGCAATATTTTATTCAGTTCTTTGCCTTCTTTGTCTTATAAGCTTATGTATAGGCAGGTTGTTGAGTCGGTTCTTAAACTCTGATGTTACTAATGGTACTAATTTTCTTGATTGGGTTATTATTCATTGTTGTTTGGTTCAACATTTCTTCGAGCTTAGCATTGGCTATATTCATCTTAATTCATGGGCATTGTTTTTCTGGTTATGGTTTTCCTCATTTCACTAATTGTCATTTCTTTATCTCTTGTTTCTATAAGAGAAAACTTCTATACTTACAATTATTCTGTAATTGCATTATTTTTCTTCTCAACTTACCCTCGACATCTTTGTGTCGAAATATTATATCTTTTTCATCATAATTGATTCATTTATATTTTTGTCCCTGACATCCTTATGTCAAAAACATATTATCTTCCGTCGCTATGATTCATTTATTTAATGACAATCAGTGTCCTCATCTGTCTTTGTTGACAATGCTCTTTGTGGTCGACATAGCCAATGACTATGTTGATTTTCTTCCTTGTTGTAATTCCTAATCTGAACATAATTTTCTATAAGTAACCTATTAAAAATTGTTATCTTCTTTCATCTCCACTACTCCTGCCTTACACATTCGTTGACAAAGACTATTTGGTCCTTTCTTTGTATGGCTTCAATTTATTTTTGTGGTATCTTCCTACCAACTTGCCATTTGTATTCTGTAGCTCATATGTGTGGTCACCCAGCTGTTTTGTTATGACCAGTGGTTCCATCTCTCTCTTCGTGTATCCATCATGGTGTCGATGTCAATTGTAAGTTGCTGAGATTTTGTTGTTTGTCGTCCACTCGGTTGAGACGAACTTAGTTGTTGTAATTTCCCTGAGTGTTAGTGGTGGTTGTCGTTTCTGTATTCTGTGCAGTATCTGCCCTATTTGGCACATCTTCTTCTACTTCCTGCTGTCTTGTGTTGTTAGTGTACCATTGGTCTCTGCCCCTTTGGCGTGAACCTCTGTCATATGACGGTCTGTGGTTGTTCAAGTGTTCCCTACTGGATCGTATGTGATTTACTTCATGGGTATGATCTCCTGGTCTTCCACGATCATATGTATATGTTCTATATCTCGATTCACCATTCGGTATTGTGTCGTGGTACCGCTGTCTTGTGTTCTCCATCCTCTCGCCATGATTATGTGGTTGTGGGAAATGGTGTGCCCCTCTCCCCCTTTCATGGGTACTCCTAGTATTTGTATGTCCTCCTTCGCTCTGGTTGTTCGTAGCCGTGTTCCGGTTTAGGATGGGTGAGTTTGGGTGACCGTTCCTATGTCTATGCTCATTAGGCCGACCATTTTGTGTTTCGAAGGCTGTCAGCAGTTCTATCATATCTGCAAAATCTACTGGCCTCGCAACAATTAATCCTGTTCTCACTGTGTCTGGGAAATGTCTTGTTATACTGGCAATTAGTTCTGCCTCCGACAAGTTGGGGTCTAATAGCTTTCCTTTGTTGGCTACTTTCATAAAATAATCGACTAGCGACAACCCTTTGGTTGGATCGTATCTACCTGTCGCTAGCTCTACCCTAGTTTGGTTTTGTTTAGCTGGGCCCCAATACCTTGATAGGAACAAATTTCTGAATGAGCTATACGACTCATGACCAGCTAGTGTTAGCCTGAGCCATTCTAATGCCTTGTTTTTTAAGCTTTTCTTAACTATCATCATTCTAAGCTCGTTTGGTATCCTTTTCACTTTAAAATATTCTTCCATCTCTTTAACAAAGAGTTTTGGATCGTCTCCCTTCTCCTCGTCAAATGTAGGTGGTGTGATTTCATGTAATATGCTGTTGGTGTAACATGTGTTATGTGTTGTGTCATTGTTTGGTTGTGAACCTCTTTCTCTATATGGTGAGTCAACATTTTGTACATCATTTAAATAACTCTCATCTTGTACATTACTTACATCTAAATCATCTTGTCTTTGTAATGCCTTTACAACATCATTTACATTAGCCAAACTTTCTTTCCCTTTTTTCATTTCTTCACAAATTGATTTTAAATCATTCTTTATTTCTAAGTGGCTTTGTTTCATATCATTTATAGCATCCTGTTGTGAAAGCATCACATCATTCATTGTCTTAATTTTAGGAATTACAATTTGTTCTACAGTTTCATTAATAATGTCTTTCTTTACTACCTCAATCTCTTTCCTTAATTCCTCAGTTATTTCTGCTTTTACATTTGTAATCTTACAGTCTACACTTGTATTACATTCTGTTATTTCATCCCTACATCTAGCAATTTCCCCTTCTAACACAATTTTATTCTCTCTCATCTCTGATTCTATCTTTCCCATCCTATCTCCTACAATTTCTATCCTAGCTTCTAAGGCTTCCTTTGTTTCATTTAAGTTTTTATGTACTAATTTTAAATTAGTTTCCATTACTTTCATATTTTCTTTACACTCCTGTCTTCCTAATTCTATTTTCTGTTCTAGGTTCTGTCTACCTAATTCCATTTTCTGTTCTAAGTTCTGTCTACCTAATTCCATTTTCTGTTCTAAGTTCTGTCTACCTAATTCCATTTTCTGTTCTAAGTTCTGTCTACCTAATTCCATTTTCTGTTCTAAGTTCTGTCTCACTTCCTCCAGTTTCTGACCTAAACTTTGTTCTATATCCTGTTTTAATTCTGCATTATTTTGCTCCATTTTCTGACCTAATTCTACCTTGTTTTGTTCCAGTTTCTGTTCTAGTCTTTCAAACATCATCATCATTAACCTTTGATCTTTGCTTATTTCCGCCTGTTCACCTTCTAATCCTTCCTGATAACTAGGCCTATCTGCCCCTTCCCCCACTCCTGTTTCTATCTCTTTTCGCGACATTTTAATTCCTTTATCTAATTCACTTAATGTTGAAAGTCCTGCTACTTTGCCACTTCTAAGTAGCATTAATAAATGGAAATAAAATAAAGACAAAAATTTTGGATCCTACTTTTTTTTTCTGCTGGTTCTTCGTCCAGTTATTTACGTCTCCTGGGTAGTTGGCTTCGCCAGATGGTCTCCGGTGTTTTTCCCACGTTGATTCTCCGTGTATCGATGTTTTGACAGATCGTTGATATCAAACGATGTTCAATGGCGTCTTTTTCCTGCACGATGAGATGGCGTCCTTTTGATGTTAACACTTCGTAATTTTGCATTCCATTCTAAATTCGCGCTCCACGTTGGGCAAGCCATTTGAGGCGGGGTTTTATTAATTAAATGATTACGTAGCAGCGTGAATATAGCAGCGGGAGTAATGTTTTTACTAAAAGGTGGAAAGTTTGTTATAGCAGACGCTACTCTTATCTGCAGGGTCGACGGTCAACGAATGGAATGCAAAAGCCAACGTTCTTTTATCACAAACACATTTATTCGTTATTTACACTTTTTATCACAATTTCAATTAGTTAACAACTTTTAAAATTCGATAGCGTCTACGCTGGTTAAAAGTTTGGGTGTAATTTACATGCTCACACGCCATCAGCAATTATACGTCCTTCCACTTTGAGTTCACAGACGCTAATGATAAAAGAGTGCTTGGCGTCTGTGTGACGCAACACCGCCATTCTTATGTATTCATCCGCGCAACAGTTCTCATTGGTTGAACTCAAAGTGACGAGAAGACATTGGATCTTGAATATTGAAAAAAATAAGTCCCTGATACACCCAAATTAAAAGAATTAAAAATTTACACACTCTTACAAAAATATTTACATGAACAATTTTCTATTAGTCAATATTCTGTCTCATTAGATAGGTATTGGACATTTTGGTGAACTATTCTGAGTGTTCTGTTTGCTACGTTTCGTCTAGTCTCTGTATTCTCCCCAAGTTTTCCGACTGTGGCAAGTGAATCTCGCCTATAGAGGATGCAACCATTATTTTTTCAGATTTACTTAATGTGTTTGATAATATTTTGCTAATTTCATGAGCTAAGTAGTTTTTTCCAGCAGAATTTAAATGTAAACCATGGGTGGTATGTAAGTTTCTTTCCAATTTACCTATATCTACTACTTTGGCATTGCTAAATCTAGAGCATAACATTTTTAATTTTAGGTTAGTTTTCCTTATTTCCTTATTAACACAGGAATATTGCAACAGATCATATCTATGAGGAATATTAGTTATTATTATCTCCCTATTCTTTGGATAGTTTACCAGTAAGTGTTCTAAACTGTTTAACATTTCACATGCTTCATTCTTGTATACATCATTGGCACCAGCTATTATAATATCCATTTGGACATTGGTATCCTTCTGAACATCATTCGTTGCCTGGGCAAATTTAGCATTGGGTTTCACAACAGCCGAGATGGTGAAATTTTCTTTCCGGTCGTACACTTTCGCCGCAACACCACGTGCATGGCTGTCCCCATGTATTTCGATTTTCAGTTTTCCATTTTGTTGCTTATTTGGTCTTCTTCCCTTAACCATCCTCCCTTACTTTTATTATGGAACACATATAATTCTAATATTTATACATATATATTAAAATGAAATATGGAAATATTTATGACGTCTTTAAACTAACTTAGTTGTTCGTAACAATGAACATTTGCAACACGTTTTCGTCATTTAACCAACTCATACCAACATCAAAAAACAAATTACACTTTTAACAAATATTCACATAAACAATTTTCTTTTGGGGTCTTCTAATATTCTATCTCACATGCCCCTTGTTTTGTTTTTCAAGTTGTCACCTATATTTACAATCTTGAAACACAATACAATACTTCTCCCTATTCCCCTGATACAATCACTTTGTACAATACTTTTTTTTTTCTTTACAGTCTTCTTCGTTGTTCGTTTTTGTCTTTTGTTTTGGCATGACACAGCATGTCTTTATAAATTTCACATATTCAGTTACTACACAATACATGTTCAGTTATTATACATCACATATTCAGTTATTATACAATACATATTCAGTTATTATACAACACATCCAGTTATTATACAACATATGTTCAGTTATACAACACATATTCCTAAGATTTTACATTTGACATGACACAAATATAATTTAAGTGTATCATGGTTTATTGTGTGGCTTTTGACTTATGTTCCTTGTTATGAGGAGAGAAAAACAGGATACAAATCTTGAGCTAATGATTATGATCATATTTATGGCAATATTCTATTCAGTTCTTTGCCTTGTAAGCTTATTATGTATAGGCAGGTCGTTGAGTCAATTCTTAAACTCTAATACCATTGTAATTGGGTTCTTATTCACTATTGTTTAGTTCGACATTTCTTCAAGCTTAGCATTGGCTATATCCATCTTAATTCATGGGCATTGCTTTTCTGACTATGGTTTTTCTTACTTCACTAATTGTCACCTCTTTATCTCTTATCTCTATAAGAGAAAACTTCTATACTTATAATTATTCTGTAATTGTATTATTTTTCTTCTCAATTCACCCTCGACACCTTTGTGTCATAAATATTTTATCTTTGTCATCACAATTGATTCCTTTTTATTTTTTGTCCCTGACATCCTTATGTCAAAAACACATTATTTTCCGTCGCTATAATTCACTTCTTTAATGACAATCAGTGTCCTCATCTGTCTTTGTTGACAATGCTCTTTGTGGTCAATATAGCCAATGACTATGTTGATTTTCTTTCTTGTTGTATTTTCCAATCTGAACATAATGTTCTATAAGTAACCCATTAAAAATTATTATTTTCCATCATCTCTACTATTCCTGCCTTACATGTTTGTTGGCAAAGACTATTTGGTCCTTTCTTTGTATGGTTGTATTTTTGTGATATCTTCCTACCAACATTTGTATTGTGTAGCTCATACGTATGGTCACCCAGCTGTTTTGTTATGATCAGTGGTCCAGTGTACAGTAGTTCCATCTTTCCAGATCTTTTCTCAGATGCCTTGGATGCTTTGTGGCTTCTTAAGAGCACCTTTTCTCCAATTTGTGGGGACCATTTCCAAATCTTTTTACCTTGTTTCTCCCTTTTTCTGCCTTTTGCTGTAACCTTCTGAATGCCAATTGACATTTTTCCTTCTCTGTCAATTCCCTTTGAGCAGCCATCGTAGTGTCAATGTCAATTGTCAATCTCTTGGGTTTTGTGTTGATCATCAATTCGATTGGGGCAAACTTGGTCGTGGGGTTCACCGAATGGTTAATCACCTCCTCTATGTACCCGCATTTTTCCGTCCAGGAAGTGTGGTCTTTGTGGCAAAGTAGGCAGAAATATATACTTATATCTCTCATCGTTCTCTCTGTCGGATTTCCTTGAGGATAATAAGTTGAGGAATAGTATAATTTTATTCCTAATGTTCTTAAGGTGTCCTGGAATAATTTACTTTTATGCATTGTTGCATTATCTGATAGTATAGCTTTTATATTCCCATATTTTGGGATATAGTCTTTAACAATTTTGTTCAGGCAAGTCCTACTTTTAATGTTCCTAATGGGGTATATCTTAGTGAATTTTGTAAAAACATCAAACATGACGAAGATGTATCTGTTTCCATCTTTCCCCCTTGGTAGCTCGCCATGTTCATCGATGCACACCAATGCATTTTTCTTGTTTCTCACGATGGATTGTGGAACGACATCGTATCTACATTGATTGGCTTGGCCTTCTGACATAGGTCGCATGAGGAAATTAACTTCCTGACTTTCTTGCCAAGATGTTTGATGTATAGTACTTCCTCAATTGCAAGCATTGTTCGCTCAGTACCAGAGTGAAGCATCGAGTGATGGAATGCCAAAATAACCCTGTCCTGTAAGGAATTTGGTACCATCATTTTCCACTTCCTTACGTCGCGACCATGTAATTTAAACAGGATGTTCCTAAATTTCCCTATCTTGGCTTCCAATTTTGGTACTATGTCTGGAGCCTTGTCGAATAGCGATTTTCTTTTGGGGTCTTCTAATATTCTGTCTCAATAGTAATATTGTTCAATAATTTTTTTGTATTCAGAGTTGACTAATCTTTTAGCTGCATAAAATGGTAGATTAATTATAGACTTTTTTACACTGCTGGTACTCTTTTTTGCAAGAAAATCAGCTTTCTCATTACCACTCTATCCACAGTGAGCTGGTATCCATTGGAAGACTAGGTGTTTTTGAAGTGCTGTTAGATGGGTAAGGATTTTCTACCATTCTATAATTGTTTGGTTTTTTGGTGACAACTTGGAAGTAATTGCTATAATTGCTGCCCTGGAATCTGAGAGAATAAGTGCTTGCTGAAAATGTGAAATTCTGTGCAAAAGATTTTGTAGGGTCATTCAAATTGCAGTTTATAATTACTTATATTTGTAACTATTAGAGAGCAAAATATTTTTATGTTTTGGCGGTTACATCGCTCTCTCACAACCCCCAGAATGTCTGGAGGACCACACCTGTCGTTAGTTTACGGGTCTCACCAACCTGACCGGGAGAATTATCAAAATAAATTCACCAACCATATCCTCTGATTACCAATCAGAGGACGTATTACATGCCATGACAGGTCAGCATGTTAGGGGTTAAGATTTTATAGAGGAATTAGAGAAATGGAGAGGTTTGAAAAATAAAGACTCCCTAGCCCTCAGGAACCCTAATAGCATCGGGGTCAGAAGAGAACAAGAGATGACCAAGGTAAGGTCAGATAGAAAAGTTACAGTGAGGAGCAAAACACCAGTAAGTGGAAGTAATGTTCTGCTCAGCTTGGGTACCTTGTGGTTGCCATTCACATATCCCCTAGACGGAGACCCCTGAGTGTGTGAGTATGAGTGAGTGAGAGTGAGTGAGTGCCAGTGAGTGAGAGTGAGTGAGTTTGAATGAGTGTGAGTGAGTGTCAGTGAGTGAATGAGTGTGAGTGTGTGTGTGAGTGAGTGGATGAGTGAGTGTGAATGAGTGTGAGAGTGAATGAGTGAGTGTGAATGAGTGAGAGTGAGTGTGAGTGAATGAGTGAGTGTGAGTGAATGAGTGAGTGTGAGTGAATGCGTGAGTGAGTGAGTGTGAATGAGTATGAGTGAGTGTGAGTGAATGAGTGAGTGTGAATGAGTATGAGTGAGTGTGAGTGAATGAGTGAGTGAGTGTGAGTGAGTGAATGAGTGGGTGAGTATGAGTGAGTGTGAATGAGTGAATAAGATAGTGTGAGTGAGTGTGAATGAGTGAGTGTGTGTGAATGAGTGAGAGTAAGTGAGAATGAGTGAGTGATGGTTATTATTACTGCTATTGCTCTCTATATTGGAGAGCAAGAGGATTAATGACTTCATTGTCAGAAATCCAGCACTAGCTAACAACAATATTTGTAACTATTTATAATTTACTACTGTTTTGTTACTGCAACTCTGTAAATTATCTCAGAATAAGAGTGTTTTTTGTAATATTTAAATGGACATGTCTGATATGTAAAATGATCTATGGACCAATAGTATACTGGACAACACAACGTTTATGTATATCTGTCAGTCAGTCAGTTGTTTGCTGAAGATGGGAACAATTGTTCCTGAAGTATGTCCTAATTTTCTAAAGTAAGTGAGGGCAGTGTAAACAAAAGTTACTTTACTATTAAAGTGTTTAACCTCACTTGTCCAGAAACTTCCTAATCATTATTGAACTATCATATGTAACAGATGAAAAGTTGAACAAAAGTGTAACCAAAAGTTATTCAGTCCACCATAGCAGTGAATGAGGTTTGGTTAAAAAATAAAATTGATTCATACTCAAATAAGAAACACTGTTATCAAAGTATTTCATGTATTTTATAGAAATGTTCATTTAAATTGAATGCCTAGTTGATAGTTTACATTTTCAGTAAAGTTAGACTGTAGATTGTATACTATATACCAAAAATTAATTGCTCTTTTGCTGGAATTGTGATGATATAAGAGATGTGTTTATAATATGGTTGAATGAAATAGGGCTAGCGTCATTCACAGGTGAGTGAGTCTCATGCCTGTCAAGTGCCTACTTAGCTCTTGCTGGCTTCAGCTGCATGTGTTACATTGATATGACAACTCTTAAGGAATAAGCCATAGCAACAGTCACTCAGATAAAGCAACATTGCATCTTTGCAATTGTCTTCAACTTATTATGCATGACAGGATATAATTTATCAATTTTCATTTAATTAATAATTCTTAGTTACTCCTCCTAATATGAGAAACAGGAAATATTTATAGTTTCTACTGATCTTTGATTTCTTACTCCAAGTACAAAAGTTGATGACAATGCCAGAAGTTACCCAAGCATCTTGTAAAGTGTATTGTTTAAAACTTCTCATGGGTTTCCAAGCCAGATTGTCAAGTACTGTAACAATGTTGAAATTAAGCTTGACGAGGGGGAGAGACTGTTGATATATACATTTACAAGTATATCATGAATTTCTCAGGGGGGGGGGACTTTTTCATTCCCAGAGAGATTCCCCCCCCCTCCCCCCCCCCCTGGGCCACTGCCTGAATTCATCACTGAACTGCACTGGAAGAGTGAGAGGAATTTGAGATAAATATTCACCAGCAGAACTTCCTTTCATATTTTAAATTTGTTGTTTAAACATAAATGGTTAGCTGGAACTGAGGAGAAGTGTTACTGTTATGTTTTATTCTATTGAATTGTTAAAAAGGCAAATTTGTCAGTAAACAGAATGAATTTTCCTCATTTTATTCTTGGGAAAACATGAAAATGTAAAAATACAATGTGTAACACTCACATGACTTTCGTTCTTCCATTATTATTCCACAGGTATATCTCATGTACAACCTTCTCCATAGCACAGTTGGTAATGCACTTGCCTCTGGCGTGGAGGACCCGGGTTCGATCCCCGGTACCAGCATGCAGATTTTCCCCCTCTGGGAGGTCTGACACGGGGTGCACTCAGCCTTGTTAGGCCCCAGAGGGGCCAATTGAGGAACTACTTGATGGAGAAGTAGCGGCCCCGGGTTGAGAAGGTTGCATAACTGACCGGGAGGGCTCCAGACGCTGACCACATACCACCCTCTAGTACTGCACCCCACCAGTGACGCTTGTAATAGGCAGAGGTGGGGGTGCAATGGCTGGGTGGCAAGCCTTGGCCCTTAAAGGGCTGTTGTGCTGGGATTTATTATTTTATCTAATGTACAGTAGAATCCCAATAACTCAACATAATATAGACTGAGGGGCTGTTGAGTTATCAAAATGTCTAGTTTTATGGAATAAGTGGTCTGTTATTCACAACTCATAACATAATACTGCAAATTACATAAATGCATTTTTTAGCACAATACAGGAAGCTGAAAAGTATAACATCTTAAAAATGATTACTGTAAAACTAAATTTAAAAACATGTATGAATTTACGTAGAATAGAGAAGAAATTGCTAGCCCCTTTGTGATTTAGGCAGCTAGCCTTGCTTCACTCACTTTCTCATATTCATCAACTTTCAAGCTCTTCCTTTCCCTTGAACTGACAGTACACACTCTTTTCACACACCAAGACTTGATTTTGGACATCTTTCTTTCCCACCCTATTATTTTACTTTGTTCAACTCCTAAATCCATGGCAATTTTATCCAATGTTGTCCAGTGTAATTTCTATTGGCATGTCAACTTCTCTTGTCTTCTCATTTGACATTTTCACTGATACAAACACAACTCAACACAACACTAAGTCTGAAATCTTGGAAGCTGCATTATAACCAGAAAACTGAAAGCTGAGCTTACTACATACAGAGGTATTTTTTATACATGGCAAAGGACCTTGCTAGGATCTATGAGAGTGACATCATACAAATTGATGATGGGGATAACATCTCTGTTTTCTTCCTTGAAATAAGTAAGACACTGCTAATAATGCAAGCAGGCACTGCATTTAATCATGCATGATCCATGATGTTTCTGTACTACAAGGAAGTCAGGGAGATACTAACCTGATACCCATATGATCATATAAATACAAAAGTGAACTATATCATAAACCATTGCGTAATTCTTCACCTCTAAAAAATACCTTTGTACTGAGTAAAACAATAAACCATCAAAAATATAAAAATAAAAAAGGTCCTTGAGTTCCATGGAAAGTCGAGTTACTGGGATTCTACTGTATTAGGTTATTTATTAAAAAGTGATTCTTCTATGAAAAACTGAAGCTGTTAACAGTGAAGCAACAGAATTGAAAATAAAAATAAACTTAGAGACTAAAAGCTTCACTTATCTTAGTAATGCTGTAAGTTCTTTAAAATTCCAGGCAATCATTTCACGATGATCATCCACCACATTCTTAATGCATTACTAAGATAAGTGAAGCTTTTAGTCTCTCAATTTGTTTTTATTTTGTGATTCTTCTATCTCCAACATTTTAACTCACATGCTTAATCTGTCACAGGTTGGTGTATAAATCTGGAAACTTTCCTAGTTATCCTACATTCATCTATGGGGATGGAGATGGAACAGTCAACAAACGAAGTTTAGAAGCATGTTCCCTCTGGCAAGGCAAACAAGATGCTCAGGTGTACCATAGAACCTTTCCAGATTTAGATCACATGAACATTCTTCATGATGAACGGATTCTGGACTACATTAGAAAGCTAATCAGAAGATTATAAGGAAAAAAGGAAAATTTATCATTGAAGGGATAAAGGGTATTGATCTCAAAGATAATTCTGACCAGTTTTATATTTGGACTTAAGGATCTTTATTAAATGTTGAAGAAGAATGTGCAATACACTATTTAAAAATAATTTTGTATTAACAAATGTGTTTGTTGTTGTTTGCTAATGCTCTGAATCTTGGGCTTCATCCGTTCTCCATCTGGCGTCCCAATAAGAGGATGTTAGTTGAGTTTGAATATCTCCTTGTATTTTTAGAATTTCTTGACACAGTAACATGTTCTTTGACCATGAGAGTATCTGGTTGTTTGAAATGGTGTACTGTGATGAATTGTATATATTTATTCTATTAAGGTGTTCAGTAAACAGTCATGACTGGCAGCTAATTGGAATATTTGTCAATGAATATAGATTGTATCTATTATAGAAGTCCAATATATATTAGTAGTTTTTAAAGATGATATTTTTAGCTGTCTTTAATAGGAACCAGAAAACTTCTGAAAGCTGTAAATTTTTAAAAATATAAATTTAATTGTCCTTATTGTGTACAAATTTAGTACATGAATCTCTTTTAATTGAGAATTTACTTATCTTTATTGATGTAAACAAGTTGTGTGAATGAATATGCAGGATTAAGTATGCATGTTTTATTTGGATTGTAAGTGGACATTTACATAGGCAATGAGGTCTCTGAGGTAGCATCAGCTTCTAAATTTATCATTATGCAGATAGAAGTAGCCTGATTACTTTAAAGGTGTGGTGATTAGAAGACAATGAAACAAGAAACCAAATCTATAAAAAACCTGAATACCTCATGTCATGTAGGTTTAACTATCATGAGGATTATGCCTATACAGAATTCATAATAAGAATGTAAGCTTAAGAAAATTGTTAACATAATATTTTAGTAAGTAATCTGATGTCAAACTATTATGTGTAACTGTGGCTAACGAAAGAGACAGGCTACGGCACGAATCGGAGTCACGTAGTAATGGTAGAGTGATACATGGCCAACATTGTATATTATCATGATAAAACTGTATCTTTTGTATGCGTTAACAAACAATATTTTTGGTTGTTTAGAATATGGATGCATTAGGCGATTGTGGTTTTACTTTATTGGGCCATGACCAGACTAGGAGAATTATGTCTCTGCAGTTTGCGCCGTAGCCTGTCTTTTTCATTAGCCACGTCTGTAACTCTGTTATAGTCCATGTTATCGCCTAAATTTTTTTTAAAAGCTTTATTGATAATGGAGTCAAGAGATTTGTTTCCAGCTATCACATGCACATTAATTTTTATGTTTAAAAAATTAACTTACATATGCATATATTTGCATATGACTGCAATAGAAACAAAACTAGTGTATCTTTCCTCCATTGTTTTTCATTGCAGGGAGATTTAAGGAAAGATACAGGGACAGGTTGGATTTGAAATATGGCTTGCACACATTTATTGTGTGATACAGTCTTTCTAGGATATATCAAGATACCTTACTTGCTATTAAAAGCAACATTTATATCAGAACTTATTTATTTTCTATTTATGTAGAAGGTCCCAATGAGTACATTGCTCTAGGTAGGAACTGCCCTTTACAAGTGACACGGTAAGCAAATTACATAGAATAAATACATATAAAAGAGTAGATATACAAGTTTAGAAATATATACACATATATTCTTCTAAACCTATTTTGTGTGGGTGTCATTTATTAAATGTTTCACCAAGCATCATAGAGATTTTCTTTTATCAGGTTATTGGAAGTTACAGTATTGCTCAAGTAGATATTTGAAGAGTTGTTTTGAGCCAAGATAAATTGAGCGACAGTTTGTCATATGAACGATTGTTGTTTGTTTTGCTGGCACCTTGTAATATACTTGCAGCAGTTCTTTATCAGCATTAATGTGAGCTCTTTCGTTATTTGAAGCTGTGTAGTTTTCTAAGGCAAGGTTCTTTTTTTTAAATAAGTTGGATTTCAATACACTTAATATGAAATTTATATTGCTCTCCGACAATTATTAAATCTTCCCTTAAATAAATTTAACAAGGCAGTAATTCTTTCAGATTCTAAAGCTGCAATTCAGGGAATATGTTCAAATACTATAAAGAAGTCGACAAAAATTAGAGAATGCTACAAAATGTTAACACAACTCCAAAAAGTTAATAAGACTGTTCATCTCCAATGGATTCCAGCACACTGTGGAGTCATGGGGAACGAAGCTGCAGACTTGCAAAGAAAGGCACAACAATAAAACAAAAGTCTAAATTCAATTTCTCATATTCCTCAATAAAACGCTTGATCATTGTCCTGTGTAACGACCCAGCAGAAATGAACGAAGACCACTTGAAGACCTGTGAAGCATTAAGATCAGAAGAAACTACAGTTCAAAAGTATTGGAAAGCACAAATGCTAATGGCTTCATTGCCAGATGCAAGGCACTAGAAAACAACAACAACAACAACATACTAAAGCAATGTTTTAATTTTGCAAAAATCTAACGAAATACATTTTGAAAAAGCCAAGGAAACTAGAAATTTGGAGTAGCCCAACAGCTCCAAATAGAAACATTTTCTACAATTATGCTTTTATTTATGGTAAACACTACAATTTACATTCAAAGCCTTGTCTGTTAAACCTACTTCTGTTTCTGTTTCTACCGCATTCTGTAATGTTTCTATGTCTTTGTTGGATCTATTAATTTTCACTAATTGTATTTGTTTACCATTCCGTAATCTCATTAAATCAATTTAACTGAAGCTTTTGTCCCTACTTTTGTCTTCATTACTTGCATTCCTCTGCATTTTTATTTGGAGTTCTTGAAGTTCCCTGAAGCTCTTGGAGTCATAGGGTCTCAGTGGTCATGATGTGAATCTTCATAGGACTGTGATGTCTTATTCATAGAGTTGCTAATTTTGAAATTTTAAGTTAAACTGCTTTGATTTTGATTTCTTCATCTTGCCTCTCTATACATGCACTGTGTTGTGGCTCCAAATGTGGTAGTTTTTTACTTTCTCTACTGGTAAGTAGAGGAAGTATTGTATTCCACCCAAAAATTCAATGTTGAGATTTTACCAGAAATATATGCTTTGAGACCCCCTGGATCCAGAAAAGCATTTTTAGAAAAAGGTCCATGTGTGTGTGTGTGTGTGTGTGTGTGTCAGTTAGTGGACAGCATAACTCAAAAAGGAAAAGTTGGTTAAATACCAAAGTTGGTATTTAAGTATAATGTCTTTCAAGGATGCGACACAAAGATTTTGAAGAAAATAGCTCCACCCTAAACTACCCTTTACATGGAAAATTTTTTGAAAATGTTGATTCTCTTGAAAATGGCTCTAACAATTTTGATTAGAATGACATATGTTTAAGATATTTTGATGACAAATGAAATGTATATTTTGAATTTTCTGGCTATGGCTTATGTAGTCCTGTTAGCTCTGACTGAGTTTTGAATAACTCGTAAACAGTAAGAGATAGACAAAATCTTACTGTATAAAAAACGTAGATCTTGCCAAAACACACAATTTGTGTCCAAATAAATTTTTTTGTAGATTGAACCATTTCGGAGATATTCTTTGTTATTTATATAAGTTTTGGAGAACTTATACTTCTGTCAAATGGAACATCGCCTTTTATATATATGTTGTTAGCTAATGCTGGATTTCTGACAATGAAGTCATTAATCCTCTTGCTCTCCAATATTTTTCACTGATGGATGGGGCATTAGAAGTGGCCGGGCATATTTGAAGGTGGTCTCGATCCATTTCCTCTTGCAGATCACATAGAGGACAGAGTGGTGAAGAATATATCCCAATTCTGTTTAAATGTTTTGTCAGACAATCATGTCCTGTAATCAACCTGAAGGTTGCAATCGCTGTTTTTCGAGGATACTCAGGAATTACTGTTTGAATGTTTGGTAGTTCCCATCTTTTATTCTTTGATTTTTCATAGTAATATTTTTCAATAATTTATTTGAATTCAGAGTTGACTAATCTTTTAGCTGCATAAAATGGTAAATTAACTATTGATTTCTGCACATTGCCGGTACCCTTTTTTGCAAGAAAATCAGCTTTCTCATTACCACTCAGTATATTTTAGGTGTGCAAAGAGAACGGAATTTGAAAGCTTTAAAAGATTTTACTATCGCTGAGTTACTGTATACCCATATTCCCGTTGCAAGTACAAGAAAACGAGCAATAAAATAATTTCTGCAAATGTTTATCTCAACAAACACGAAGAAGATAGAAGAATAAGAGTTTGCAAGAATGGTTAGTACAAGATTAGAGAAAGTCATGTGAGTGCAACACATCAGATTTTTAGTACATGTGATATATTTTAATGGTGAGTTCTTTATGTGTAAATTCATCTCCAATAGTTATTGGAAATAAATGTTACATTTCACTAAACTGTTGTTGTTGTTGTTTTCTAGTGCCTTGCATCTGGCAATGAAGCCATTAGCATTCGTGCTTTCCAATACTTTTGAACTGTAGTTTCTTCTGATCTTAATGCTTCACAGGTCTTCAAGTGTTCTTCATTCATTTCTGCTGGATCGTTACACAGGACACATATTGGTGAGGCTGAGATACCTATTCTGTAGAGATGACTTGCCAAGCAGTCATGATTTGTCAATAGTCGGAAGGCTGCAACAGCTGTTTTCCTTGGTCTCTGGGGGATTATATCTGGATTGGAAAGTAGTGTAATCCATTTTTTATCTTTGGCATTTGTTTCTATTTCTTGTAGATATGAATGACAAAAATTTTTTATGATCAAGCGTTTTATTGAGGAATATGAGAAATTGAATTTAGACTTTTGTTTTATTGTTGTGCCTTTCTTTGCAAGTGAGTCTGCAGCTTCGTTCCCCATGACTCCACTAAACTTGAATTACTAATTTAAAACCCTTGCCTTAATGTCACCATGCCTTTAGGCATCAAGAACTTGCTGCTAAAATATATCAAGTCTACTAAAGCAGTGATACTCAGCCTGGGGTACGCGTACTCCCAGGGACACACAAAGACTTCTTAAGGGGTGCGTAAAATGTAATTCCGGGTTCGATCCCAGGGACCCGCATGTGGTATTCGTGGTGGACGAAGCGGCATCAGGGCGGGTTTTCTCCGGGTGCTCCGGTTTCCCCCGCCATCTCATTCCACTGGTGCTCCATCTTCATTCCATGTATCATCAGTGTCACCGCCTGCGGTGCCGTAGTAGTAAAAGCGGGCGTTAAACACTACAACAACAACAACAAAATGTAATTTAATTTAATGCTTCTTTGTGTAGTATTAAATAAGTTATAAATATTATAAACTGTTTGAGATGTGGTTATGTATAATTTTAATTAAGGATAACTCCAGGGCCAAGCACAGGAGTGCATGCTGAAATGGAAAATTGTCTTTGGGGTATTCAGAGAAAAAAGGTTGAATACCACTGTACTAAAGAACTCCCGCATTGGCTTCTGAACTAAAGAACTGCTGCATACCTTTCATCCCATATTTGGTAGTTAACTGATTTTATGTTGATGTGATCAGCTGATCTCATTTTTAGGGGTGTTGTTCTTTGTATTTGATAACAGAGTTGGTGCAGAGTAAATTATTTTAAGTTTTATACTTGCATTAATAGAGATTCACTATGTTTGCTGTTTCCTTAAATATTTCTGCAGAGGAGTTTAAAAAGTTAAAGAAAAAAGGTATTTTAATAGCTCTCTTTTGCAGGATTTTTAGACAGTTTACTTGTTCTTTATCATCATCATCATCACCATCACCATCATCATCAACATCACCATAAGCATCACCACCACTGCCACATCAACGCCGTCACCGTCACCGTTGGATCATACTGTGTTTACATACCAAGTGTTTACAAAAGTGCAAAATATAGACTTCTTTTTATAGCTTTTATCTAGCTCTAAACTTTTACTCTGTGCAATATGTGAATAACAGAGTTTGTTTTTTTGACGATAGTTCTATATGGTATGCCCAAGTCAGGGATAAATCAATATGTTAATCTGCGCACTCTTTCTATGACTTTACCTTTGATTTTAATTGACATTATTTGTGCTTGATCTAGAGGATTTGTAAAACATATATTTAGTTTTTTTATATTAGGGATTGAATTATCATTTGAGAACTATGTCCATAATGTTACAGGGTCAGTTTGCATATCTTTAAATAGGTACTGTAATTCTGATTTATTTTCATAGAATAGGCAGATGTCATCTGCAATAGAAATATTTGAGGTACCTTAGTATCAAAAGCTGCCAAATCCATTTTTTGACCACACTGAGTTATACATTACTTCTGATAGATTTTACCTCAAGGAATCCAATACAGCCATGATATGAGAGCAAAATGCGTAAAAATGAGGCTGAGTATCAATATCTACCAACTCCAGCACCTATATTGACTTTTTTTGGTTTCAAAGTCCACCAAATCCCTTTCAGTGAATCAATCCTGACTTCCCAGTTTGACAAATGAAAATGCTGCTGGCTACACATGATATGAAAGTGACTTTCCTAAAAATGCAAGCATAATTTTCTTCTTGTGTATACCATCACAATAATGAACACTGAGTTTGAAGAAAAAACTGGTTATGTGTTTTGTGGATGGGAGTGCGGGCACCCCCCAAAAAAAAGAAGAGTAAAATAAAATAAAAAAATAATAAAACACCTGTTAGTACTATGCTGGAAAGGTAGCTTGTAATTGGTTCTTCTGAATAAATTGATTGTATAGGAAGAACACTTCCGATCCGATGGTTGGACATTCTTTCATTTCACCAGGTAGGGTGTATGGCTTAATTGAAAAAGACCTGAATACTGTCCTTCAGCTGGAAGTGGATGAAGAAATTATCTGTAACTGAAAAAGTGCTTAAGAAATGTGGGCAATGGCATTTGAATGGTTTTAACACAAAAAAAAAAAAAAAAAACCTAAAGGTGAAATTTTATAGAAATGCAGTTTGTAGAGCTAAGCTTGCTTACTTTTCTAAACGTGACACACATTAGACCACAAAATTTAAAGAGAGAAGTACTTCTGCTAAGGTAAGTGATGTATCAAGAGAACTATCAAAACATTTTGCAGAAGAATGGAGCAGCAGTGAGCTGGTTCAATTTTATTCTGCTTTAGAAAATCAAGAGGTTCTAGGACCTCAGATTGAAGAAAATGATGACCAAGTACTTCAGGAAGAAGAAACGGACCAAGATGTAATGAAAAATGAAAGAAAAGTTTAAAAATCTAAGAGTCATAGTTTTAATAATACTTCCTCATTCCTATTATAATAAGTGACACATGCCTTTAATGGTTATTAAAACTAACTTTTTGGATAACTAAATACATTGAAAAAAATGTTTTTGCATTACACGGATAACAGAACCTTGCTTAGTGTTACACATAATTTCAAATTTTTGATTCTTCAGTTTCAAAAACCACTAAATCCCAATTTTGGTATCGAACCTCATCATATCCAATTTTCCTCAAATTTATTTCTGAAATATTTAAAAAACATATTGCAGAAGTACTTTATATTCCAAAATTTCATGTTAAATGACTCATTTAACATTTTAAGATTGAAGTTATATTATTTTGAATAATGATTTATTCTGGGCAATTTTTTACAATCATCCAAAGAATTAGGTGAATGTATTTGGTGGCATTTGATACTGGGGATCCCATTTTACCTATTTAACAAAGATAAATAATATTGCTGCTAATGTTGTTCCTCGTGTGACCCCATCCTTTACTTTGAATATTGGGCTGGGATAATTGTTTAATTGTCATAATAAGCTCTTTGGAGATAGCTTCTAAGCTAGTTCAAGGCAGTTCCTCCTATTCCTGATTGTGGTTTTTTTTAATAGTGTATGATCCACAGTTTTCACTTTCTTTAGACCGATAAAAAGACCACCTGCAACTTGTTTACTGTCTAAAAAACTTTTGTAATACATTAACTATGTCAAATGCTATTGGTTCCATGCTGCTTTTGGGTAAGAATCTATATTGAAATTTAAAGAAGAAATTTATCTTCTTCAGAAAGTCTAGAAACCTATCTTTCACTATGGATTCAAGAACTTTTGATTACAGTGGACAAAATGCTCATGGGTCTGTGGTTATTTGGAGATTTATCACCCTTTTTATGTGCTGGTACTATTCTGGCAAGCTTGCACATGTCAGACATTGTACCAGTATTTAGAGAAAGATTAATTAAATCTGAAAGGGTAGGTGCTAGTTGATAATGGTGCTTTTTCAATAAGTATTATATTATCACTTACATTGTTTCTGACTTTTACATATGGGGAGGGAGGTCATTCACCATGTCCACTACTGCCGCCTCGGTAGCGTGATGGTTAGCATGTCTGCCTCACGTTCAAGAGGTTGAGAGTTCGAATGTCACTTAGGGTAAGTTATCCGGGTAAGGTTTTTTTTTGAGGTTTTCCCTTATCCCGAGAAGACAAATGTTGGTTAACTTAAAGCTCTATGGACCTCGGGCTCATTTGAGCATCATTTCACCCGTTTCATTCATTCACCATCCGATATGACATCACATTGGAAGACATTAATTATAAAAAAAAAAAACATGTCCACTATATGCACAAAGTACTTATTGAGTACATCACAGATATCATTTCATTTTTCCCTTCATACTCTATTTCCATTATAAATGTGACTTTTTTTTAAAAAAATATTTCCTTTGCAATAAACCCCATATAATTTTTATATTGTTTTGGCCTTTTACAGTTTATTTAGAGTATTATTCTTATTTAATGTTTAGCTTAAATGACTTCTTTTCTGCATGCTTTTACTTTTGTATTATTTCAAGCAATGGATTAGCAACTTTGGTTTTTTGCAAGCTTTTTTTTCTTTCTTTTTGTTCAAGAAATGTTTTTGGGATTCAGGGATATACACATGTATTTATTTTCAAGATTTGTCAATTAAGTATTTTACTAGCAGTTTTTAATCCTAAGATGACAAAGTCCTTTATTGATTCGTATGCATAATTTATATTTGCTATTAAGTGGGTTTATCAGTTGTCAGGAAGAAATTATTTAGTTCTGTGAAATCGATTTTTGTATGGAATTTAAATTCTACTTCTCTTCACAACTTTATCCATGTTTTGGGGTATCAATTTCTAAACCTGAGTAACTATGGTCTCTAAGATTGTTGTGTTAAAAATTCTATAGTTCTAATTGGGTATGTTAAAGTAGACATGATTTATAAGTATTGCAGTATTTTGTGTTAATCTGGTTGGTAGTGTTTTGTTATGTAGGTCTTAATTAAAGCTTTAAAACCTACACTGCAGTAAGTGATATTCTAAGCTTATCAATAGTGTCTGCGATTACTATAGTGTTATTAAATTAGCAATATTAAAAGAAAACAAAACTTTTCATATCACTGATTTCTGTAGCCACAAAGTTTTGAAAACCCTAGAACCACTCAAAACTTTTTGTTATTTTCCACAATATTAATGTTTGAGTCTCCAATGAGAATGGTATTTTTGTTTTGTATCTAGCATCTTTGAGTTCAGTAGATTTTTTATGGAGTAGTGGTTCACTGTTGCTAACTGAATGTTTTGTTCTTTAAAAACTTTTTTGAACTTTTTAAAGGCCTATGAATGGAATGTGAATTTTTTGAATGTCATTTATGTTTCTGCTGCTGTGAGTGTTGTTTGTTTTATGTGACTCTTTGGATTGTAACTATGAGCTTTTATCTAATTGTCTGCGATAGTTTTCTGTGAATGCCGAAATTTATTCTATTCTTGTTTCTGGTGTACTGCTTCAGGTCTAATGTTCCTTCCAATGGTGATTTTCAACACTTTTTGTTTATATCTTGTGTGGTGCCACTAACCTCACTTGGGGTTTTTGAAATTTTCAAATTGTTCATTCATAAAGTCAGCTGCTTCTTTAACTTTTGACAAATCATCCAGAACTATCTTTTATCTTCTGACATGTCTTCACAGCTTAGCGATCTTCTGCAGTCGGCTTGGATTTCTATTCTTCTATTTCGTTACCGGTCAGAGAGCTATGCCTTACTCTCTATGCATTATTATCATGTTATTTAGCATTTTTTGTACGTCAGCATTGAACATCTTTTACCAAGCCTCTAAAGCAGGCATGGGCATGAGAGGAGCATAATATTCTTATGCTGCCTTATGATTAACATACTAAATTGTTTCTCTTTCACAAATAAAGCAGTAAAATTCCATTGCCATTTACCCTTACATATATATTTTAAAACTATTTCATCAACATAATAAATTGTTGTGTTTTAAACTCAATATTGTATTCAAACATTAAAACTTTAAATACAATAGTTATATTAAGTAAACTAATCAGAAGCTAAACCCCTAAAAAGTGGAATCATATTGTCCCCTTTATATGTTTACAAATATGTATATTCAGAAAGTACCTTTTGAAATTGTAAATAAATACCTGTAAGATCACCAAAGTTTGATTTATACTTCTGGTCAAAGGGCCATTTGATATTGTAACTCTTTATATTCGCAAATTGAAATCCGCGCACTAAACAGCAGACTTTCCTGTTTTTGTAACTTACAAAAACTTTTGCCACTTTTCAAGAAAATGACGTCCCAACAAAGCCATACTCACTTCCGAATGAGGCATGTCGGAACCTGAACAGCAATGAAGAGAAGGGATGACTGGTGGAGTGAGGCAAGAATGTGTTTTAGTGGAGTGACCCTTTTGAGCTGATTTTGCCCATACCTTCTCTATAGATTCCATGGAGCCTGGATTCACACTATCTGTGACTGTTCAACTATCACTAAAACTAAACTAAGCCCCGGCACAACAGCCCATGAAGAGCCAAGCTTTACCGTCCAGTCGCTGCATCCCCTGCCTCGGCCCGTTCAACTATCACAGTACCAGTACCAGTTATTAAGTTGCTGTATTTAGCAGTTTACTGTGGTCCCAATTCCTTTTGATACTTAATATAGCAACCGTTTTCGTATACCTTCTGAATAACACCTTCACAAACTGCTTTCTAATTCTCTAAACACTCTTTGATGAAAGATACAGACAGTTTTCATGGCTTGGTATAGGTATAAGAAGTTTAAGAACATGGCTCCAGGGTGACTAAGAAAATGTAATTTTATTTTTCTTTAAAAATTCTTTTGTTAGTGAAGCAGAAATAACAATCTATCAGATAATTGTGGACACTTGCCTAATCATTGGAATAGCAAAACTCATATATTTGTTTTCTCTGTCTACCACTCTGTTAAATTCAGATAATGTTTTATACAACATGCATATGATCTCCAGTTTTTATCCTATTTGCCCACTTTGCATTCATAATAAAATTATGTTTTATAATAAATTGGTATTGTTATTTTATGGAAAATTCAGAATAGCTGAAACTGTTAGAAGAATATTTACAATTCCTGAAATGCAACAGCAGAATACCCATCACCATTCATAACACCTCAACAGGTATAATTAAAATCACCAGAACATTCATTATTCTCTCAAAATATAACAAGAACCATTACTTCCTTTCATTATGCTTCTTCTACCTGCTGTGTAATTTCATGGTAATAAAGCTTAAAGATAAGTGAAGCTTAGTTTCTAAATATTTATTATATTGCTTCACTGTCAACAACTTAAGTTTTTCCATTAAATGTAATTTATTCAGTTTTTTCAGAAATAGTACTCAATAATATCTTCATATCCATATTATTCATTCATTCATTCATTCATTCATTCATTCATTCATTCATTCATTCATTCATTTTCATCCATTAAAACATGTATACATTATAAGATATGTCAACAAGAAATATTTACAGTATAAGGTAGGTAATTACAATATTTCCAAATTTAAAAATTCATCTACACTATAGAAGCTGTAGTCTTTTAAGAATTTTAATAACACTCTTAAATTTTTGCTGTGATTCAATACTTTTTTATGGATTCAGGTGGATTGTTGCACAGATGTAAGTCAGCATATGTGAAACTATTTTCATAAATGTTTGTTTTGTGTGAATTTACAAATAAATTATGCTTAGATCGTGTTTTATATATGTGAACTTGACTTTTTTAAAATGAACTTAAGCTAGACTTCATATAGACAAAGAGTTTCATATATATATATATATATATATATATATATATATATATATATATGAAAGGTAATATATTTAATTTCCTAAAGAATGGCTTACAACTAGTTGTGCTTTAAGAGTTCTGCTATGATTCTAATTATTTTCTTCTGTATTCTGAACACTTTTACATTGTCTTTAGAATTTCCTCCCCAAAATTATACCATATACCAAAAAATTATGGATATATACAAGGTAAACTACTCTAAGAATCTTGGATATCTAACGCAAGAGAAAGGTTATTAATATTTAAATCATCAGCAGAAATTAAAGCTTGGGCTTATGAAATGCGCAGGATATTTCAGTGCAGTCTAATCCATGATTGTATTGCACAATGCCTTTAGGACTGTTAACATTAATTTTGTTGGCTTGGTTTGATAATTGTAATTTGTTGTCACTGCTTGTTTTGACATGTACTTTGACTAAAATCCAGTGTACTCTCTCCAAACTAGTGCACGATATCTTTTGTTAGCTTTTCTTATCATTGACCATTCTGGTAATTGTATCTTTAACCATTGTTATCAAACATTGATAATACCATATATATCTATCCTCCAGAAGTTTTAAATAATACTGTGATTACAAAGAGAGAAGCTAGATAAAAGAATGTTATTGATCACTATTCAAAAATACTTATTGACATTTTCAGTACAGGTTATGTTTGTTAGGACTCTATATGTAACCTAAGAAATGGAGAGAATACATTTTATCATGGAGTTAAGCATCTTGGCTTCTGTGCAAGCTTTATGTTTTTATGCAAGCCATAAAATTAAAAGATTGGAAACTACTACCCAATTTTGGTGCTGTAAAATGGCAGAGTAAACTTTGGTTTCTGTTTACTGCATCCATTAAAGAGTTGCTGTTGGCTGACAGTTGTATGTATAGTTGCATAGTAGCAAAACCGGGAATTCAGCCAGAAGCGCATAGGCCAAGAATTGGCCTCTTATTAGATCTAGGTACCTATAACATTGAAAGTTTTGAGAGCAATGGGGAGTTCAGAAAAATTACCACTTTGCAGGCAAAAGCAGTATAATTAGCTCATATTCTTAGAATGTTAAGAAATAAAATATTTAGAGAGAAATTAGAAATGAAGAAGTGGGTAGTGCAATTTGCCTACAGAAATGTGGAGAAAAATATGTTAAGCGTAAAATCAAGAAAGAATGTAAAAAATATAGGAAATCATTTAGGCAAATGAAGAACTAAATGGCTAAGAAAATTAGTAAGGAAAATAACCAAGAAAGTAGTACAGAATAAGAAATTAGACTTAAAGAAAAAGCAGGGTCCAAAGCTAGAAATTGCTTGTTTGAGAATATTGGGCCTCCATGGGAACTTTGCCACTTAATGTCATGGTATGTGATCATGGTGAATTAATTGAATGTATTATGATGTTGGTTAATATTGTAATTAATCAAATAGTATCTATGTGTTAATATTAGTAGTGAAATATTCATTTACTGTCACTAACATGAAAATGCTCCAGTTGCAAGCATCGGTTTTTTTCTATTTGCTGCAGCTTGTGAAAAATGTAATGAATGTGCATGTAACTTTTTCTAGATTTGTTACATTTTGTTCTCTAATTGCAACATTAAATTGTGAAATAAACTTGGTTTGTTATAATTGTTAGATATTGGAAGTAACCATGCAGACAGTAAGTGTGGCATAACTGAACAGTTTGGATAGGTATTTATAAGTTGTTTTCTCATTAGCAGTAGCTTTATTAAAATTTTGTCATAACTTCTTGAATGGAGTAAAGGTGTTATCATTGTTACCAATTTTGAATACAGTAATATTAATGTGTTCTTAATATTTATATTTATAGTTCCTAGAATAAATTCACAAGCTCATGCTTATTAGTTGTCATTAATAATGCTTAGATGTCCTTTAACACACAAAGTCAGTGGGTAAGTTATTAAAACCATTACAGAGTTTGAAGGGGATAGACATGGCAAGCAACCTTCCACCATATGCATGCCACATAAGGATAACAGGTGGGAATATCAATTAAAATGCTCAAAATCCTGTTAATATAAATTAAGTACAATTATCCCAATTAGTATTTACAAATATAAAAGGTGATTGACCATTCTAATCTGCAGATTTTACACTTCTTTTAAATGCACAGTTTGTCTTCTGTTTTCCAAATAAGACAAATGGATCTGTGGAAAGCATTTGAACTACTAACTAAAGTTATGTATATGCTAGGAGGGGAGGGCAGTACACAGTGAGATGTTACTGTTTTCTTCTTCTTAGCTTCTATAAACAAAGCTTTTTCTGGGGCTGAAGATAATATCATCTTCGACTCCTCAAGTTCTTTCTTTCAAGGTGCAGCTTTGGATTAACCTCAGAACTTCTTTGGCAAGATGTCTCAGTATGTACCAAATGCATCATTACACAAAATGGCTGTTTATCTTAAAACAGCTTCCAAAATTGCCTCCACAAACCTCTCACTTGACAGCAAATACTGCACAATATGATTGCACTATACAGAATATGTATAATATTTATACAACAGCTGGCAGAAAACAATAAGTAACATACTACTTATAATAATTAACTCAAAGTCACCATCACAGCTAATGAGGTAGCGAATTAGCTGTAAGCTAATGGTGCTGACTCCATCCTAAAAAGATTTCCCTACTATGGAAAATAATGTCTCGTGTGTACCATGTATCACTGTGTACTACCCTCCCCTACACATTGTGGTTTAGTTCAGATGACCCACTGAATGGCACTTCATTTGATATTGCTGGCATTACCTTATGCAGAATTTGGCTCATGGTGGAGCTATCAAGCAGGAAGATTTCTGCAGCTGATCTGAAATATAGGGTGTAAAAAAACACACTGACAATGCTTAATATGTTGTGCAGGATGGCAAGCTGATTGGTTTTCAAGAAGGAACCCCTGTCCAAAAATGCACAATATGGATGCTGGGGAGCCTCGAATTTGAGACTGAATGGTTGTGAAAATTTGTTAAGATTTGTTTTGCTACCTTGATATACAACCCTTTAGCCATCTGTGTACTGTGAATGAACGACCTGAGCCTAATAACTAGGCTTAGTAGGTGAGCTACCAAAAGAATGAAGTTGTGCATGCTTTGTCTGTAGAGCAGACTGAAAAAACCAGTTCCCCAGACTGTGTCGTCACATGCACTGTGAACGCACATAACTTGTTGTTGTTAGCTAATGCTGGATTTCTGACAATGAAGTCATTAATCCTCTTGCTCTCCAATATTTTTCACTGATGGATGGGGCATTAGAAGTGGCCGGGCATATTTGAAGGTGGTCTCGATCCATTTCCTCTTGCAGATCACATAGAGGACAGAGTGGTGAAGAATATATCCCAATTCTGTTTAAATGTTTTGCCAGACAATCATGTCCTGTAATCAACCTGAAGGTTGCAACTGCTGTTTTTCGAGGATACTCAGGAATTACTGTTTGAATGTTTGGTAGCTCCCATCTTTTATTCTTTGATTTTTCATAGTAATATTTTTCAATAATTTTTTTGAATTCAGAGTTGACTAATCTTTTAGCTGCATAAAATGGTAGATTAACTATTGATTTCTGCACATTGCCGGTACCCTTTTTTGCAAGAAAATCAGCTTTCTCATTACCACTCAGTCCACAGTGAGCTGGTATCCATTGGAAGACTAGGTGTTTTTGAAGTGCTGTTAGATGGCTAAGCATTTTCCAACATTCTATAATTGTTTCATTTTTTGGTGACAACTTGGAAGTAATTGCTATAATTGCTGCCCTGGAATCTGAGAGAATAACTGCTTGCTGAAAATGTGAAATTCTGTACAAAAGATTTTGTAGGGCCATTCGAATTGCTTCAATTTCTCCATCAAAGTTTGTAGTTCCATAACTTAAAGATTTGTAATAGGAAAAGAGGTGACATGTGACTCCAGCACCTGCTCCATCTTGGTTTGATATAAATGATCCATCAGTATAAATATGGAGCCATTCGTGTTCTGGAAATCTAGTATGGATTGTCTGTAATGCCAATAATTTTAGAACACTAGTTGGAGTATCACTTTTCTTAACTTCTTCTGTCAGGTGTAAATAATATGTGATGTCCAATGTTTGTGTCGGATTGACTTTAGATATGAAGTTTTCCTTTGAATTAGGAAGGTATACATTCTTCTTGATGTCTTGAATTTTGGAAAGAAAGCTCTCGTGAGTCTTTAGTGTATGTGTAAAATTTCTCTTGTGCCATGTATTGAATGGGAGTCTGATCAACTTTTCGTGTTGAATAAGAGCCGCTTTTTCTATTTCATATTCAATGGGGCATTGGTTGGTTAGAATTTCCATAGCTGCTATTGGTGTGGTTTTGATAGCACCTGTAATTAATCTCAGACTTTGGTTTTGAAAGATTTGAATTTTTTTTGTGTTTGCTGTTACAAGAACTTCGCTGCAGTAAGTAAATAATGGCTTTATATATACATTATATGTTGTGTTAAGAGTTGCTCTGGAACATCCCCACTTCATTCCTGTTAGACGTTTTAACAGTGAAAGGCGCCTCTCTGCTCTTTGTATTACATTTTCTATTTGTTTGGTCCATAACTTGAATCCTCTTTAATGTAGCTGGACTACTAAGTCTACTAATAACATCCCTGCCTAGAGTCCTTGGTGCACATCCTACTGCGTTACTTGTGTAGTTTCAGTAATGTTTTAACAGCAGTGCAACACATACCAGTACACAGCTGCGGAAATGGCCAACATAATCTCCAGCACACCTTGATGTAAATGTGCGACATTACCTCAACATTGCATAGTTAAATTGTTGTATTGGTAGAAGTGAACCAGTTTTATGGCCAGCATGGTCATCACATCACCTCTTGGCTATTTTCTGTGGTGTTGAATGAAGATTATAGTGTATGATACTCCTGTAATATCAGCAGAGGACTTTAATGCTTGAATGCATGGAACGATTCAAAATCTTCAAAGACAACTGCACATACTCAGTCATGTGAATGAGGCTCAACACTGCTGAAATAGGCTCTGCAATGACATAGGAGGTATACAATTTGAAGCCTGTTGTGGTGTAGACAGCTCAATGTGCTACTCATGTTGGGTTTATTGACGAAATGTTAACGCACACCCATCTCACACTTCGATGCCCTACAATGTTCAAAACCATGCATTTCTGGACAGGGGTTTCTTCTTGAAAACCAATCATTCTGCCATCCTGTACAACATGCTAAGCCATGTCTGTGTTTTTTTGGGACATCTGTATATGGATCTCTAGCTTTTATTGAACTTCAAGTGTATACTGACTTCTAACAACTCCAAATTTATGAATGGTAAATTTTCATCTGCAAATTAATAAATTAATTATAATGCTGATAAGTATTTATGTTTATACCAAATGAAGGTACATTAAAAGTTTTGAGCTGTATGTGATAGGCATACTACTTTACACTTGGTCTCTTAGTACACTCTTAATTTGTAAGAAAACCTTTTGAAAAACTGTGTATGCAACATAAACAGATGGTAATTCAGAGGTACAGGCATTAAAATGTTAATGGTTTGAACAAGTTAATATATGTGAACTACTTTACTCAATATTCATTGTTATAAGCTACTCAGATGAAGCATTCATAAACAGTTAGAATAGAAATTATTCTCACACTGCTAATCCTTTAATGAAAATTGATATTCTGAAGAATATTTAAAGTGTACAGCAATATTTATTCAATTAAGAGATAGCAACTGGAATAAGATTGTATTTGTTGTAAGAAAAACGAAATATGTTATAAACAAAATGTCACTTATGTGATCCTGGAAATTGACAGTATTGTTAAACAACAACAAAATTTTTTTTAAAAAAAAATAAAGGTAATTTGTGAATTTCCCAGGCACAAAAATATTCGTACACTAAAGGGAACTGCATTCAAACAGTGATTACGTCACATACTATACCTTTTTTCTTATTATCTTGCACTCATTTGTCTCACAGCAAGTAACCTGCATGCACCCGACTGATATCAAGCACAATGTGTTATGGAAGTAAAGTAAAAGAAATGAAATGACTATTGAAGACACAAAAATAATAATTAGGTTGCAGAATAATCTCAAAACTCTCTCTGAAATATTACAGAAAATAGGGAGATCACGGTCAATCATTCAGACCATCATTTGCAGGGTAGGAGCCAGAAAATATGTCCAAAACAAACTTAGAAGTGGTTTACCTAAAATCCTTACAGCTAGAGATGAGGGCAGTATTCTTTGCTGCACTAAGAAGAATCCATGAGTAAGTGCTCCCCAGATTGTTGCTGAGTTGCAGAGGGCAGGCATTACAATTTCAGGCAAGCACTGCAAGATCTGTTTGCAATAACAAAGTGTACAACAGCAGGGTAGCATGGAAGAAGTTCTACGTCAGCTCACAGAACAGGAAAAAATGCCTAGAATTCACTTGACAGTATCGTGAAAAGACCGCAGACTTCTTGGAAAAAGTGGTATGAACAGTTGAGAGCTTATTCAAAGTGTTTGGCTCGGACTGCAGCTGCAAAGTGTGGAAGAAAACAAATATGGAACTGGAGCCAAAAAATTTAATTCCCACAGTGAAGCATGGCAGAAGATCCATCCTTGTTTGGGGTTACATCAGTGTATCAGGTCGGCAATCTGTATATTATCAATGGAATAATAGATCACATGAAGCACATGGGCATTCTGAAGCAACAGTTGCATACCATTGTGGAAAAAATGGGCCTCTAAGACTGGATACTTAATCAGGATAATGATCCAAAGCGTACTGCACTTAAGGGATACAGGGATTCAAATTTCAAAGTTCTGTAATATGTAAGCTACTGACTTAAAATCTTGTGTAGGCTATAAGTAGGCCACTAGTAAGCTGTGTAGCAAGTTTCACATTTATGTAATTGTTACTTATAGAGCTGTTAATTATTTTATTAATCAATGATATAAAATATTGCTCATTTTCAAAACATGCCTGATGCCATTATTTTTTAAGTAGGTTTATAATGTTATATGCTTCTTATTTGTTATAATTATAAGTACAAAATCAGTTATTACTTTTGTAGCACTATTTTCTAAGATATAAATTTATTTCTATTTGCACATATTCTTATATAAAAATTAGACAAATATCTCAACATTTTATTTGTTTATTTATTTATTAGTTTTTTTTTTACAAAAACTATTTGCCATAAACTGAAAATAATAACTAGGTTTGTTCAAGTGTCTGCATAACATGCATGTAAGTTTTTACTACAATTGTGTCAAAACTATTGCGCCAGCCTCATTTTATATGTTGAACAATGTAGATTTGAGAAAAATTGAGTTTTCTAAAAACATGCATTTCAAATATATTTACAGGCCACCTGTATTCTCAGAACTGTTACAATATGATTTCAAACAGTGAAACTCGACCCAAACAAGTGAGTGTATCAAGTTTAAGGGCCCATCGACAACTTGGTCATTAGGATGACCCAAACAAGACCCACGGTGTCACAATAGATACTGTAAAGCAATATTTGTTTAAAAAAAAAAAGGTGTATAGTAATATATTTTCAACAGGTATCACACTGGGTGCTTTGTACTTGCCCCCTCAACTGCACACATATTTAAACATGCACTGGTGCCTTAAAAATGGTGGAACTTGATATTTTATTTATGCACCTGATTTCTTATGTTCCTAGGTACATTTGTAAGTGTAAATCTGAAATTTGTAAATTTTGTCATTTTTGATCAAAAT
The DNA here is from genome assembly GCA_030765045.1 of Tenodera sinensis. Classification (NCBI taxonomy): domain Eukaryota; kingdom Metazoa; phylum Arthropoda; class Insecta; order Mantodea; family Mantidae; genus Tenodera; species Tenodera sinensis. The sequence goes on along the minus strand of CM060963.1, from coordinate 169,917,520 downwards.
TTCAGTCTCCGTCTCCCTTAATACGCAATTGTGGTTGTTATATAACGAATGGCACCATATTTATACTGATGGATCATTGATATCAAACCGAGATGGAGCAGGGGCTGGAGTCACTTGTCACCTCTTTTCCTATTACAAATCTTTAAGTTATGGAACTACTAAGTTTGATGGAGAAATTGAAGCAATTCGAATGGCCCTACAAAATCTTTTGTACAGAATTTCACATTTTCAGCAAGCAGTTATTCTCTCAGATTCCAGGGCAGCAATTATAGCAATTACTTCCAAGTTTTCACCAAAAAACCAAACAATTGTAGAATGTTGGAAAATCCTTACCCATCTAACAGCACTTCAAAAACACCTAGTCTTCCATTGGATACCAGCTCACTGTGGACTGAGTGGTAATGAGAAAGCTGATTTTCTTGCAAAAAAGGGTACCAGTGGTGTACAAAAATCTATAGTTAATCTACCATTTTATGCAGCTAAAAGATTAGTCAACTCTGAATTCAAAAAAATTATTGCAAAATATTACTATGAAAAATCAAAAAATAAAAGATGGGAACTACCAAACATTCAAACAGTAATTCCTGAGTATCCTCGAAAAACAGCAGTTACAACCTTCAGGTTGATTATAGGACATGATTGTCTGGCAAAACATTTAAACAGAATTAGGATATATTCTTCACCACTCTGTCCTCTATGTGATCTGCAAGAGGAAATGGATCGAGACCACCTTCAAATATGCCCGGCCACTTATAGTGCTCCATTGATCAGTGAAAAATATTGGAGAGCAAGAGGATTAATGACTTCATTGTCAGAAATCCAGCATTAGCTAACAACATATAACGTTCCTAAGTAGCTTCATTCCCCTCCCAAGTTGCCTGATATTAACTGTATTGGCACATGTGGAACATGCTGGGGAAACGCATAAAGAATAATTTCCAACAAAGAAGCAGTGAAAACAGCTCCTGTTGAAGAATGGAACCAAATACCACACACAGAGATTAAGAAACTTGTCCATTCTCTACCAAGAAGATTAAAGGCTATAATTAAAGCTAAAGGGTACCCTACAAAATACTGAAAGCCAAAATTGTTGTAATGTGCATTATTTTTGGAGTGTACAATTGCTTTTTGTGCCTCACAAATGTGCGACTTAGCTGTATTTGTATAGAAGTGACATTTAGTTTATAAATCATTTTTATTTTCTAATAGAAAATAAAATTTTATTGAAGCTGCCATTCTGTTAATATAAGATTCGCGTTATCCTTTAAATATTCTTCAGAGTGCAGATTTTGGATTCAGCTCCTGTAGTGTATGAATATTTTTGTTTTGACTGTATGAAGTATTTAAGCCTGACAAACCTGATCAGCTTGCCATTAAGAAATGACTTCATTTTACCTCATTTAAGAAATATTTAAATATTTGTTTATATTGAAATATTTGTTGATATTTAAATATTCTGGTCAAACTCATGGTTAGTTGATTGGAATAAATCTTTACCATATAACAACCAACAACACAAGTGTACCTCTCCTCTCATATTAATCAATGGTGAATGTAATGCTTCAACTGTTCTGATAAAGTACTAATGTTATACAAAGTTTAAATTAATCAAAATGCAAACATTCGTGGGAGTGGAGCTTAAGTTGTATTTTTCCAATAAGCACTAGCAGAGTGCATAACTCAGAGATGTATAGCACAAAATCCTGGAAACAAATAAGTAGTGAATGTATAAAACATGAGAACTGTGTTTATTTTACAGTCCCTATAAGTGAAATGTTCAATCTGAACAACCCGTTAACAAGCTACCAATCACTATTATACTGCTGAAGGAAAAGAGGAGATATTCTTAAATAGTATTAAGAATTATTAAATATTCAATAAATTGTGCATTAAATTGACAATAATTATATGTACAAATATGCCGTAGAAACATAATTGATCTTGTCACAAAATCACTCAGTATTGAGATTTCAGGATGTTATTAAACTAAAGAAGTTTCTGAAACAGATGAAATGGAACAACAAAGAAAATAGTACAACATTTCTGCTATCAGAAGTTCTGCATAGTGTTTGTAAGTTGTGATATTAGAAATTAGATTTTATACAGTTTGGCAAACAATTTCAATTTGTATTTACAGAAGTCAAAAAGTGAACTTGGAAGTAGATATCATTGCTACAATAAGTAATGAACTGGATCATTATTTATTATCATGCCTATGGCATTCTTTACTTTCAGTTTCATTTGCTTGAAAATATAAAAATGTGCTAGCAGTATGTATGTAAATGTAATATTGTTATGAGTTTTATTGTAATTAATTGTACACTTATGTTACGTATCAGATTGTGATATATGTTATTTAAAAGCATAGTGACTTTGTAGCTAATTTTGTACTCTGAGGAATGAATATGTAGCATTCAGAGGTTTTGCAGCACTACATTTAATACCACACTGAAAAGTAACATATATTGAAATATGTTTTAATGAAATTTAGTTATTTGTTGAATTATGCATTAAAATAACTTTTCTCTCTGTTGACTTCATTCTATAAAACCATTTATTATTTCCAAGGAACTTTTATTCTTACCTACTTCAGGTAATCAAAATAAGCCCTTACAGAAACATTACATACTTGATTGCAGGTGCAAAGGAGATACAGAAGATCGAAGTGATAGTCAAAGTTTAAAAGATGAATCCCTACATTGTGGCTTTGAAATACCATAAACTTCTCACATCGTGAGAGACAAATTAATGATGATAGCAATTTAAAAATGTTTTAAGTATTGGAAATTTCAAACCATAATAAGTTTTTCAGAAGTCATTAAAGCCACAAAGAATTGAGGGCATTTTTTTCAAAACTCGATAGATGCACAAAATGTGTTTCTGAGAAAAACGGTTTTTTCTGTTTATTGACAATACTAATTGGTTTGCACAGAAACTATATAAATCATTCAGTTCTCCTTCCTTATACTGTCTCATTGAATGTGAAAAGAAACAAACAGCATAGTTTAACTAGTTCAAATTTGGGGTTTGAAAATGCAGATGCTGATTAACTTTCCTGCGTGAGCGAGAAATTAACATATGAAGTTTTGTTGTTTTTGTCATTTATTGTTTTTGTTGCTTTTTATTTATGTATTTATTATTTTTTATTTATTTTCACCTTTTTATGATACATAATGTACGAGGTGCATCCAGAAAGTAAGTCTCGATCGCGTCCAGAGGTGGCACCACCAGTCGGATAGAAATGCGCGAAGAGATGAGATGAAGTATATAGTAACATTGCAGTAAAGTTTCAGTTTTGTGACAGCAGTAGTTACTGCTCTGTGCTAGGAGAAAATGGCTGCTCCAATATTGTTTTCCGCCAAATCCGAGGTTCGTGCAGCCATCCGATTTTTGCATGCTCAAAAGCAATCTCCAGCAGAGATCCATCACCAATTGTATCACGTGTGTGGAAAAGACATGCTTGACAGTAAGGTAAGACAGAACAGGCCCTTCACAATTTCAGAACTCTCTTGTCAGTTTCCCCAGATGTCTCGCTTGCTTTTGCACGAAATTGTCTCCCAGTGGCTTGGTTTTCACAAAGTGTGTGCAAGATGAGTGCCTAGACAACTGACAGATGAACACAAAACCAAACGTCTGGCCGCAGCATTGACATTCCTACAGCGATACGCAGCAGAAGGTGACCAGTTTCTCGACAATATTGTCACTGGGGATGAAACATTTGTGGCGAATGCCACACCAGAGACAAAACAACAATCAATGCATTGGCGGCATAGTGGTTCACCTGTGAAGATCAAATTTAAGCAGACAATCTCTGTCAAAAAATCATGTGCATTGTCTTTTGGGATCAACATGGTGTCCTCTTGTGCAGCTTTTTACTGCGAGGAGACACCGTAAATGCTGATTGATATTGCCAGACGTTGCATAAACTCAGACGGGCAATCCAGAACAAGAGACGTGAAATATTGACAAAAGGCATTAAGCTTATCGTAATATTAGATAAACCAGTTCAGATTTAAAGGGTGGTAGACAAGAAAGCTTAGGAGTAGAAGCTAGATTGTAACTTATAGAGGTGGATGCCTCATAGTTTTTTGAAACAAGCTGTTTTGCGATTTGCAGTAGTTCTATTGTGTTATGTGAAACTTTCATTTTTCTTTGAAGTTCTGTTCTTGTGCTGTTTCTGACAAAAAGCCATTCAGTATTTTAAACTTCCGTGTGAAATTTCACATCAAGTACATGATTTCATGTTGGTTGAATAAAACCAATTTGGAAGTGTGTGTGTCACCATGAATAGTTTAAATAAAATTCCTAAAATAGGATAAATACAAAACTATGCACCATTTAAACTGTTAGACGGAGATGTATATAAAATTCCCTGAACACAAAATATCCCTTACATGGAAATACTTGTGATCTTTCTTATTTTCTCGCAGACATCTTTATTGGTTTTGATTTAAATATCACATGTTTGTTACACTACATAACACTAACTTTGTCCAGCTGACATTTCATGACTAATCTATAGTCATTTTAACTCTCACCTAGTTACATAATAAAACACACGCTCCTTCAAGCAGACATATTTCTGTCTAAATGCTGGAGTTGCCAAATTAGTGTTCTTCCAAGGTTCCCCTGCCATCGTGAATATTTCAGTATTTTTCAGTTTGATGAACTTGGTTCATTAAATGGAAAATGAAACTTCTTTATAATTGAATTAAGAGAATTCCATTCTGGTAACTACGTGCACATGTGCGCTTGAAAGTGTTTCCATGGCAGTGACCACTTCCGCCAATCAGCAGTACAATATTACACTCTTAACTTCACATTCTCTCACTGTGAAGCTGTTTCAAAAGGAAGGCTACATTGCTGCGGAAACTCTTTAAAGTGCATGATTGTGCATAGCTGTGTAAATGGACTTGTTCTAATTAAAAGAGGTATATGTATTTGTAAATAGAAACATACAAGAAAATCCCATTAAGTTGCAGTTATATGATCATTAAAATATATGATATGTATCAAATAAAGCTTTCCCTAGCATTTGCAGTTCCTGAAATATTCGTTTATTTATATTCAAGTTTTCGTGTCAAAGCCTAGACTGGCTGCTGTTATGAACATTTTAAACTACCAAAGTTCTTCACATGAGCTCATGGCAAGCAAAGGTGACATTTGGTATGGGCAGTTGAATATTCTTACAGCATTTTGCATGAAATCCAAGAAAACAACAATATAACTGAACTATTCCTTAACTCAGATCAATTTATATAAAAAATACTTCTCTCACCATTAAGGTAAATGCATGTAACAAATTGTTTTTAATTTAGCACTATAATATAAAATGAGAGATATATGGAATTTATAATGGGTAGAGGAAGTTGTAAATGTTGCATAAAATGTTATAAGAGCGGCATATGCTTGGATTGTGACTTGGGCTATCACTAGGCCTTCCATGGCCAAGTGGTTAGACCATTTGCCTCTCACCGAAGTGGCCTAGGTTTGAACACAGGCGACCAAATGTGGGATCTGTGATTGTCAAAACACTGCAGGGGTGTGGGGGTTCCTCTGCCATCTCATTCCACCAGTGCTCCATCTTCATTCCATGTATCATCAGTGTCACTGCTTGTGGTGTCATATGTAGTGAAAGTGGCTGTTAACACTACAAAAAAGACTAGGCCTACCAGATCTGGACAATAAGGGATTGTTAAGTGCTAACTTCATAAACATTGACATTTCGGGAGTGTGCATCTCTCCCATCATCAGAATGATGAATGGCTAACAAGAGTGAAAGGAGCAGTATATGCACTGTCCGCTAGTATGGACTGAGCAGAAAACACCAAGTCTAATCTGGAGGTGGTTCAATGCTCAGTTGGGATCTGTGTTTTCTGAGCCGGTCAATCTCCAACTTTAAGACTAGTTTCCAGTAGGGATTGAACTGCAATCTGGTGTCCTGGTTCAGTGTGCTCTTCTCAGAGGAGATGGACAGAGCCTCCTTAACCCTCTGTTCCCAGAAACCGCATCATAAATCACAATGAGTTGGAGTTCTCAACTCTCTGGCCCACAGAGCTGTGTCTAGCTCCGATCACAGCCACCTAAGGCAAGAACTACAGCACCTGAGGTATACTTTCCGCCAAAATGGCTACTCCGTGGATGATATTGAATTCTCAATCTCCAGGGCCAAGAAAGGAAAACCACAATCGCAACAAACATCAGACAAGCCGACCGCCACTGCCTGCATCCCATATACTAGCAATTGTTAGAATCAGTTTCAAGTTTATACACGGTGTTCCAAAAAAACACCAACAACGCTTAGTATGTTGAACGGGACAGTAAACTAATCAATTTTCAAATAGGAACTCCTACCCTGAAACACACGGTTTGGACGCTGTAGCTCATCGAAGTGTGAGATGGGTGTACGTTCACATTTCATCTATAAACCCAACATCGGGCTGTCTGTTATTAGCTTATCAAAAGACACATCATTTATATGTTTCTCAGGAATAATGGCAAAAATATCATCCACATATTTGTACCAAATTTTAAAAATCTGTTGCACTCACATGACGTTCTCTATTCTTGAACTAACCATCTTACAATCTGCCGTTCCTCTATCTTCTTCATGTTAATTGAGATAAACATTTGTATAAACTGTCTTATCGCTCATTTCCTGTGGGTGCAATGGGAATGTGGGAATACAGTAGGCTTTGAGTGATAGTCAAAGCTTTCAAATTCCCCTTTCTTTGAATGTATAAGTTCTCCAAAACTTATACAAATAATGAGGAATATCTCTGAAATGGTTCACTCTATAAAAAAATTTATTTAGACAAATTGTGTTTTAGTAAGATCTACATTTTTACTTTCCCCCTCGAGGGTCCCTGTCTAGAGGATATGTGGATGGCGACCACAAGGTACCCAAGCTGAGCAGAACATTACTTCCACTTGCTGTGTTTTGCTCCTCACTGTAGCTTTTCTATCTGACTTTATGACCTTCCCTCAGTCATCTCTTGTTCTCTTCTGACCCCGATGCTATTTGGGTACCCGAGTGCTACGGAGTCTTTATTTTTAGAAACTTTCCATTTCTCTAATTTCTCTATAAACTCTTAACCCCTAACATGCTGACCTGTCATGGCATGTAATACGTCTTCTGATTGCTAATCAGAGGATATGGTCAGTGAATTTATTTTGATAGTTCTCCCAGTCAGGTTGGTGAGACTCGTAAACCAATGACAGGTGTGGTCCTCCAGACATTCTGGGGTTTGTGAGAGAGCAATGTAACAGCCAAAACATTAAAATATGGTGCTCTCTAAAAAGCAGTTACTATTACTGCTATTGTTCCCATCTATATTGGAGAGCAAGAGGATTAATGACTTCATTGTCAGAAATCCAGCATTAGCTAACAACATATACTAGCAATCTATCCGGCAGAATCAGTAGTTCTCGCCAAACACAATATCAGAACCATCCACAAACTGCCTTTGAAGATCAAACACCTGGTGAGACCGGTAAGGACAAACTGGACCTTAATGCCGGCAGGACCATTTCCACCAGTCAATGAGCATGAACGGTCCATATGCTTAGTGCAGCCTGAAAAGTCAGGGCTGGTGGTACACTGCTTTGAAAAAGACCACAGAGCTAACTTCAAAGAAACAACCATTGTGGCAAAATGTAGCGGTTCTTGGGAACGGAGGGTTAACCTCTTCAGTGATATGGACGTGAAATCACGTCCATTTAAAATGACGGATGAGCGATATTTTGCTTCTTTTGTTTCTGGTAATTGTTGACTCTCAAAATTTAGCTTTATTTTTAATATGCAATGCTTTATTGCTACCACATATGTACGGAATATATAGAAATATAAACAAGTACAGCGTGGCTTACCACAAGACGAAGTGCTCAGCTTTTTTTTTGCGGTTTTGCAGTTTCTAGGATGGCTTTACAGAAATTTTTGTTCATATGATCTGGTTGGTCATGCAGCACTGAGTTGTTTCTTCTTTAAATTTATTTTCCATTTCAGTCTTATATTTAATCCAATCTGCTTTTTTGAAATTCCAATATGGATTCATATGTTGTTGACTGACTTTTGTATTATCTAGTTTTATATTGGCAATTACTGTTCTGTGACCAGAACTTGGGTCTTCTATAACTTGTTTTTTAATCTTTGAAAAAACATCTGTTGTAGATAACAAGAGGTCTGGATTACTGCCTACTCCAGAGTAATGTATGAGGTTGTGGTATTAAAGAATTCTTCCGTTATCTTCCTTGATGAAGATAACCCACTTTTTCATAACCCCATCTTTTGGAATGGACATTGAACTCCCCAATTACGATTGCTTCCTTTAATTGGTCAATAAGTGAGCGGGCTGGTTCATTCCTGGGAGGATTATAAATACTGTATAAATGTAGATGCGTGTTGTTATCCCAAAAATTTAGCTTTATTAATTTAGATTTATCTACGTTATCCATTTTTTTTAACAATTTGAAAGGAGAATTTAATATCCTTTTTGACTCTAACTAATATTTCACTACTTACCTGTCTATTTTTGGGTAGTAGGTTTAGTAAAAATCCAGTACAATTAAAGTATTTAAGTTGATCATTTGTTAGATTTGCTTCTGGAATGAAAAATATATCTATGTTATTGTTAAATACAATTTTATTGAGCTCTATTCTTTTTGCTTGTGTGAGACCACCTGATGTTAGATATATTAATATAACGTTTGAGTTCTCGAGAAGTAGTCTTCACCCGGAGATCCGAATGGGGGACTATTTTAACTCCGAAATATTTTACCCCTCAAGTTATAATTCATAATTTATATTGGAGAGATATAGCAGTAAAAGTAACCACTTTTTAGAGAGTACCATAATATTTATGTTTTGGCAGTCACATCGCTCTCTCACAACCCCCAGAATAGCTGGAGGACTACACCTGTCGTTGGTTTACGGCTCTCACCAATCTGAACAGGAGAGTTACCAAAATAAGTTCACTGACCATATCCTCTGACTACCAGATGCATTACATGCCATGACAGGTCACTATGTTAGAGAAATTAGAGAAGTGGAAAGGTTGGAAAAATAAAGACTCCATAGCCCTCAGGTACCCCAATAGCATCGGGGTCGGAAGAGAACAAGAGATAACCAAGGTAAGGTCATAAGGTAAGATAGAAAAGCTACAGTGAGGGGCAAAACACCAGTAAGTGGAATAATGTTCTGCTCAGCTTGGGTACCTTGTGGTTGCCATCCACATATCCCCTAGAGGGGGGAGGGACCCCTGAGTAAACCTTATTAACGTACAACTCTGTAAATTAAATAATTGCTAGAGAAAGTAATAATACTTATTTAAGTACAAGGGATTATATTAGTGACTGTGTCCAGCAAACAATGAGGTTACACATTGGAGGGTCTCTGGCCGGGGGGTGTAATCATAAATAAATCCTCTAATGCGTATATTAATTTATGGTGCACTAGTTTGTTGCTGAATAAGTAGTTTCAAGGAAAGCTGTATATTAAAACTTAGTCTGTGAATTTCATTTTTCCCAGGAAATGCTGTCTGGCGACTATTTAATAAACAACTCATAATTTTGAACAAAATGGAGGAGTGTTTCTGAAACTATAATTAAAGCTAAGGCCTCATTCAAATGAAAAGTGCAGAGATAGCACATGTGTAAGATTTCGTATCCATGTTATTTAATGGAAGTATTCACATAATTGCAGAATGCATTACATAATTCAAGAGTTTGCAAACTCTGAAGCTCAAGGGTGCAATTCCTTTGGAAGCAGTGATGTACACATACGGTTATGCCACTTGTGATATATATATATATATATATATATATGTTGTTAGCTAATGCTGGATTTCTGAAATGAAGTCATTAATCCTCTTGCTCTCCAATATTTTTCACTGATGAATGGGGCACTAGAAGTGGCCGGGCATATTTGAAGGTGGTCTCGATCCATTTCCTCTTGCAGATCAGATAGAGGACAGAGTGGTGAAGAATATATCCCAATTCTGTTTAACCTCTTCAGGGATATGGACGTGAAATCACGTCCATTTAAAATGACGGACGAGCGATATGGACGTGTATACACGTCCTGTGCGTTTGTGCATTTAACCCTTATTTATCCACTATCTAACTCAACTTATTTTAATTTTCCCCCGTTATGAAACATTTAATTAAATTCTATATGCTTTACTGGCTTACCTTTATATGTTCCTTCTGCAGTGATATGCCTCAAAACAGGGATAAACACACAAGGGCACATCTCCACATTCGCCACAAATCATCCCAGTTTCCTTACGGATTCCCTTCTTACGGCACACGAAACACCTTCGAGATGGGCGGGACTTCTTTGCTGTTGACGGTATCCTTTTAGGATAATGTTTTCCTTCAAGTCTGAGGGGTGCAGGGGTTTTGGATTTTCTACCCCCAGTATGAAGAGGCCTCTCAACCTGGTATTGTTCAATTAGGCTGCGAGCTATTGATAGTCGAAAGTCCAGGTAGGTCATTGTCTTGTGTGGGTTTAGAGCTCTCCAAATTACCAAACAATTGTATATGGTTATATCCAGCTGGTGCAAAAATACCTTTTTATACCATTTCACTGTTTTTCGTAAAGAGGGATATGCTTGCAATACCTGATCTACTAGATCGACACCGCCCATGTGCATATTGTATTCCTGGATAACGTCAGGCTTGAAAATGCACATTTTGGTATGGGCATCTGTTTTTCCAGTGTCAATCATCAAAATCTTAGAGCTGCAATTGGATAATGCCGTAACTACCCTCCTGTCCTGCCAGGCAAGGTAGGTCAAAGGTGGGAGCTGACGCACCTCCATTTCCCCTCTCCTTAGAGCCTTCGTATTCACATCTTTTGGCAAACCAATACGATTTGAACGTACTGTTCCAATTGCATTAGTCTTTCTTTTGTGTAAGGCCATGAATAATTTAGGAGAGCTGTACCAGTTATCTAAGTACACAGTCCTACCCTGATCAAGCACAGGTTCCATTAGGTGCATAGGTGCATTACTATGGAGCCAGATAAGCCCAAATCTTTGTCTCCAGTATTGTCAGTCCCTTGACCAGTGTAAATGCAGCTATTGTAAAGATATCCCGTTTTACTTTCACAAACATCAAAACTCTTTATGCCAAATCTAGCCCTTTTTGTTTTGATGTATTGCTTCCAACCTAAGCGGCCCTTCCAAAGCATTAGGCTTTCATCAACAGTGACCTTTTCACCAGGCACATAATTTTCTTTAAATTTTGAAATAATAAAATCGAAAACAGGCCTAATTTTGTGGAGTTTGTCATTTACATTCTCTGTGCAGGTGAAATGAAGGAACCGCAAAATTGACGTAAACCTGTTATTTGACATGCATTTTCCAAAAAAAGGAGTAGCTAGCATGTCATCTGTGGACCAATACATGTATAATGCAGGTTTACGAATAACATCCATAAGTATAATTAGACCAATTAGCCTGTAAATCTCATTGAGTGTTACTTCTGTCCACCTTTGAATTCTGCTCTTAGGCCCTAATTTACCTTTAGAGAGCAGGTCTTCCTTCACCTTACTCGCATATACATTTGTTTCTGAAACAATGAGAGACACTAAGTCGGTAGTAAAAAAGTTTGTAAAAATGTCAATTGGTTGGCTGTCAGAAGTCAGCTGAGCCTGGGATTGAACACCAGACCCTGTGCTCGTGAAGATGTGCCTGTTTGTATTGGAATTGTTTTCAGCACTCCACAATGCTGGAAGTTGGTCACGTTCTTCCTCACTGCTACTTGTACCTATATCCTCCACACCCCCCTCAAATTCGGAAAATTCGCCATCAATATCCAAATCGCTGTCACACAGCAAGAAGTCCTCCACATTATCATGTGTAATTTCAGAAGCCCTTACACTTCCACCACTCACTAACCTTTGTGCAACACTGCTTGTTGATGCCATGTTTTAGCTCTGAGATGTAACACTCAATAGCTTCTCACTTCAGCTACAAGCAGGAAAGTATACGTATGCATTTCAAGAAAGAAACAAACGGAGCCTGTAAGCTATATCCAAGTTACGAAACACGTGTAAGGAAAAATTGCAAACCTGCTTTATTCTGATGACTCACAGACCACGCATACACTAGTGCTTTATTTCACACTACGCTTTGTTTTGCTGACGCAAGGGCCACACATACAATGGGTCGACTACTGTTTCTTTCAGAGAACTTATATTAGGCACCTTCGACAAAGCAAAGTTAACTTTTTACCACAGTGAAACAAATAGTGCCATTTCTACGATTTGTAAATGCAACTCAACATTGCTGATGATGTACATGTATACTGCATATAATGAGTTTTATACCAGTTTTTGTTTCATTAAAATAACTTAAAATTTACGCAAAATACAGCTGTGTATTTAGGAAGCACTTTTAGCGCATTTAACAATTTAAATGCCCTGCGCTGGATATTGGGTATCCGTTCTCGGCCTGCAGAGGTTTTAAATGGCTGTCGCTCAAGAGGTTAAATGTTTTACCAGACAATGCATTAATATTGAAGAGAGCAATAGCAGTAAATGTAACCGCTATATATATATATATATATATATATACACCTACTTTGTTTTCTCCCTTTTGTAACTAGTTTGTGTGCACATGTGGAACACCTTGTGGAAGTTTTGCTTTTTTAGGTCTTGGTGGCACACAGGTTAGGGAAATGTTTAGTAGTCGTGGAGGGTAATCACCAGCTTATGTAATTTCAGATGTAATAGTTTGGTTAATTGATATTTTTGGAAAATTTCTCAGATAAGACCAAGCTGAATGACAGCTAGTGTAATGTTTTTACATTATAAACTGTCTGTGAATTAAGTGTGTAATGTCGAAAATATGGAAAAATAATTTAGCATTTCAGGGGCTTCCATACACATTCTAGTGAAGTGATCATGTCTGATCTGTCCATTGCACCCATATTTCAGGAATATGGACTGCCTGTCAGTTTTAAAATGCCTTTGTTTACGGTAGTTGTCACTCATTCTGTCTACCTATCCATCCACCTAAAATACAGCATATTTGTATGCCTATGCTTCACTTGGCCCATTTTCAGGTAGCTAGGATTTCCTTCTTTATATTTTTTATATTTCCACAAGCATTTGTACCATTGTTGTGAAGCCAGTTGTAGAGGGATGGACGGGAATACCCATTGCTTAACCATATAGTATGAACCATAAGCAAATAATGCTTGCTCAACTGTAACTCCATAATTTTTTTTTTTGCCCCAGCACTACAGCCCATGAAAAACCAAGCCTTACCGCCCAACCGCTGCGTCCCCCACCTCAGCCCACTACAGGCATCATTAGAGGGGTGCAATACTGGAGGGTGGTACGTGGTCAGTGTCCTGATCCCTCCCAGCCAGTTATGCGGTCTTCACGACCTGGGGCTGCTACTTTTCCATCAAGTAGCTCCTCAATTGGTCCCCCTGGGACTAACGAGGCTGAGTGCACCCCTGCCAGATCTCCCAGAGGGGATAAAATCCCCATGCTGGTACCGGGGATCGAACCCAGGTCCTCTGCACCAGAGGCAAGTGTGCTACCAACTGTGCTACAGAGGCGGTCGCAACTCCACAATAGCCCTGCAAATTCCAAGTGAGACAGGATATTGTAAGACCCCAAAAGAAAATCGTTTATGTGAATATTTGTTAAGAGTGTAATTTGTTTTTGATGTTGGTATGAGTTGGTTAAATGACGAAAATGTGTTACTATCATTCATTGTTACAAACAATTAAGTTTGTTTAAAGATGTCATAAATATTCCCATATTTAATTTTAATATATATGTATAAATAAAAGAATTATATGTGTTCAATATTAAAAGCGAAGGGAGAATAGCTAAAGATCGCTTCCCTAACAATACAGGAACTATTTGATCGACGCATATGCAAATGTACACAAAAAGAAGTGTAATGCGGCGCCAATTGTCTAGTTATTAGTATCTGTGTCTTTGGTGTAGATGGACGCATTTTTATGTGTGCGCGTCATAAAATAGTGAAAGTAAATTTACTAAGTGTTTAAAGACTGTTAATTTGTGTCAAATAAGTGAAACATTAGCTAACTTTAATAAGTTAGTTAATACGAAGTGTGCAATTAAATGAAAGGACGTAAAATAGGTGTAAAGTGATAGAAAACATATTTAGCGAAATATCGCTAAATTTTCAGACATTAAATCTCGGCGATGCTAGGGAAGTGGATCCACTGAAATAAAAGACTTACTACTGTAATATGATTTAAATACTGTGAACAAGAAGGTACGAATAAAATATTTCACTAAAGTTAACCCCGAGTGTATGTTCATTCCATCCAGTACCACGACCCGAAATAACAAAAGAGTCAAAAGCTCATCACCATCACCGTATAAATTATAAAAACCGCACCACAAATGTTCTAACCCAAATGCGTTCTGAGGACACGGTATACAGAATAAAATCTATAATGTGAAGCTAAAAGTCGTTCTTCGCTTCTTGATGTATCGCTGTGTCGCCCGTTGATTTGGTTCTTTCCCTCTAGCTCTGCAAGAGATCTCTTTATCTCGGGTACGCGCAGATATTTTCGAATAGACTACCCAAGGAAACTTTTTATATATTGTTTATTGCATCTTAAATATTTTCGGGAGCTATGCCGATTGTATATGTAGAGGAATCGCACTCACGTCCGCACAGCACAACCTGCCGTACTGGTCTCTGGTTGAGTAGTGACCAGACGCTTTCTCTCTTACCCACGCTAAGAAACCGTTCGCTCCAATTTTTGAATGTCATGACGTCATCCAAGAAAGCCTCGTATCCAAAATGCTATTTCCTTTTCCCGCAATTTAGAAATGTCCCTTTCTATTATAACATGTTCTTTTATGAATTTCGAATATATAATTACCTTTTTAGGATTAAACGATGTTTACTTTATATTTTATTAAATATATCGCGCGACTTTTAAGGTTTTCAGACCTGACTTTCGAACGTGTATTTAAACTATGTAGTATGACGTCATGACTCGTTAATTTCAAACCAATAATGCGTTTATCCTACAAATTTAACGACTATTATTTACTCATATCTTGCTCACCTTACAACACTTCCTGCTCTATTATCTATTTATGTTATTACTCAATATTTATCGCAAATCTCATATCCGGCAATTAAATTAAAACGTGTCTTTTTCAAAAGCCCATTCGATCGGAAATCTAAATTTCGGTATCAAATGCCCCCATTGTAAATGTCTTGCCCGAAAGAAAAATTAAAAATTACTCCTGTATTTTGAATAATCGGCAACACTCCCATTATATACAATTTTCAATTACACTGTTTTTGAAATTGGTTATTAACACATTTTCTCATTAATCTTTTTAACATGACAAACAATTGTACACTTGACTAAACATTAATCCTTAAATACTAATTACAATATGTTATGGTTTCTTCTGTGAAGCTTTTATATAAAGGTTAAATTTCAAGAGTCTTTCTTTATACTTCCTTCTTTTAGTTCATGTTTGCTCACTTCGCTCTCACTATCACTTGCACTGTGATTTTTCACTTTTGTTATTGTAACACATATCTGTACTATATCCTTTAAGCACTAAAATGTACATATATTTATATAAATCCATTACACTCTTCAGACAAGTTCTTTCTTTGTCTTTCTGTGATAACTATCTATATATCTAAATATTTTAACAAATGTTTTACAAAGTAAATATTCTGTTTTCTCTCTATGCGGAGATGAACATTTTAACAATCTTTCTGAAGCTGTTATTGTGAGCTCTATACAATATATTCTTAAGCTCTTTGTAGTAGATAGCAATTCACATTCTGCATTTTTCATGAATATGTAAGTACCTGACCAATATATGGTTTTCAAGTAAGCTAACATTTAAATTTTATCTCAAAGCTGATTGGGCGCCAATAGGCAAATGACACTTCCAATTTTTTTTTTTTTTTTTTTTTTTTTACATTAAATCAAGGTTCCAAGGCACCACACGGTTTCTTGTATGGTCGAAGGAGTTGTTTATGCCATCTTCCCAGACATTTTTCATTTTTAACATCTTTTAATTCATAGGTATGATAACCAAATTTTGATATAATTTCTGCAGGACCTTTATATAACAATTCCATCCTTTTGTTCCTACCTCGCAACGCACTTGATAACTTATGGTCTTTAACTAGTACCCAATCGCCTATCTTAGGTTCCCATTTATGTTTTCTACTCTTTTTCTTTAATTTTCGCTTCTCTGCCTTTTTCTTGATTCGTTCAAAAGCAATTTTCGCTCTTTCTTCTTCACTTAACTGAATGTCATTAATTTTCAGTGTTTTTGGTACCCCGATCAATATTGGTTCTGGTTCAATTCCTAACATTAATTTTATTGGTGCAAACCCAGTAGTTACATTAATGGTGTGATTGATAATCTTTTCTATCAATGGACAATATTTCACCCAATCCTTGTGATTATGATGTGTAAGTACACGTAAATAAATTCCTACATCTCGGAGGACACGTTCTGTTGGATTCCCTGATGGAAAGTATGAGGAACAATAATTTAGCTTTCTCGCGTCTAATGTCACCCTAATCTTTCCATTGGCCTTATTTACAATACATAGGGGATTCACAAATTCTGAATTCGAAATTTCAATAACCTCATCTTCTAACATTGACTTTATAACTGCATCTACCTCTTCTCTTATTGTACTAGGGATAGCTCTCGCTTTATGTGTAAAAGGTTTGATGGGTATCATCTCAAACGAATGAGTATAAATATTACATTTACCAGGTTTCTCAGAGAATACTTCTTTATTTCGGATTAATATTTCAAACAGTTTATCCCTCTGTTGTTCATTTAGTTGATCAGCCTGAGTTACTTTTTCCCTCAACAATTCTTCTAAGTCTTCACTACTCTCCCTATCATAGTACCTAGTTGCGTCAGAAAACCTCAAATTGTCTATGAAATCATTTTTATCCCATTCTACATTTTCTTTATTATCGACACTGTACTCTTTGACATTTACTTCAGTTAATTCCATAGCTCCTACTTTAACATATTCTACAAAGGATGTATCCCCTTGGATTTCTTCTTCCTCTTTTTCTCTTACAATAGTTTCTGAACTACTATCTTCCACAAAAGGCACTATAATGGTCTCATCTTCAACTTTCATTTCTACAATCATGTTTTTAAAATTCACCACAGCTTCCCAGGCATAAAGACAATCACAACCTATTATAATATCTGTCACAAGTCTTCCTACAATCAGAAATAAAATTCCAAGTATTCTCCCATTTATTTCAATATTTATCATTGCTTGAAATTTTACTCTCTCTTTTCGTTTTCCCACAGCTAGCGAGCAATATATCCCATTAACTGGTAAAGACATTACTTTAAAACCACTACTTTGTAAATTATCATAAAAATTTTGTGAGCATACTGTGCTATTTGATCCCGTATCTATAATTGCATTGTATTGTTTTCCATTTACTCCAATTTTGATTTTAGGTGGATCTCCTACTTTTTCGTTTTCGTCGATTTTATTTTTCCATTCTCTTTTCTTTTGTATCATCATTTGCCTTCCAGGACTATTTATTTCCGAGTACTTATCACAATCATTACTAGGATACCCAGTTCTCACTGAAGGCGCGTTTGACCGGGTCTGGCGTTTCCCTGATTTTTAGGTATTGCTCCTGTACTATTTCCCGAATTGTTACTTCTGTTTTCCTGCATTAAATCGGGGTTACTTCCTACCATGTTTTTGACCGTGTTAATGGCCTCAACCATTTCCGCATTTTCGGGGGAATTTCGTCCATTAGAATACCTTTCTTCCTGTCTTGGTGACCTCGGTCTAAACTCATTATCTCCGTTTGTCCAATACCCATCATTTGAATTTCTACTATGTCCAAAATAACGTCCCCGTCTACCTCGATCAAATCTATTTGTATTCATATAATTCACCCTTATATTTCTTCCCCTTTGATTACCATTTCTATTTTGGTGACGCCCTTCCTGGTTATATCTACCTTGATTTTCCCACCGGAATGATTCCATCCTTGGTACTGGTCCTTTATATCTTTCCCTAATCTCACTTCTATTCTGATAATACTGTGCCCCTTGCCCGAAAGAATTTACAGTTTCTTTTTCTTCATATTTATTTCCAAATGCGTGTTTTGGCTTATTGACTTCTAAGGCTGATAATAATTCGATCATAGCTGCAATGCTATCGGGTCGGGCTATGATTAGGTAGTGTTGAAGCGTTTCCGGAAAATGTGGAGTAACTATATTTATTAGATCTTTTTCATCTAAGGGAGGATCCAACATCTTCGATTTTCTCGCTATTCTCATAAAATAGTTTACCATCGATTCCTCCGATCTAGGATTAAACTTTCCATTGCTTAATTCAACTCTAATATTAGCCTGCCTACTAGCTCCCCAATATCTGGTTAAAAAGATGTTCCTAAAGGTCCTGTAATCATTATTGTTACCCATAGAAAGGCCTAGCCAATTAGCAGCATTACCCTTTAGGCATTTTCTTACTATCACCATCTTGTACTCCTCTGGTATACGTTTCACCGTGAAGTACTCTTGTAACCCTTCTAAAAAGGCTTTAGGATCATCTGAATCTTCATTTTCAAAAACTGGAGGTGTCATTTCATTTAAGACATGGTTAGGCCAATGTAAATTTGAATTGTCACCTATCCCTGAGCTATTTCCGAGATCAGAATGGGAATTACTGTTACCCCTATTTTGCATCGAAATGTCAGCTGATACACCTGGTATTGCCTCGTTTCTTGCAACTTCATTACTAAGATTGTTGTGATTACATGCATTTTCATTTAATTTCAAATTTTCTAAGGCCTCTTTTACCTGAGTAATTTCTGTTACTACTCCTTTTATTTGGTCTGTAACATCCTCCAAATTTCTAGCCTGCCTTTCACTTTCTACATCAGATCTTTCTATTCTAACTTTACACCCCTGTAACTCTTCTCTAATTTCTTCCCTTTTGTTTGTCTAATCTATATGTTACTTTTTCCCTTTCTTTATCTAATTTTTCACTCACTTGTTGACCTAATTTCTTTTCAGAATTCTTTACTTCTTGCCTTATTGTCTCTAATTCTCCCTTAACCTGTTCTCTATTTTCTTTTACTTCACTACTGACTTTATTAATTTCCTCCCTAACTTCTTCCCTAAAGGTTTCTAAAGCTCTCTTCTGATTTTCCAATTGCATTCCCAATTCCTGTTGTCCCTTCTCTAATTTCTGTCCTAACTCTGTTCTTAATTCTTTACTAGTTTCATCTATCTTTTGACTTAACTCTGTACTCATCTTTTGACTTAACTCTGTACTCATCTTTTTCACTGTTCTTAATTCTTTACTATTTTCATCTATCTTTTGACTTAACTCTGTACTCATCTTTTCCACTGTTCTTAATTCTTTACTAGTTTCATCTATTTTTCGACTTAACTCCGTACTCATCTTTTGAAACATATTCTCTATTTCTGACATAAATGCTGGCCTTTCTGAATTACTACTAAACATTTCTGAACTACCTCTAGGTGTTTCTCTAACGTTCTGATCTTCTACTTCTTGGCATATTCTGCTACCAATTACATTCTGATTATATTTTTCCATCCTAACTACACTTTTCTCAATTTCCGGACTCTCAAAACCTAGAAAATCGCTATCACTGTCTTCCATTTCTAAACTATTTACACGTGTTTTTCTACTCACCAATATTTCACGTACTTAAACTTGTTCACTACACGTTTCACAGATGTTCACATGCTGGGCACCTTCTTGTCTGCTGGCCTGATGCTGGCCTGGTCGTCTTGGGGTTGGTCTCTTCTCTCGACGCTACACGTTGGGTCACCTTCTTGTTTGCTGGTTCTATGCTGGCTTGGTCGTCTTGGGGTTGGTCCATTCTTTCGACGCCACACGTTGGGATGCCATTTGAAGCTAAAAGTCGTTCTTCGCTTCTTGATGTATCGCTGTGTCGCCCGTTGATTTGGTTCTTTCCCTCTAGCTCTGCAAGAGATCTCTTTATCTCGGGTACGCGCAGATATTTTCGAATAGACTACCCAAGGAAACTTTTTATATATTGTTTATTGCATCTTAAATATTTTCGGGAGCTATGCCGATTGTATATGTAGAGGAATCGCACTCACGTCCGCACAGCACAACCTGCCGTACTGGTCTCTGGTTGAGTAGTGACCAGACGCTTTCTCTCTTACCCACGCTAAGAAACCGTTCGCTCCAATTTTTGAATGTCATGACGTCATCCAAGAAAGCCTCGTATCCAAAATGCTATTTCCTTTTCCCGCAATTTAGAAATGTCCCTTTCTATTATAACATGTTCTTTTATGAATTTCGAATATATAATTACCTTTTTAGGATTAAACGATGTTTACTTTATATTTTATTAAATATATCGCGCGACTTTTAAGGTTTTCAGACCTGACTTTCGAACGTGTATTTAAACTATGTAGTATGATGTCATGACTCGTTAATTTCAAACCAATAATGCGTTTATCCTACAAATTTAACGACTATTATTTACTCATATCTTGCTCACCTTACAACACTTCCTGCTCTATTATCTATTTATGTTATTACTCAATATTTATCGCAAATCTCATATCCGGCAATTAAATTAAAACGTGTCTTTTTCAAAAGCCCATTCGATCGGAAATCTAAATTTCGGTATCAAATGTATCCTGCTTTAAAAATACCAAGCACAAACATTTTAATGCCAAATCTACTTCTTTTAGATGGAATGTACAACCACTGAAAAAATGAGTGAGAGCATTAGGAGAGCAGAGCCCCACGTTGTGTTGCAGCACGGTTTACATAAGTAGATTTGTCCATCATGTAATGGTTTATTGTTCCATATGTTATTGTCTGTAGGACACACAAATAGGCTGTCTCTTGAATCACCATTCACATTTGTACTTGCAAGTATGTATATAAATGCAAGACACAGCCTTTTTTTGTGTCCGACTGACAAAAATATATAGAACAGAGACTATCAATAAACTCAGCTGCATGTTGAATATCAACTTGTGTAAACTGCACTGCAACATGACAGGACTTGGAAATATTCTACTCATTTTTTCCATGACTGTACAGTTAGAAATTGAGATGTCATTTGAAAAGTAAAAGATCTGACCAAGAATACTCACCTGTAGCAGTGCAGACACTGTTGCAAGTGCACGAGTACACTAGATAAAAGCAATGAAAAGGTTAAAGATAGTGGTATGGAAAATTGGCACCTTTTGGTGTTTCATCACTAGGTAAGCTTTGGGTGCATGAAAATACGCCAGGCTGGTTTTGCAAACAGGCTTTGTAGCATATACTTTATTTACACATCTGCCATTTGTTTTTTATTATATCACAATAACTTTCAGCTCTTCAAGAACAAGGACAATTAAGCAGTGATATACATTGACACTAATCACTTATAATCACATATGTAGGGTGAATCAAAGACTGTTTATGACTTCATGCTTATGAGGCATTGCTTTTGATAGAAATCTAGGACCCTGTAAGCTAAATATTTACCAAACTGTCTTGTCTATTAGCTACATTTCTATCTTCCAGGCTTGTAGGCCGTGGGCTAGAAGGCATTGAAGATACCATATTTTGCCAAGTACTGCACTTGGCACCTCATCTTGAAGATGCCAAGAGCAGTGCTTGGTGAAATGTCGGTATCTTCAATGCCTTCTAGACCAAGGCCTACAAGCCCAGAAGATAGAAACGTAGCTATCAGTCAGGATGTCAGCTGTGAAAGCCTAAGTTTATACATCAATCTGTCTTGTATGTTTCAGTTCATTAAAATTGCACAGTATAAAAGTGATATCTACAAAGGAAAAAGTGCAGTCTAATTGTATATGCTAGTATAAAGAAATTTCAATTAAATATAGGGAGATATCATCCTCTGGCCAGCCATTGGAGATTCAGAGAGGAACGTGAGTTTGAGTCACTGTACACACAAGACTATAGAAGAGTGGGGGAGTTACTAGAGTTGGAGCATCACTTGAACTGAAATAGGTACTCTATGGCTATTAAAAGTAATGCTATTAAATCAAGAAGTTTTAAACAACCTTTTGGGTCACCCTCTATTTCAGTGTAGTAACAATTCCATTTTGCCATTCTTAGAACATTAAAAATTTTTTTATAAATATAAGGCAAGTCAGTATCAAGTCAACTACATTACATAATGCATAAAATGCTTGCACTATTTTACTGGCTATGTTTCTTCTTGTATTGCTGCAGAAAAATTTAGCATATTTGCACTTTTCCTGCACATTGCACATTTTAATGATTGAAAGCACATTATCTCTCAACTGAATGTACAGCTCTTCACAACAGAACTGAAAATTTAGTGTTAACAAGTAACTTGCTTGGTATATTATGTACTACCTAACAGGAATGGAACAGTCTAAATCTAGTGCCTCTGCCATTCTGAAATAAGCATAAAGTCCAACAACAGCAGCAGTAGTTGTTGCCAGGAAAAATCTTGTGTGAAAACGGGGTACTCGTACACGAGGAATCAGAATCCAGTGTGGCAACATTCTATTCACTTCAGCAATGTGTTGCCATAAAGCACCAATTGTATGCCTTCTGACCCTTGGAACACGTGGAGTGTCATCATAACGTCGTAGTTGTAATCTGAATCAAGATCAAACACATTTATTGAACTATCAATATTCATAATACTGCAAATAATTGAAGATGTTTATATCAATTACTGTGTAATAATAATTGGTACATAAGCCTTTTATTTATGGATAAAAAGATGAAAATAAGTATAAAGTAACATAACACATTCAGCCATTCATTTATCCTTGAGTGGTCTTAACAACTTTATTACAAGGTACATACTGATGCACTGCAAGCACTTCTGGAATGACTCCATTATATTTGTAAAAGTTACACCTTGATATCCTACATAGTAACAATGAGACTGTAAGTTACAAGTATAACAAATATTTAGAGACTATAAGCTCCACTTATCTTAGTATTTGCTGCAAGTTCTTGAAATTAATTGCACTTTTAATTGTGACAGGGTTTATGTTGGTAAAACTGAACATCATTTGGAAACTAGAATAAAGGAACATTTTAGAAGCACTAAATACAAACAGACTCACAAATCAGCTGTGGCAGATCATTTTTGGTTGTTTAATCATGAAATAAATCCAGAGGTTAAATTATTAAAACAATTAAATCAACCCATAGATTTAATGGTTTGGGATAAGATATTCATTTTGAAAAATAAGGACTGTGTAATGAATTTTGAAATACTGCCAATCGATTCTATTAACAAATTTGTTTTGCTTTCAGTGGTTAGTAACACACAGAATATTAAGTGATTTAGCACCCATAACAGTGACCAGTATAGACAAGAGTAGCACTGATGATGCTAAAAATATATCGTGAAACTGCAGTCTATAGTTCAGTTCAAGAACTTGCAGAAAAGTGAAGCTTATAGTCTCTAAATATTTGTTATATTTGTACATTTGTATTGCTTCACTGTTAATAACTTCAAGTTCTTCATTATATAGGTTGTAAGTTTGATTTGGTGAGTTGCTAGTTTAGAGAGCTTAAAACTAACAAGAGATAGTATTGTAGCAGGAATTATGTATCCAAGTGAACTGATGAGAAAATTCACTCGTCAAGTTATATCCATTGAATGTGTGTAAATTCCTTGCTATATGAATAATGTATCTATTTTGTAAGCGTCAGTATCAAATCCAAAGCTATTTAGCAGAAGGAAACAGGCCAACATCGAGTGTAAGAAAAAGTTATGCTTATGGAAGAGAAACAAAGGTTGTTGGCTATGTAACTAGGAAGAGTAAATACCAGACCATATACACTAATCAAAATGTCATGCAATATAGAATGTATTTAAGTGATTGTGCAAAACAGCAACCCGTAATCGAGGATTGCTTGCTGAAAGATATTCCAAGAAGCATTGTCAAAAGAATTTATTACCCGCGATTATACATAAAAAGTTGGCTAATATTTTACGAGAAAAGCTGAGAAAATCTATGAAACTGAAACACTGTACTGAGTTTGGTGTACACAAGAAATACAAAGATAAATGTTCAACAACGTTAAACTGAATAGCTTCGGAAATTTATCATGATCATATTTGTGTAGAGTGAAATGATTGGTTTTAATATTGTTACTTCATTGCAATAAAGTTAATTTTGGTGGAAACTTGAATACTGATTGATGCTATATAAGCCCTTTCTTATCCTTTATCCGCAAACCCGTCAACAACCCGAGATAGAGTCCCATTGACAACCTGCCACTGATAAAAAACTGCCACAGTATGGTTACTTAAATTTCAAATTTTTACTGAATTTATCCCTTCATCTGCTGTATTCTTCAAATGCTCTTGGTGTTATAGTATCGTATCATGAGTGCTTCAACTTTATTTTTTCCTCTTATAACTACAGTTAAAAAGCATACACCAGAACATATTTCTATTTCATGGTTGTATTCTAAAGCACAAAGATGTGCATGAAGTTTGCTACATAGCAGCATTGGCGTATATTGGGATATACCAGTGAATCCGAGACCTAAAATATATACACAAAACTCACCAATTTGTGCATTTATTCCATTTTTAAAGTGTAAGACCAAGTGACATTGTTAATTAATACCACTTCCTTCACTTTTAAATACACAGGTGAGATCATATCAGCCACAATGTTTGCACCCTTTCTCGCCACACAAACCTAGCTTGTTCTAAAATCTTTGAATTGACATGACCAACCACTCATTAACCATAGAGGAAAAGTCATATGTTATAATCAGTGGAGGTATTTTTATTGTTTTTGCACTAATTGTTGCTGAGTTATTATTTAATTCCTTAATTTATCTCACAATTATGTTAATCATTTCTTTCCAGTTGTCGCATGTAATTTGACTTTAGTGCTGTTTGAGCTTCTATGCATGAGATTAAATGCTTATTGGGTAAATTTAATAAACTTTTAATATATAATAAAAGCCAGGGACTTAAGTACTTACAAATTGTAAGTCACCATTGGGGTACTGGAATTTGAGATTCCCTTGCGGTCTACCAGCAAAATATGAATAGTTTGCACATTTAATGTTCTACCGGCATGTTAACATGGTAGCTCAGTCCTTAAGAGCAGCTATGCATAGAGTGTAGGATCCGTGATTCAATCAGCTATGGAATTGCATTTTTCAGTTCTAATTCTACCTTACAAACAGATAAAACTTTCTTCCTTTCTTAGAAGTTTGAAAACAGTGTTGTTATAATCAATTTAATTTAAAAGGTGAGTCAATTAATAACACTAAACAACACTTGCATTTATAATTTTTCGGAACGCGTTTTGGAGGTTAACTTTCCTCCATTATCAACCGGACAATAACTGGGTTTCCATGGTGCGGATGGAAATGCTTCTTCTGATGTTTCTCCTGGTAACAGTTCAAGGAACTTGCTGAAAATATCTTTCTGTGGAATGTCGAAATTAAATACTTGGTTTCAATTTTTTAAAATGAAGATTTGTTCCCACGTGGACAGCCCTTGTTTTCCGGTTATGTGCTTTAGGAGTTTCGGTTCTGGCTTTATGTCGTGATTTTTTGTCCAAAAGTGAAAGGCAACTGCTGATTTTTCCAATTGTTTGCTCTTGATGTTCCTAACGTGTTCTTTGGATCTAATTTCTAAATTTCTTTTGGTTTTTCCTATGTATACTTCATTACAATCACTGCATTCAATTTGGTATATGCCAGATTTTTTGTTAGGTGGAATAGCATCTTTGATGTTTGAAAGCAGCAGGTTTTTTATGGAGTAATGGTTTACTGGTGCTAGCTGATTGTTGTATTCCTTGAACACTTTTTTAAATTTATCAAAGGCCCATGGATGATATGTGAATTTTTTGAATGTCATTTTTGTTTCTGCTGCTGTGTTGTTTAGTGTTATTAATTG
Source organism: Tenodera sinensis (assembly GCA_030765045.1). Taxonomy (NCBI): domain Eukaryota; kingdom Metazoa; phylum Arthropoda; class Insecta; order Mantodea; family Mantidae; genus Tenodera; species Tenodera sinensis. The sequence continues at coordinate 169,891,579 of CM060963.1, read as the reverse complement.
ACTCACCTTTTAAATTAAATAGATAAAACTTTCTTGCAGTAAAAATATGAAATCAAATTAGTTATTATTCAAAATGTCAAGTCTACTCCAACTCTTCTGCAACTACATTGTGAACTGGAGAAAAACTAGAATCTGTTTAAACATAATTTTAATGTAAATAGTTACAAGTATTCCTGGTTATGTGGGTTGTCTCCTTAGCACGGTGATAGTGCTGCTACTCACCAAGCGGGGGATCTGGGTTTGAATCCAGGAAGAGCTAACTGCAGCTAATTGAGAGTGGTCTGTCACTTCCCTAGTTCTTTTTAATAAACCAAAATGTATCTCAAGTGTTAATGATTTTTAGCCTAAAAGAGAAAGGTCTTAATGCAGCAATAATATGAATGGTAACACTAAAATAGTTTGAACTCCCTCTTTTATTTAAAAATTCACTCTTTACTTAATTGTTACTCATGCAAACAATGAAAATATTAAATTAAAAATTGAAAGAGTAAGCGGGGGTCTGTGGTTCAAATCCCAGCTGTGGCATTGAATGTGTGTTTAAAAACACCAACAGTAGGTTTGTTGGCATAAATAAATAATAATTAAAAATTGAAGATAGTGTGCATGATACAAACCTGTGCAATATGCTATCTATGATCCATGATTCAACACCTAGAACAGTGCAGACACTGTAAGACAATGGGCCAATTCTGTTGTTTTCAATACACTTTTGTATAGGGAAAACAGTCCCAGACTCAATTCCGTTTTATTTGTGCAAACCCAGGATTTCTTCACACTTCTGGTTTTAATTGAGAAGACTGTAAGTTTTGTGTTTACTTGAGAAAACAATTGTGTTGAAGATAGATTCATGCTAATATTGGTTGCAATCATAGGTCAATACAATGCCTTGACACTTGTAGGAGCCTGCCTGCAACTTTGGCAATCTTGGTTTCTGACAAGCAGCCAAACATTTTTTGACCATCTGTGCGCACGCACGCACGCACGCACACACACACACATTTATTTGCATTCCATAGATCCTACAATTTGCCTTGGTAACAGGATGTGGAACATGTCAATATGTTATACAAAATATTTACAATAAACAGATTAATATTATAAACATAAAATGATCTAATGGTTACATTAGATGTTGTTAAATTCATTTATGGTATAGCATGAATGCTTAAGAAGATATTCCTTTAGTTTAATTTTGAATACCTTATCATTACAGGTCCTTAACTCATTAGGTAGCATATTAAATATTTTTATACATTGGTAATGCGCTCCTTTTTGGACACATGTGAGGTTAGTTGATAGTATATGAAGTTCAGATCTAGATCTTGTATTGATATTGTGGATGTCAGAATTAGTAGTGAAGTAGTTTTTATTTTTTATGTAGAAGTTCATCAGTGAATATATGTATTCTCCGGTAAGGGTTAATATTTCTAGGTTTTTGAAAATGCTTCTACACGATGTTCTTGGATGAGTGTGTGATATAATTCTGAGGGCCTTTTTTTGTAAGATGAAAATTCTCTTTGAATTTGTTGAACCTCCCCAAAAGAGTATACCATATTTCATTACCGAGTGGAAGTACGCAAAGTAAGCTAATTTTAATGTATGAGCATCACTGAAGGAGGACAGAAGTCGTAATGCATAGCATGCGGAGCTCAGTTTAGGGGAAATTTCATCTATGTGGGTTTTCCAATTTAGGTGCTTGTCAATTTGTATACCTAAAAATTTAGAAGCATTTGAATCTTGAACAGAGTTACCATGTATGTCTATTGCAAAGTTATGCTGTGCGGCATTAATGGTAGTAAATTTTACAATATTTGTTTTATTAACATTTAGTTGCAAACCATTTGCATTGAACCAAGATTGCATTAGTGTTGTTATGTGATGCGAGGTTTCTTTAAGTCCATCTAAACTTTTATGCAAAATTAATAGTGTTGTATCATCAGCAAATAGAAATACTTGTGCCAACTTGTTTAAGCTTGGTGCAAGATCATTTATAAAAACTAAGAAAAGTAATGGTCCTAAAATAGAACCTTGGGGAACTCCTTGTTTTATAACTTTACTCCTTGAATAATCAGGTATATTTGAATTAGGTTTCGATATTTTCACTTTTTGTACCCTGTTTGTTAAGTATGAGTGAAACCATGTTAATGGAGTTCTCTGAATGCCATAATATTTTAATTTGTCTAGCAGGATTTGGCGGTCTACACAATCGAAAGCCTTAGATAAATCGCAGAATACCCCGTTTACATGTTTTCTTTGATTTAATGATTCTAATAACCCATTAGTGAATTTATAGATAGCATTATCAACTGATATTTCCTTTCTAAATCCGAATTGTTCAGGGACTAGAATATTATTTGATTCTAGGTACTGCTGTAGCCGGTTATACATAATTCGTTCAAAAATTTTTGAGAATATGGGTAGTAGAGATATTGGTCGATAATTATCTATTTTGGTCTTTTCTCCTTTTTTATATACAGGTTTTACAATTGAGAATTTTAGCCGATCAGGAAATATTCCATATTGTAGTGATAGATTACATAAATGAGTTAGGGGGATAGTAATCGCTTTAGCAGTGCTTTTAATTATTCTGCTTGATATTTCATCATAACCTGCACTGTCTTTCAGTTTCATTGATTTTATAGTAGCCAGTATCTCACCAGATGTGGTGGGAATGGGGTTGAAACCAGTGAATGTTCTTCCAGCAAAAGCATCGTTTAACATTTTATGTGCATTTCCCTTGTTCGCATTGTTTAAATTCAAATTTGTGGTTATGTTTATGAAGTAGTTATTAAAGCTGTCTGCAATTGCAGTTGTGTCGTTGATTTTGTTATTGTTTACTACAAGGGCTGTGGGGTTGTCATTACTTTTTGCCCTATTTGTTTCATGTTTGATTATGTTCCATATGGTTTTAATTTTATTTTGTGATCCCTTTATCTTTGAATTATGGTAGTGTGCCTTGGCAGTTTTAACAACTCTGCTAAGAATTTTGCAATAGCTTTTTTATAGTATAATTTTAGCTCGTTATTACTATTTCTGCACAGTAAGTATAGATTTCTTTTCTTTTTGCTAGAGATTTTAATGCCCTGTGTCATCCATGGCTGTTTTTGTATGGATGAGCTAACATATTTTATAGGAAAGCATGCATTAAAATGGTTTATATATATGCCTAGGAACAAATTGAATGCAGTATTAATATAACTTTTGCTGTATATGGTGGTCCACTCCTCTAGTTCTAACAATGAATTAAATTTACTTATGTTTTCATCATTCACTTCCCTTACTCTTTTCCGACATTTTGATTCTGGGTCATAAATATTGTTTATACATAAAACTTGGGCATCGTGGTCTGATAGTGCATTTATAAATGGAAAAGTTGTTGAAGAGTTTAACCTATCATTGCCTATGAAGATATTATCTATGGCTGTACTAGATTCATTATGAACTCTAGTTGGGAAATTCACTGTATGGTATAAATTGTATGTCATTAATAGCGACATTAAATCTGTTTTATTTGCAGATTCTGCTAGAAAATCTATATTTACATCTATACGTCTCCTATAGCCTCTCCTACTCAATTCTCATCCTCATCCTGCCCGTGGTGCACCCTGCTTTTAACAGATGAGGCTCTGGGGACCGAATCACAGCGGTATAACTGTTTCATCTAAAATGGAGGAAATGTCATTTACATATGTACTGGCCTATCACAGCACAACAGCGTCCCTCAGAGGCACATGAGGGGAAGGTCGGTGGATCTAAATACCACCTATTTAGTCCTCCCGGCTAGGTCTGATGGACCCGTTGACCAACGATAGGTGTGGTCCCCCTTGCAAAATGGGGGTTTGAGTCGGGTGATGTAACTGCCACATTGTAAAACTGGTGCCCGTTAAGAAAACAGTTACATGAAAGCCACATACATGAATATGAGTCCTAAAGATAAATATTCCGGAGTTAAAACTGTCCCCCAATCGGATCTCCGGGTGGGGACATCTTTAGGCAAATTTCATCACAATTCCAATACTTTAAGAATTCTACAATGGAATGCAGGAGGCATGTCCCAGGCTAAAAAACAAGAGCTAATGAAAATATTAAAAGACCAAGATATAGATGTCTTCACAGTACAAGAAGCCAATATATCACAAGAACAGGAAATATACTTTGAAATGGATCAGTACACTACATATATACTTCCAAAGGCTCGTCAAATAGCAAGTGGTATTCTTACAGGAATTAAAAGAAATATGAAAGCTACTATCCAAATCCAAAAAACAATGGAAGAACAAGATAAATCAGAAATAGTTAAAATTGAAGTATGGAAAAGTAACTACCACTATAGAATTTACAGTATCTACAATCCTCCAGACAATACACTAGATCTAAATTCTATTCCCATAGAACCCAAAAGTATTTTAATAGGTGATTTTAATGCACACTCCCCTAGATGGGGCTACAGAGATATAAATTCAGCAGGAAGAGTCATAGAAGACCTATTAAACTCATCAACAATGGAATTAATATTTAATCCAAATGATCCACCCACTTACCTTCATTATAATGGTTCAGGTACAAATCCTGATCTTCTGATGGTGTCATCTGACATAACTGACAATACAAAAAGACAAATAATAGAAGACCCAGGTTCAGGCCACAGAATCACCATAAACTCCACAAGAGGTCTAATAAATAAAAGTAACAAACCAAAAATTAAAACTTCTTGGAATTTTAAAAAAGCAGATTGGTCCAGTTTCCAAAATGAGATAGAAGGGAAGTGTAATATACTGTTAGAATCAGAGTTCAAGTCAACAGATGAAATGAATAAAAAAATTTGTGAAATATTATTGACAGCAGCCAAAACACATATCCCCAAAGGAAAGTTAAAGAAATATAGCTACTTTTGGTCTCCATCTTTATCTAAGTTAAAACACGAAAGAAATATAGCAAGAGTCAAAGCCGAAAGAACCAAGTGTCCAGAAGATGTACAAAACTGGAGAAGAAAAGCAGCCATTTTTAAGAAAGAATTAATTACAGCAAAGAGGGCCAGTTTCACAAATTTTGTAGAACATATGGACTATAGGAAAGATGGAAATAAAATATACAAATTCCTTAATAAAACAAAATTATCAAAAAATACAACTGAACCATTAAAACATAATAACAAAAGCTTAACTACAGATAGGGAAATAGCAGAATCCCTTAACAAGTTTTATGCTCAGTCATAAAGAATACCCCAAGCATATAAAAAACAAGATAAGGCTATCCAAAAAACTATCAGAGAAACTAATAAGCCAAAAGGTATACGAAATGATATTTTTATTCAGGATTTTAACGAAACAGAACTGGATTTAGCAATAGAACAATTACAGAACAAAAAATCTCCAGGACCTGACAAGATCCACCCAGAGTTTATTAAACACCTTGGCAGGAAAGGTAAAAAAAATCCTACTTAAACTGTATAACACGTGTTGGAGAATGGCTGTACCTTCCGACTGGAAAAAAGCCATTATCATCCCGATTTTAAAGAAAAACAAACCTTCAAACAATATTAATAGTTTCAGACCAATATCTTTGACCAGTGTTATTGCAAAAGTGATGGAAAGAATGGTGGCATCTAGACTTAACTGGTTCCTAGAATATTACAACTTAATTAATAGTTCACAGACCGGCTTCAGACAGAATCATAGTACAAGTGAAAATGTACTCCTACTAAGCCAAGACATCAAGGAAGCTTTCAATAGAAAGGAGGATACCTTAGCAGTATTCATTGATTTCAAATCAGCATATGACTCAGTCTGGAGAAACAAATTAATTGAGAAGTTGCAATCAATAGGTGTGAAAAGTAACATGCTTAAATGGATAACTCAGTTTATTTCACAAAGATTTTGTGCCACAAAATATAATACATACATTTCCAAATATAAACAAACACACCGAGGACTTCCACAAGGTGCTGTTCTGAGCACAACACTCTAACATATATATATAAATGACCTTCCACCAATAATAAAAACTTTAGAAACCAAAATTGCTTTATTTGCTGACGATGTAGTCATTTGGACTTCAGGCTCTCCAAAAAAAACCTGAATTAATTAAAGACAGAATAGAAACAGCCCTAAACAAAGTACATGAATGGAGCTCCAAAAACCTCATGACTATCAATGAGGAAAAAACAAATTATGAATTATTTACACTAAAATACAAACCAGTTAATATTAACATAAATTATAATAGTAAACCACTCAAAGCAGTTGATGATGCCAAATACTTAGGCATCACTTTCGACAGAAAGCTAAGTTGGAAAAAACATATAACAAACATCTCAGAAAAGGTTGAAAAGAAACTGCAAATCCTGAAAAGGTTAGCTGGTGCTAAATGGGGCTGCTCAAGGAGAGTCCTTAATACAACATACAAAATGTATGTTAAACCAAACCTCTTGTACTGTTCTGAAGCTTTAATAACAGCAGCAAATGCTAACATCAATAAACTTGAACAAATACAAAATCAGGCTCTTCGCCTAATCACTGGAGCAGTTAAATCCACACCTATTGATGCCATGCTTGCCTTAACACGGACCCCATCAATAACAACAAAAATAGAAGAACAAGCATTGCTCCAACACGAGAAAATGTTACGACTGCCAAACTCTAAATGGACTGAAGAGAACTTCCCCCCTTCAATCCTTAAAACTCATAGTAGTTTCCTAGAAAAGGTAACACAGATTAAATCCAAATTGAACATTCCTAACACCAGAGAAAATCTACTTATAAGAGAAAATCCATTGGAATTATTACAACCTACCTTCAGTTTGGAATTAATAGAGGAAATAAGTAAATCAGACACACCAAAAGAAATACAAAAACTTCTAGCTCTGGAAACAATCAATACTAGGTATCCCACAGAAGAATGGCTGCACATATATACTGATGGATCCTCCAAGGAAAACCTTACTGGAGTTGGAGTTACGTGTTCACATTTTTCCTTTTATCATTCTGTTGGCAGAGACACAACAAATTATGATGGAGAAATAGAGGCTATACACATTGCTCTCCGACAATTATTAAATCTTCCCTTAAATAAATTTAACAAGGCAGTAATTCTTTCGGATTCTAAAGCTGCAATTCAGGGAATATGTTCAAATACTACAAAGAAGTCAACAAAAATTAGAGAATGCTACAAAATGTTAACACAACTCCAAAAAGTTAATAAGACTGTTCATCTCCAATGGATTCCAGCACACTGTGGAGTAATGGGGAATGAAGCTGCAGACTCACTTGCAAAGAAAGGCACAACAATAAAACAAAAATCTAAATTCAATTTCTCATATTCCTCAATAAAACGCTTGATCATTAAAAAATTTTCTCATTTATACCTACAAGAAATAGAAACAAATGCCAAAGATAAAAAATGGATTACACTACTTTCCAACCTAGATATAATCCCCCAGAGAGCAAGGAAAACAGCGGTTGCAGCCTTCCGACTATTGACAAATCACGACTGCTTAGCAAGTCATCTCTACAGAGTAGGTATCTCAGCCTCACCAATATGTGTCCTGTGTAACGATCCAGCAGAAATGAACGAAGACCACTTGAAGACCTGTGAAGCATTAAGATCAGAAGAAACTATAGTTCAAAAGTATTGAAAAGCACGAATGCTAATGGCTTCATTGCCAGATGCAAGGCACTAGAAAACAACAACATCTCCACATATGATGAGTTCAAGATTTGGTTTATATAGATAATTTAAAGTACACTCTAGTTTCCTAATGAACTCTTTGACATTGCTAGTTGGTGCTCTATATATACAGACTATGTAGATGTCTCCTAATTGCCCTTCAAGTTTTATGCAACAAGCCTCAAAGGTTTGCTTTACACAGAAATTACTAATATCCAGCATGCTGTAGGCTACTTCTTTTTTTACATTTATACATGTGCCTCCTTTGTGAAGCATTTCCCTGCAAAAATATGCCCCTAACTGATAACCTTCAACCCTGAGTTGACCAATTTCATGTTTATTTAAGTGATGTTCACTAAGGCAGAGTATGTTTGGTTTCTCACCAATGTTGTCAAGGGAACTAACCAGTTCAAGTGTTTTGTATCTTAGTCCGCATATATTCTGGTGCAAAATTACTAGATTGTTACGTTTACTATTTCTTTTACTTTCAGCATACTTCATATTGTCCGTATTATTTACAGCATTGTTTATCTCTTTATTGCCCTTAATGCACCAATAAAAATTACTGCAAATGGTGCCATCAATTAGTTTCCCGTATTTTGTAAAGCAATTTTTGGTTTCTGTGACACAATTTCATTAAGGTACTTACTGATATGGGAAGCTAGAAGATCTTTACCTTTACTATTGAGATGTAAGCCATGCCTGGTGAACATATCTCGATGATATTTTGATACGTCAACTAACCTCACATTTCTAAATCTGGCACATAGTTTATCTAATTTAAGATTTGAGTCTTTTATTTGGTTATTCACACAGGAGGCTGGAATTAAGTCATGCCTAGTAGGGAAATTCACAACTACTACATTTGTTGAGGTTAGTTTCCCCAGAGTTTGCCTTATGTTCTTTATGGCTTTTTCACTTTCATTTTTGAAATATATCATTTGCACCACACATTATCACTACACCATCACGATTGTCCATTTGATCTGATGTTCCGTCAATATTTCTCAACACTTCAGCTGATGGGGCCCCCGGTTTAACTATTCCAATTCTGGATAGTCCACCATTCGTTGTTACTCATTCCGCAAGACCTCTTCCGTGGCTGTCTGCGAAGATTGTCACTTTTCTTTCATGTTTAACTTTTATTTGTAGTTGTATGGGTTTCCTTATTAGTCACAATCTTGATGTCGCCACATGTGTTCCCATCCAATTTTGGAGGATTTCAAAGTTAAAGTAATAGGCTCAAATGCTGTTTTTCTCTTCATAATGAACACGTCTATCACCTTAGGGTAAAAACCTAGTGCCATCTTTTGACTTTGCTTGCAGGGCAAACATACCGAAAGGGTTATTAATTATTATGAAGTATAAGATGATATGCTACTTAAGTGTATTCTATGTAAATTTGGTATGTAACTATCAGCTATAATACAAGCAAAAAATGAATTTAGAAAGAACTTAGGCAGAGAAAAATTGTCAGCTCTCTCAATTGTAAGAAATAATTGTCATGCTGCATTTTCAACTAATGAATGCTGCAATAATCGACAAACAGCAACTGAAGTCTTTAACTTGCAGTGCATTTTCAACTAATGAATGCTGCAATAATCGACAAACAGCAACTGAAGTCTTTAACTTGCAGTGCATCTTTGGAATAATTCATTCCCTTGGAAGGTGGATGATGTGGTTAGGCATATGATATAATTGCTTACACTTCACTACTAGGTCAATAACTTTACGACACCACAGTTTAAAGGATGACACTAACAAATAAGACAAACAATGCAACTGAATAACAACAAAGCATTAATATTTGTGGCATGTGAATGTACACTTGTACCATGGTTAACAAGATAGGCTATGGTGCAAACTGCAGTAACATAATTCTCCTTGTCCAGTCATGGCCCAATGAAGTAAAACCACAATTGTAAATATTAAAAATAAAAGCACTATTAACAGAGAAGTACTCTTCATGTATTGAATCTGGTTTTTTGAGTCACTTTATTTACACTCATCTTCACTTATAAAATATTGGAAAAACTGGAACACTTTCAAGATCATTTGTTCTCATCCTCAGTCATTGGGTGACTGAAGCCAACTTCATTCTCCGCCACCTCTTTGTTGCTATGGTCCTGTTGCCATCTCGTATTAGGGGTGCAAAGTTTTAACACTTCGTTCAATGCCAGCATTTCAAAATTTACTACTCTATTACTGCTTTTGGCAATGTATATTTTTCCCCAAATATTCAGTTCTATTGGTGAAGTAAGTGATTTTAGCAATTTATGTTATGGCCAATGCTGTGGTTTGCGATGCAAAAATGGTGTGACACAGCAGACTTTATTGTTTGTTCAGTTTTATGTAGCTTTTTCACAGCTCTCACAGTTGATCTGGTAAATTCCATATTTTAAAGTTATGGGGTTGTGTTTTTAAGTGGAGTGTTTAGCAGGTTCTTCAGACTGAATTTGTTTTGAGGTGCTAGTTTCATGTTTAACTTTTTGAAGATGTATTCAAACTTTTAAAAAGCCCAGGCACGCTCCAGTTTTTTCAACATTTTATAAGTGAAGATGGCTATAAATAAAGTGACTCAAAACTGGATTCAATACAAAAACCACAATCACCTAAGACATTCATATTCTAAACAACCCAAAAAATTGCTTGTTGAATTCATACAAAAGATACAATTTTATCATGATGGTATACAATGTTAGCTGTGTATCAGACTACCATTATTATGTAACTCTGATTCACGCCGTAGCCTGTCTTTCTTGTCAGCCATGCTTGTACTAAGGACTTTCAATGCTTGTATTCTACTGCATGCAAATACTAACATCTCAGTTCTGTACCCATGTATACTTACTCTCTATTAAATCTTTCTTGCACTTCTGCTTCAATGCTTTCTGGTGGGTATAGCTCATATAAATCTGAGGCTTCCTTCAGAAGCCTTTCGAATGGGAGATCATCTGGAATCTGGAATTTACATTTTGTAATTTTAATCATCTCTCCATAGAATACAGAACAAATACTTATGGATACTAAACCTAGATGCTGAAGTTCATTATAAAATTGCAGCTGGTACAGTTTAGTAATGTCATAACAATTAGCTCTAAAAATAATTTTTAACTTTAATCATTGCAGATAAAATGGGGCATCTATAGTGGATAGCTTTTCCATAATACATAATTTGATTGTGTCAGATGCTTTTGTCAATCAATTCAATTTAAGGGAAGATTAAAAGCCAATGTTAAACTTGCCAAGTTTATGACTAATCTTAGGAACTACTCATATGTAATTTAACAAAGTCGAAATAGTACACTGTGAAACTCAATATCAATTGCTATAATACTGACTGTGTAAGTCACAGTTTTTGTGAACCATTTCTGTGTTTAATTGATTCCAATGCTTACTGCAGCAATTATTACTCATATATACTTACAATATTTTAGTGAAAATTTGAAATATGTTTTTAACGGTCTTAGGAGACATGGTATATTTTAATAAGTCCCATAAAATCACTATTATCTTTCCACCCTGGGGAATGAACTAACAAACACTTAAAATAAGAACAAATTAGAAACTAAAAGCTTTACTTATCTTAGTAATATTGCAAGATTTTCGACAGGTGACATGGTTCAAGTTGTCTCCAACTTATTTTCAAAGCTATCTTGCAATATTGTTAAGATAAGTGAAGCTTTTAGTTTCTAATTTGTTCTTATTTTAGATTCTGTTGCTTCACTGTTAATACTTCAATATTTCCTTATTTAACAAGCACTTTTCAATGTAAAGGGGATATTCTTGAAAATCTTTGTGAAAATAAATAACAGAGTAAGAAGCACTTGCAGCATTGCTGGTTGTTACAATTTCAGAGTTAGATAACTCTGAAGTGCATGATGCATATATGAGAGATGACACAAGTTCAATGTTGCAGCACAAAGCCAGTATGTTTACCTGCTATGCAAAGGATTAATAGTTTGAGACCTGGCTGTGGTATATTTTGCAAACTGATTCCACTTTATAACAATGAAAGGACTGCCTCTGCGATCTGGTGGCTAGCATGATAAACCTTTAAATCTAGAGGTCATGGATTTGATTCCAGGTAGAGTTTTCTTTAGCCAGGATTATTGCCCATCCTCCCTGGACTCTGGAAGTATGAATGAGAATGTTGATCTGCATGTGAATTTAATCCAATAACCAAAAGTAATACAAACCCAAAGATTAATAGCACCGTAACCCAGTGAACATCACTGCTGTTGAGTAATTGTTCCAAAGGTAAAAAGAGCTGCCTATATGAACTTAGATGTAAAAGGCAACATATAAATGGAATATTAAAAAAACAATAAAATAAAATGAGAGGTAGAACTGGAACTTAAAAATTTAAATCCCAGCTGTGGCATTGAATTTTTAAATTCCAGTTCTACCTCTCAAACATTGCCCACACATGGCTAGTGTGTTTAAAAACACCAACAGTAAGTTTTTTGGCATAAATAAATAATAATTACCATCTGAAGGTTATTTAATCCTGGGACAAAGTACTTGCAATAGTAAGTCATCACTGGGGAAATTTTCTCTGATGTGAGAGTGCTTTTGTGGTTTGCTGGGAAAAATATGAACTGGTTTGAGAATTCAATGTCATTCTGTAGGTTGTCACAGTAGCTTAAGGTTAGAGCATCTGCCTCGTAAGCGGAGGGTCTGTGGTTCAAATTCCAGCTGTGGCATTGAATTTTTAAGTTCCAGTTCTACCTCTCAAACATTGCCCACACACGGCTTGTGTGTTTATAAACACCAACAGTAAGTTTGTTGGCATAAATAAATAATAAAATAAAATTTTAAAACATTTAAAAAATGTTAACGGTTTATTTATAAATAATGATAATTATCAGTGTATTTGAAGGCCACTGACTCACTTGTGAAAGCAGTGAATGTATGCTGGCCATATCACACTCCTGTGCAAAAATTTCATCTTTCCTATGCACCACTAGCACCGTGGCCAAATACAATGGCAGCAAAGGTGGAGAAGCCAAGAAGAAATCATACAGCCGCACTACATCTTTGTACTGATTCAAGCTGTGACCATACCATGTGAGGAACCATGGCAGGCTAAACATTGTTCCAACACCAGCCCTGGAAGTAGTCCAATAAGTACATATATAGCAATAATTAAGGGGCACTGCATTTATTTATGGATTAGAGAGAACATAGATAATTATTCCTTCTGTGGGATTGACAGCCTGACTAATACAAGCTAAGGATAATGATCCTCGAAACATGAGAGGAACAATGTTTTGTGAAGTAGACTAAGGTTTGCATAATACTTGAAGTAAGCAATGCATTTGCCAATTTTATGAGTTGTTTGCCTATTTCGTGTAACATGCAAACTGCTGTATCCAAGTAGGTTAAAGAATAGCATATTTCCAATTATTACGTTTCATCGTGGTTCTTCTTCTTCTTCCTCTTCATCTGTTTACCCTCCCCGTATGTATGACAAGGCACCCCCTAGCCTGTGCCTAGGGTAAGATGCCTATCCGGGAGCAGACGAACCTATGGACCCAACCGAGTGAACACAGGGAAGTCGGTGGTCAGCCAAGCAGCAGGTATGAGAGTGGTGAAGAGGATGAATAAAATGCAGGTGAAATGGGTGAAAAGATGACGGAGTGGCGGGAAAACCTGGAGAACCCAGAGAAAACCTGCCCAAACACTGCCTCGTTCACCATGAATACCACATGCAGGTCCCTGGAATTGAACCCGGGCTACCTTGTTAATAGGCAAATGGTCAAACTGCTCAGCCAGGCACCACCTCATCACAATTCCTCTGTGTTCCGCATTGAGATCAGCCTTCCACATGCTATAGCACAAACTGTCCATGTGCTCTCATCAGTAACAACACAAGGCAGTGCAAACATTCCAATGGCACCAATGAGACAAGCCCTATAATATTATTATACATTCTATTATAACACTAATTTGAGAGTTTAAATTAATACAAGCAAACTAACAGGTTTCATAAAATGTGGAACTGTTGTGGAAGAATAACGGAGTGTGAACTTTGCTTGTGCCATGTGCATCTGCTTACATCTACTTTTACTTACAATAAATACAGCTTAAATACTATTTAAAAAAAAATTGAAAGAATGTGTACATATTACTGTGCTGTACATATTTTATGGTGTTTATGTGGTTTTGAAATTATATTAACCTGACGCCTAACGGCAGCAGGGAAAGTGAAAGAAGAAGAAATTATATTAAAGGCATTCACTTGAAAATCATGGTGGCCTGTGTGTGTGTGTCTCTGTCTCTGTCTGTGTCTCTGTCTCTGTCTCTGTCTGTGTCTCTGTCTCTCTCTCTGTCTCTGTCTCTCTCTCTGTCTCTCTCTCTGTCTCTCTCTCTGTGTCTGTGTCTGTGTCTCTCTCTCTCTGTCTCTCTGTCTGTGTGTGTCTGTCTGTGTGTGTCTGTCTGTGTGTGTCTGTCTGTGTGTGTCTGTCTGTGTGTGTCTGTCTGTGTGTGTCTGTCTGTGTGTCTGTCTGTCTGTGTGTCTGTCTGTGTGTCTGTCTGTCTGTGTGTCTGTCTGTGTGTCTGTCTGTCTGTGTGTCTGTCTGTCTGTCTGTGTGTGTCTGTCTGTGTGTGTGTCTGTGTGTGTGTCTGTGTGTGTGTCTGTCTGTGTGTCTGTCTGTCTGTGTCTGTCTCTGTGTGTGTCTGTCTGTGTGTCTGTGTCTGTCTCTGTGTGTGTCTGTGTGTGTCTGTCTGTCTGTGTGTGTGTCTGTCTGTGTGTGTGTCTGTCTGTGTCTGTGTGTGTGTCTGTCTGTCTGTGTCTGTCTGTCTGTGTGTGTGTCTGTCTGTCTGTGTGTCTGTCTGTCTGTGTGTGTCTGTCGGTCTGTCTGTGTGTGTGTGTGTGTCTGTCGGTCTGTCTGTGTGTGTGTGTCTGTCTGTCTGTGTCTGTCTGTGTGTGTGTCTGTCTGTGTGTGTGTCTGTCTGTGTGTGTGTCTGTCTGTGTGTCTGTCTGTGTGTGTGTCTGTCTCTGTCTGTCTGTCTCTGTCTGTCTCTGTCTGTGTCTGTCTGTCTCTGTCTGTGTCTGTCTGTCTCTGTCTGTCTCTGTCTGTGTCTGTCTGTCTCTGTCTGTGTCTGTCTGTCTCTGTCTGTCTGTCTCTGTCTGTGTCTGTCTGTCTCTGTCTGTGTCTGTCTGTCTCTGTCTGTCTGTCTCTGTCTGTCTGTCTCTGTCTGTGTCTGTCTGTCTCTGTCTGTGTCTGTCTGTCTCTGTCTGTGTCTGTCTGTCTCTGTCTGTGTCTGTCTGTCTCTGTCTGTCTGTCTCTGTCTGTGTCTGTCTGTCTCTGTCTGTGTCTGTCTGTCTCTGTCTGTGTGTGCGTCTGTGTCTGTCTGTCTCTGTCTGTGTCTGTGTGTGCGTCTGTGTCTGTGTGTGCGTCTGTGTCTGTGTGTGCGTCTGTGTCTGTGTGTGCGTCTGTGTCTGTGTGTGCGTCTGTGTCTGTGTGTGCGTCTGTGCCTGTCTCTGTCTCTGTCTCTGTGTCTGTCTCTGTGTGTCTGTCTGTGTGTGTGTGTGTGTGTGTGTGTGTGTGTGTGTGTGTGTGTGTGTGTGTGTGTGTGTGTGTGTGTGCGCGCGTGCGTGCGTGTGTGTGTGTGTGTGTGTGTGTGTGTGTGTGAGTGCATGTGCATGTGGTTTTGTCTTGAATTGTTTTAGAGCATTATATGCAGTTATAGTTACTGTTGTTATTTTTGTGTTTACAACACAGTAGTGCATTAAATATATATTATATTTAGCGTTCAGAAGCAATTTTATCCCAAAGTGTTATTGCAGAACAAGATCTGCCAAAGGTGAGTATTACATATGTTGTGTGGTAACACTGTTCAAGCATTATTATCGTTTGAAAGCATGTTACTTTAATATATAAGGTTAGAAATAACACTTTTATTATGTAGGTTGCCAGTACTGCTTTTTTGGTGTAATGCAGTTTAGTGTAATGTTGGCCATATTGAATTATTGGTAACTGCCAATAAACTGTTTCCTTTACAGCAATATACATACTACATAATTATCTAGTGCTGAGTCAACAACTGAAGAAGATGAAAAATCTCAAAGCATGTTACGCTATTTAAAAACTAAAGTGCACGAATTACTCCAAGCCTATGTATTTATTACTGAAATCAAATGCAGGGATTGCAACATTTGAAAGTAACATGGATTCTGCATTCGTTACACACATTATTGTTAAAGTATGAAATTGTCAGCAAGTTTATAAGTAAATTTACCTTTCCATATAATCATACAAAGAGGGATGCATTCTCTTCATAAGGGGATAAATGTAATTGAGCAAGCGAGATGTCTTGTCCATAGTTGGCTCCATTAATTCCTTAAGATGCTCTGTTGATAGCTTCTCCATTATCTGGAATGCCACAGCTTCTCCAACAACCAAAAGAAAAGTGACAGCAACATCATGATAACCCTGTATAATGGCAATATTTTAATTTCATTACAGGTTACAATAATTACTTTACAGTTAAACTCATAATTTTAACAACATACATATTGTAAATATGAAGAAATCACTAATTGGCATAATTAAAGAAAAAAGGTAGAATCTGACCTGATAATATCGAAGATGAGGATATTTAATTATGACCCGCAGAATTAACCGTGTTAATTGATCCTGAAGTGCTAGTCTTTGCTCATATGGAATCCCTGTAATAAAAATCAATCTGTATTATGATACCATTCAATTAAATATAAATGTAATATATGTGTTGCAGAATCAAAAATATGTGTTGCACTCATACGGCTTTCTCTACTTTTGTACTAACTATTCTTACAAACTCTTATTCCTCTATCTTCTTTATGTTAGTTGAGATAAACGTTTGCAGAAATAATCTTATTGCTAATTTTCTTGAGGTGCAAGGAGAATATGGGAATACAGTAGGCTTTGAGCAATAGTCAAATCTTCTAAATCTGGTCGCTATATGAAGGCTTTGAAATTCCATTCTCTTTACATGGCCAAAAGATAAAAAAGTGAATAACGATCTTTCATTTGAGAAAAGTATAAGTATTTTAAAACTCACACAAATAACAAGGAGTATCTCCTAAATGTTTAACAAATTCTTCAGCACTCTGAATCCTGCTTTCTGCTTTCGCAACTGTCCAGGCCATCCTCTTCACTTGTCCTCCATTCGCACCTACTGCCCCCTTTCCGTGATAGGATTCGAAGAAGTGCCATTCAATTTGGATTCCAAATACTTCGGAAAGATATGTCTCATGACTGAATGTGTATTTCTGCTTAAAATGACTAGCAGCTCCATCAGAAAACGCTTTCACAAGTTCAAGATTCAGAACAATATCCAATATTTCCGAAAATATATTCCTTAAGCAAATATCAACTGCGTATTTGTCATGTGATACATAATCAGACACCAAAGCAAAAGATTGTTTCTGAATTTCACCAATATCTTCTTTCCTTTATCAGACAACAGCAGTAAAGATTGAGATCTGTGTATTGTTCCAGTGAGCAGCTTGAATTTCATTTTGCTCCTTGCATGTGTAGTTCTCAGAGAAGTCGATCTGTATCACAGCTTCACTAATTGCAACATTTTCCCGAGCCTTCTTAAAGGCCTCGGATTGCTGTCTTTTTACATAAACGTGATTTAGGAAACATGGCAGGCAATTGGTCAGTTCTTCAATGCAGTCTTTTACAGATCCCTTTTTAACTTCTATTTCCATTCTTCCATTATGTGAACTCCACAGTTTCCATTCGCATGGAGAATTAGCGAGTTCACCGGAAATGTCTGCTCCACTCAATCCCGGGCACTTGGAGCATCCTCCCTGCATACACTTACTCGATTTCTGATCACAAACCACTTGTGCTATGAACTTACGAAATTCAGTCTGAGTGAGTACGTGATTTTTACACAAAGTTTTGACAAGAAACTTTGTATTTTCATGTATAATGCATGTGCACACATTATGTGGGACCTGACTTTGAAGACGCACAAATCATCTCTTCCAGGAGCTTGGTAAGATATTGAATCATCCTGACAGAACTTGATGATTGCACTTTTATGTTCCTCTGATAGTTGTTTTCCTGATAACGGGACAGACTGCTTTGGTTTTACAACATGTAATCCCTCTTCAACTGCTAACTTACGAATCATTTCTTTTCTTTTGCGTGGATATTGCAGCAATGCTTCCTCAACACGTTTTCTGCACTTTCCAAAATGCTGTCTGCTTTTGAAACCCGCTGATGTTGATGGAGTATCCTTATCAATCCCTGCTTGGTCTCTTATCTTCTGTCTTGCCCGCTGTGCTTGCTTATGTCTCCTAATTCAGACTTGAGGTGTTCTCTTCCTTGTTTTGTTTATTTCAGTATTGCTCTTCCTTTCCTCATAGTCACTTTTATTTTTTCCTTCCATTGTGGATAACTGTCTTGCTCCTTCAGACGTTGTTTGTATTCACGTTGTCTTTGGGCTGGTGTTTTAGCCATGGAGTCAGAAATGGACCGATACGTCTATCCTGACTGAAGTCTCACAAGCACTGTATGCGTATGACGACCTCAGGGCGCCAGCACCAATTGTCCATTAGTCACGTGTTTTGTGGGAAAACGAATGACTTTAGAGGAAAACTTTCTGATACTTTTTTATTTGTTATATTGTAATGACGCAGAATCAAAAAGGATATTTTTTTCAGTCAATTACTTTTCCCTGCAGAGGACTTTATCCTTATTTACCGTGACTAACTGACATCGACACACAGTAATAATTAAACAGGCTCTAAGGATTATTTATAAATGTCGAAAATTATTAGCCATATACACGTTTTGAAGATGAAGAGTCATTGTGTGATGTACATCGAAAAAAAATTAAAGCAGTTGTACATAGCTCCTGAAATATTGATATGAAAATCACCGTTATTCATGCTTATTTTTAGTGTTTTGGAAATATGTGGGTAAGAAGTAAAATTTGAACCCATATTCACGTCCAAAAACATTTATTTTTCACTTCATAAGACACTTTGGACTATCTAGCATCATCTTTCCTCAGTAAAAAAAGTGAAACATTGATTTCAAAAAATATGATTTGAAGCTTTCCTGGCGACGAACATATTCAAGATGCTCTCGGGCTTCGAGCCAGGTGTAGTGATGAAAAGACATCGACGTACTGGCTGACAGTACTGGTCCCTTCACTCTTGCTAGTCATTCATCCTGAAGATAGGAGAGATGTACACTCCCGAAACGTCGATGTCTTTTCATCACTACACCTGGCTCGAAGCCTGAGAGCATCTTGAATATTGATTTCAAATTTTAACACTCGGTATGACATATTCGCGGAATTGCTCTATTTTATTATTTGTTTTAGAAGTAAATGAGTTGAGCTGTAGACTTGTAGTTTCACTTACACTTATTCTTGCCCGGATGCATTTTGAAGACCAGCGTCTTCATTCTCAATGGTTTCACTGTCTATATTACTTTGTATATATTAAGTGGAATAATTTTACTATTTATTTACTTAATGCTCATGCACTTGGCAGTAAAGCCATTCACTTCCTCAGGTTCCTATATAATGATCCAAGTGTTACACATTTCAGTCTAAGATCACTTAAAGCACTACACTGCAAGACATGATTTCAATCCAATATTGAGTTGTGTGCTGCACAGAACACACATTTAGGTGAATCCAGAATTGATACCTTGTGTAGATGGGCTGTCATGAGTCATGACCGGTAGAAATTCTAAATGCTGTAACTGCTTCTTGTCTGGGATGGTCCAGGAGTATAAGGTTGGTTACAAGCTGGTTCCATATCTTTGCCCTACTCACAGATACAAGATGGTTTTGTTGTTCTGCTCTAAAGTTCCTGTTTATGTGTAAATTGGTCGAATGGATGGATAACTTTGGTGTAAATGTTTGCAGAGATTTTGCACCTTTTTCGGCAAGCATGTCAGCCATATAGTTGCCAAATAATCCACAGTCGGAAGGGATCCACTGAAGTTTGATTTCTTTGTTTAAGATTTGTAGTGCTTTTCTGGAACTATTTTAGTTATGGTATTATTAACAGGATTAGTGGACAATGATATTGCTTGTATAGCTGAGGTAGAATTACAGAATATAACGACTTTTCTAAATTGATGCATCTGACAGTGTAATTGTTTTAAAGCTCTATTTATTGCTTGTAACTCTCCATTGAAATTTGCAAGCTTCCCAGCGGTGTGTAGAAATTAAACAATTTACTACAGATATCAGAACCAGCACAATTTTCAATGTATGATCCATCTGTGTATATAAGAATTTAATCTTCCTCTGGGTAAAGTGTGTGGATTGTTTCTAAGGCCAACAGTTTCATATCATTATTCATTTCATTATATGCTCATGGCCTCACTCAAATAACATTAGTGATTGAAATATAGTGAGTTTCATTTGGAGGTCCTCACACTTCAGATTCACACTAAATTGTTAGCATTGTAGAATTTGCTTTGTTAATATTCCATGATATGGAATATTACATGCAAAAAATAATCAAAAACATCAATGGAGATTATTGCAAGTTTCTGATAATTATCTATGACAGCAGTATCATTTCTGCTAGCAGTATGATTGTAGAGAAAATTATTTGTAATTTTGAATATGACAGGTACAGTACCTGGGCTGAATATAAAACTATTTTCACTTGCAAACTGCTTAGCATTAATAAGAATAAAGAAAAAAGTTGTGCATATTTAAGTTACCAATTCAACTGTGTTCAAGATGCTGAATGTGGGAACAATTAGACAATAGTTGAATACTGAACTTACTGGAGCAGTCGCATCACAGACCCTTCACAAAGATAAGCAAACGCTGTGTTCAAACACAAAGCTTAGTGAAAGCAAGATATTTTTCATTCATGAACTTAATAAGAAAAGCAGAAATATTTAAAATATGTTTACTGCACCTGGCGGGAATCTCTTCAAAGACCTATTAACATCCAGCACCACCTGATGATATTCTGCATGAGCTTCAAGAACACTCTGAGGGGGAGGATCAGTAGCTGCTTGAGTGTCAAGTCCAAGAAGTTTTGGCCACACTCTTTTCCTCACAGTATCTAGTATTGCATAGAAAACAATAAGGAACGCACCATTAAGTATTGGAAAATAAACATTAAGTTTATGTAAAGATCAAAATATGAGCTACTGTGAAGTACAGGAACTCCTTGAAAGGCATAAGCCCTAATGAGCAAGATTAGTTACTTTTTAATTTAATTTAAAAGGTGAGTCAATAACACTAAACAACACTTATGCGTTTGGGAGGTTAACTTTCCTCCATTATCAACCGGACAATATTGATATTGTGCGGTTGATAATGGAGGAAAGTTAACCTTCGAAACACGTTCCAGAAAATTATAAATGTAAGTGTTGTTTAGTGTTATTAATTGACTCACCTTTTGAATTAAATTGATTATAACAACACTGTTTTCAAACTTCTAAGAAAGAAAGAATTAATTACAGCAAAGAGGGCCAGTTTCACAAATTTTGTAGAACATATGGACTATAGGAAAGATGGAAATAAAATATACAAATTCCTTAATAAAACAAAATTATCAAAAAATACAACTGAACCATTAAAACATAATAACAAAAGCTTAACTACAGATAGGGAAATAGCAGAATCCCTTAACAAGTTTTATGCTCAGTCACAAAGAATACCCCAAGCATATAAAAAACAAGATAAGGCTATCCAAAAAACTATCAGAGAAACTAATAAGCCAAAAGGTATACGAAATGATATTTTTATTCAGGATTTTAACGAAACAGAACTAGATTTAGCAATAGAACAATTACAGAACAAAAAATCTCCAGGACCTGACAAGATCCACCCAGAGTTTATTAAACACCTTGGCAGGAAAGGAAAAGAAATCCTACTTAAACTGTATAACACGTGTTGGAGAATAACTGTACCTTCCGACTGGAAAAAAGCCATTATCATCCCGATTTTAAAGAAAAACAAACCTTCAAATAATATTAATAGTTTCAGACCAATATCTTTGACCAATGTTATTGCAAAAGTGATGGAAAGAATGGTGGCATCTAGACTTAACTCGTTCCTAGAATATTACAACTTAATTAATAGTTCACAGACCGGCTTCAGACAGAATCATAGTACAAGTGAAAATGTACTCCTACTAAGCCAAGACATCAAGGAAGCTTTCAATAGAAAGGAGGATACCTTAGCAGTATTCATTGATTTTAAATCAGCATATGACTCAGTCTGGAGAAACAAATTATTTGAGAAGTTGCAATCAATAGGTGTGAATAGTAACATGCTTAAATGGATAACTCAGTTTATTTCACAAAGATTTTGTGCCACAAAATATAATACATACATTTCCAAACATAAACAAACACACTGAGGACTTCCACAAGGTGCTGTTCTGAGCACAACACTCTTTAACATATATATAAATGACCTTCCATCAATAATAAAAACTTTAGAAACCAAAATTGCTTTATTTGCTGACGATGTAGTCATTTGGACTTCAGGCTCTCCAAAAAAACCTGAATTAATTAAAGGCAGAATAGAAACAGCCCTAAACAAAGTACATGAATGGAGCTCCAAAAACCTCATGACTATCAATGTGGAAAAAACAAATTATGAATTATTTACCCTAAAATACAAACCAGTTAATATTAACATAAATTATAATGGTAAACCACTCAAAGCAGTTGATGATGCCAAATACTTAGGCATCACTTTCGACAGAAAGCTAAGTTGGAAAAAACATATAACAAACATCTCAGAAAAGGTTGAAAAGAAACTGAAAATCCTGAAAAGGTTAGCTGGTGCTAAATGGGGCTGCTCAAGGAGAGTCCTTAACACAACATACAAAATGTATGTTAAACCAAACCTCTTGTACTGTTCTGAAGCTTTAATAACAGCCACAAATGCTAACATCAATAAACTTGAACAAATACAAAATCAGGCTCTTCGCCTAATCACTGGAGCAGTTAAATCCACACCTATTGATGCCATGCTTGCCTTAACACGGACCCCATCAATAACAACAAAATAGAAGAACAAGCATTGCTCCAACACGAGAAAATGTTACGGCTGCCAAACTCTAAATGGACAGAAGAGAACCTGCCCCCTTCAATCCTTAAAACTCATAGTAGTTTCCTAGAAAAGGTAACACGGATTAAATCCAAATTGAACATTCCTAACACCAGAGAAAATCTACTTATAAGAGAAAATCCATTGGAATTATTGCAACCTACCTTCAATTTGGAATTAATAGAGGAAATAAGTAAATCAGACACACCAAAAGAAATACAAAAACTTCTAGCTCTGGAAGCAATCAATACTAGGTATCCCACAGAATAATGGCTGCACATATATACTGATGGATCCTCCACGGAAAACCTTACTGGAGCTGGAGTCATGTGTTCACATTTTTCCTTTTATCATTCTGTTGGCAGAGACATAACAAATTATGATGGAGAAATAGAGGCTATATACATTGCTCTCCGACAATTATTAAATCTTCCCTTATATAAATTTAACAAGGCAGTAATTCTTTCGGATTCTAAAGCTGCAATTCAGGGAATATGTTCAAATACTACAAAGAAGTCAACAAAAATTAGAGAATGCTACAAAATGTTAACACAACTCCAAAAAGTTAATAAGACTGTTCATCTCCAATGGATTCCAGCACACTGTGGAGTCATGGGGAACGAAGCTGCAGACTCACTTGCAAAGAAAGGCACAACAATAAAACAAAAGTCTAAATTAAATTTCTCATATTCTTCAATAAAGCGCTTGATCATTAAAAATTTTCTCATTCATACCTACAAGAAATAGAAACAAATGCCAAAGATAAAAAATGGATTACACTACTTTCCAACCCAGATATAATCCCCCAGAGACCACGGAAAACAACGGGTGCAGCCTTCCGACTATTGACAAATCACAACTGCTTAGCAAGTCATCTCTACAGAATAGGTATCTCAGCCTCACCAATATGTGTCCTGTGTAACGATCCAGCAGAAATGAACGAAGACCACTTGAAGACCTGTGAAGCATTAAGATCAGAAGAAACTACAGTTCAAAAGTATTGGAAAGCATGAATGCTAATGTCTTCATTGCCAGATGCAAGGCACTAGAAGACGACAACAACAACAACAACAACGGAAAGGAAGATTAGTTACATTTCATTTATGAGTTATTTTTATCTTGGAGCATCACAAGTTGTATCAACAATATGGATGCACAAAGAAAAATTTAAGAGGATAAAAATAAAACGAGCTATTCTTTAGTGATATCATTCATTAGTACTCATTTAAAACGAAAAAGATACATGAGGTTAAAGTTTGGGATACAGAGAAAGAGTGGGAGAATATTCATCATATACATAAAACATCTTGTAAAATGTGTTTTGGATTACCTAGGGCAGCTGAAAATGGAGTAGCCATTGGAACTGTATAATACTAATAAACGAAGGCTTTCATGACTGGAGTCATGATGAATAAGACTCTGGACTGAATGGCTGTTGCCCATTGGGCTTCTCTTCACTCCCAGATTCAGCCTTAGAAGAGTTTTTATTGCAAATCAATAATTTAAATCCATGGATACAGTTAACCATCAAGAAAGAAAAAAGTTGGAAAACTACCATTCTTAAACGTGCTTGTTATCAAGAAAAGTGATGGCTCATTAGGGCACACTGTTTATCATAAACCCACACCAAACTGATCTCTCCACAAAAACTCCAATCATCTGCAACAAAAAAAAAGTCATGATAACAACGTTAATGGACAGAGCTTTAAGATATGTGAACCTCAGTACCTCCACCAGGAACTACAACACCTAGATCATGTTCTCCATAATAATGGGTACACAGATAAGGAAATAAAGAGAGCCCTACACCCAAAAAAGAAATCTGAAATATAAAGGGAAGAACCATCTTCTAAGAAGAGAAGCACCGTATATCTTCCATTTTTGAAATACACTACCGACTGCATTTCTAAACTGCTAAAGGCCCATAATGTAGAAGCAGTACTTGTTCTGACTAAAAGGAGTTTTCTTCACTCTGCTAAAGAACCTAGGGATCCACTCAATGTTAGCTGGGGTATATCGAATACCTTGCTCATGCAGATAAGCCTATGTTGGCATTACCCAATGCAGTATTAACACTAAGCTAAAGGAACATCGTAGACATTATTGCCTTACCCAACTGGAGAAATCAGCAGTTGCCTAACATGCATTGGAAGCAGCTGGAGAACATACTATCCATTATGAAGAAATAGGCATTCTTGCCACAACACTATGCATATCTACACAGAGAAACTATCAAAATTTATAAGTATAAACTTAGGCTTTCGTGGCTGGTATCCTGAATATTAGCTACATTTATCTTTTCCAAACTTGTAGGCCATGGTCTAGAAGGCATCTTCAGGGTGAGATGATGATGTCTGCACTGGTCAGAGCTCAAATGCCAGACAATAGATCACCTCACCCTGAAGATGCCAAGCACAGCACTTGGCGAAACGTGGGTATCTTCAATGCCTTCTAGACCACGGCCTACAAGCCTGGGAGAGATAAATGTAGCTAATAGTTGAAATTTATAAGCATAAAGAAAACTTCAACACGAAAGAAGAAGCACTCAAGCTTCACAAAACATGGTATCCTAACTTACAAAATAGTTTTACAGCCAAACCTAGCAGACCAATCACAGAGATGTATGCTCCCATTCCAAATATTTGAATTTCTATGCAGACCAATTAGATAACAGCAGGGCAGTACCTACGAGCTTATATAAGACAGTATCTTCTATTGGTGATTCAGCAGTGACGGAGAAACCACAAAGGGTTACACAATGCTGCTGATAATGCTTGCCACAGCTGTAAGTGAAATGCCTGAAGAAGCCCAGTGGACTATGGTCTTTTAGCTCAGAATCATCTTTTATTCAAATATGTAATAGTTACACATATGTTGAAATATTGGCATAAGATCCAATCAAAGGAAAAAGGAATTACTGTCAAAGATTGTTTATGGATATAAGAAAAGTGAAAATGGTAAAGAAGTTGGCTGTCTCAAGGAAAGAAAATAGTCCAGGAAATTAGAATGTGTGCAACAGATAATCAGCAGATAATAATTAATATACAAGGATAAAAGAATACAGTGAAATTAAGAATCAATGAGGCTAAAAAGCAGGAAATATGGAGTAGTTTTGAAGATAAGAGTAGTTCAAAATATTATAAGAAGTTGAAGAAAGGGTGGGGACAGAAAAATATATGGTTGTTTGCAATAAAATGGGAGGGGAAGGGAAGGAAAGGCATGTGGTAGTGCAGGTATAAAATGATTAAGTAGATTAAAAGTGACAAGTATGTCTAGTATGTGAAAATATAAAAGATCTTTGTTCTATAGCACACTGTGCAGAAACTAAAATACAGAAAGAGGAAATATGGAACAAAAAGTAGAATAATATGCAGACAGAAATTTTGGCATTAACATTTTCCAAATTAGTACAACAGAATTTTTAAACAATTTTGCAATTATCTAAGGAAAGTACGAGGAAAGGGGCCGAGGAAATAATTAAGGCAAAGGAAGACAGCAATAATAAAGATAATAGTGAGACTAAGAATGGAGGAAAGATAATTTTCACAAAAAAGGAAACAAGAACAAATATTAATGTCAATTTTAATAAAATATACATATAATTAGGGAGAGGCACGATCTATTCTGTACAATGACTAAATTATTAGCTGTGTGGGATACAAAAATAACAAGCACTCCAAAAAAAGTGAAACATACTATACAAGGTGTGGCAATAAAGAAACTGGAGTGGTTCTTGTACACATTTCCGGCTTTACCAATGACAAAGAGAAGGGTGGGGGATTGGCCTCAGGACTC
This sequence comes from Tenodera sinensis, assembly GCA_030765045.1. Taxonomy (NCBI): domain Eukaryota; kingdom Metazoa; phylum Arthropoda; class Insecta; order Mantodea; family Mantidae; genus Tenodera; species Tenodera sinensis. The sequence continues at coordinate 169,865,062 of CM060963.1, read as the reverse complement.
TCCCTGACACACATAAAATTTCATGTCGCTGTGGTGGTTAGTCTGGCTCTGAGCCTTCTTAGAAACAGGTTGTGTGTCTGAGCTCCCTCAAAATTATACTATGCTCTAAACTAGAAGGTGTTAACATCAAATTCCTCTTCAGTCTGGGTGGCTCAGTTGGTCAGACACTGGCCTACTGATCCCAAGGTCGCAGGTTCATATCTGGCCCAGACCGATGGTTCTTAAGTGTGCTTTTGGTACACCAGCGATGCTGATGTGATCCTGGCAATTGACAGCATCGTTAAACAACAAAATAATTTTTTTTAAATTAAATTCCTCATAAAAGGAATTTATGTGGAAAACCTGCCACAGAAATTTATATTTTGTTGAAATAACTTTATGGTGATCAGTGTCTATCTCGTATACAAATTTTTTAATGGGTTTTAATGGTTCAAGGATGGTAGGGAAGATGTCGAAGATGATCTGAAATTGGGCCATCCTTCCACTTTGAAAACTCAGAAGAATGTTAAGAAGGTTGGCAGAATTGTTCAAGAAAACTGCTTCCTGAGCATTTGAGCAATTTCAGAACTTGCTTGTATCAATAAAGAAACATTACAGATTTTGCACTATGATCTGGGCATACAAAGGTTTCTGCTAAAGTGATGCCAAGAATCCTCACAACTGAGCACAAGTGACATTGAGTGGGTTGCTGTGTTGACACTCTTGAAAACATTGAAAATGACCCTGATTTACTCCACAAAGTAATTATGTGTAATGAAATGTGCACATTCCAATGCAATCCAGAGACTAACTGATAATCCATGCATTGAAGAGCTCTCAATTCCCAAGGAAGAGGAAAGAGTGCATGAGCAAATCAAAATTCAAAGCAATGATGATTTTTTTTTATATCCGAGAGGTTATCTACATTGATTGGGTACCTGAAGATCAGATTGTCAATCAAGTTTATTATAAAACTGTTCTGAAGATCTTCCATTAAGGTGTGCGACGAAGGAGACCAGATCTGTGGAAGAATTATTGCTCACAGATTCATCAGGATAATGTGCCAGCCCATAACGTGATGTCTTTGAATAGGTTTTTGGCAAAGAACAACATTCCAGTAATGAAACCTCCAGTGTATTTGCCTGATCTAGCACCATGCAACCTTTTTCTCTTCCCAAAAGTGAAGTTGCACTCAAAGAAACCAGGTTCGATTCTGTGGATGCAGTGAAGGAAAAAGCAATGAGACTCCTCAACAGCATAACAGAAAAAGACTTGCAGCAATGCTTCCAACAATAGAAAATTTTAATGGAGCAGTGCAGGGATCAGGGAGGGGATTACGTTGAAGGGAACAATATTTCAGCCAAGTTTTTCAATAAAGAGAGCATGAGTCTGGTTTCTTTATTACCACATCTCATATTGTACATTGACAGAAATTAATCATTCATTCATACTAAGTGAACTGAAGATAAAGACATTCAATTTGGTAACTAAACACTTTAGCACCTGGTGACCGAGTTGTTTCAAATCTTGTTTTACATTCTAAATAATACTCTAATGATATTTAGTGTATCTTTTTGGGGGCAACAGCTTAGTTTGATCACAATAAATTTTAAAACCAGTGCATTCATCATGGCTATTCTCCTATTAGAATGTTGAAGAGGACAAAAGACAATTGCAAACCAAGAAATTTGAACTTACTCTGAAAGATAATAGGTTTGCCATTAAGATAGCATAGGTTCTCCAATACGGTTAGTTCTGCTTCTTCATTCAATATTCAGATGTGTCAATTTTTTACAGATTTGTTCCAACTGCACTCCATTTTCCATTCTTCATAAAGAGCTTTCTGCAGAATTAGCAGTGAAATTACATGCTTTTTCGTTCTGCTCACAATTCCAACAGGTTCTTTCAGAATGTTGTGCTTTTTACAACCTGTAAAACTTACCCTTGTTATTTGTGTGTGCGACTTTAGGGCACACAATAGCTGTGGTTCATTAGTGTTTACCTTTGTTAAGTGAAATTTCATCAAAAGGTATTTCCATGAATCACAACTCAACTACACTTAAAATGATTGGCATTGAAATCAAAATTATTGTTACTAATCTTTCATTTTCAACAAAAGTAAGCTGTAGTCTCAGAATAATAATGAGGTTAAGGGATAATGGGAAATAAAATGGAGGAAATGTGGATGAATGTGCAATATGGTAAAAGTAACAAATGAGTTGGTATAAAATGTTTAAATTTGTTTGTTTATTTATTTCCAAAACTAAGCTTATGCCCAAAGACATTTAAAACATTAAGGTATTATTTAGTAATATTAAGCTTGGTTTAAAACAAATTGGTTACTGAGTGTTAAGCAAATAATTACCTTCAACTTAACTTCAAATTCATCAGAAGAATACATGTCAAAAATAGTGAATTAGTTTTATATTTAATGTGTTAAGGTATCAATGCTTACTACCAGTTCAAAAATATGGGATTAAGTATCTCTTTTCAACAATGCTGAATATTTTCCTTATTCCGTTTAGTTTTAAATAGCAACATGTTATAAATTGCTAAAAAGATGCAAGTTAGCTTGTTATTTAAAATATACATATGTCCATATGAACTGACAAAACAGAAATGTGTGTGTATGTGTGTGTGTTTAATGCTCTGGAGTTAATACTAAAGTCATTCTCCATTTGGTTTCGCAATATTTGGAGATATATGTGTAACAAATTACCGTTAAGAAGGCCACCTTCTGAGAGTGCTAATTTTCTTAGCTTTGACGCATCAACTGGTTCTTCTGAAAGTACTCGCTCAATCTGAAGCAGCTTCTCTCTTGTAGCTTCTGACTGTGGAACTAAAAACAAGACAAAAAATGTTTTTTTTAGGTGGCTTATACACTGAGTTTTAATTGCACTTTTAAGATGCACTGTTTCTATTAATGCCTATTCTACAGTGGCTTTCAAATGATATTTGTCCTTGAGCACTACCAGGCAGGCAACCTATCGGAACCTGATGTGTTGTATATGTCATGTCATATTGTCATATCATTGTATATGTCATATTGTATTGACCATAAGAGGGGTGCGACACATACCAAGAAAATCTGTCTCTAACAGATACTATTTGTGCTAAGACAAAATATTTAAATTTTGCAAAAAGTAATCTATGAGGAAGGTAAGGAGTAATGTTTGGAACACAGCTATAAAGAAAACTTCTTTGTAGTTCAAATATTTTTCATAATACACATATATCATAACCATGTAAGCACTGTAAGGGTCATTATTACTTGTATATATGTTTGTATGTACGTCTACTCGTAGTTACATAAAACTTGAACATGAACTATTGACATGATGTTGCTAAAAGAATTAATTCAACAACTCAAGGAATTTGTTACAGTCGACAGAGAGCAAACAGCTCACTTTCCTGTTAACCTATAGAATGCTGTATCTGCAGAGCATGAGCCACCACATGTTTATCATTAAGTTCTTTGTAATTTAAGATGTCATTTTTTTAACCCACACAGTTCAAATCAGTATCCAGTTGCTGTTGTACGGTTGTTGCTCTGTGCAATAGATCAAGTGTAAAATAGTGCAATGGCTTTTAGTGGTGAATTTTATGGCGAGTCACAGAGGCAAGTATTGCAAAGTCGGACTATTATTTTTAGGGTCTACACGTTTCTTAAAAGATGCAACAACGTGGTATGTAGAAATCAATTCAATTTAAAATATGCTCCACACCTTACTGCTAAAGAGTACGATGTAGGTAAAGCAAGCGTTTCTTGCATTTGCAGAGGCAAGAAAATCTGATCCCAGTGTTTGGTGCCTAGAAAACACGCTGGGCTTCCGAAGAGGGTAACAGATTTAAGTTACTTTGACAAGAACATAGTGCGCAGAACAGTTTTGAATTTTATAACCAAGGTTAATTTCCAACAATACACAGAATAACTTGCACTTTCAGAAAACTAAAATAACAGGCACTGGTTTTTAAATTCATCTACAGAAAGACAGGAGGGATGTAACTTTTAATGGAGAGAAGTAACCTTGGGTAGCAAGGATACATTTTTTATAAAATTCAGTTTCAATAGATTAAAAGAACAGGTAATTCATAAATTATAGTTCTACAGAATTAAGAAAACATGTACATAATGTGCCAGTATGCATGTTCTAGTTTTGAATTTAACTGTAAAATTTATAGAACTTTGGAAAATTCAGTTTGGGTTTCCTTATGTTGACCATTCTAGTGCCAGGTAGAATTACATGCTCTAGGATAGTGTGCGAGTGAGAGGGAAATAGGAAAAAAGTGGGGGTAATGAGGTGGCAACGCAAACACACCTGATTCGCTACAGAGCATAACTGTTCCCATTTGAAAAATGTAACTGTCAGCATTTTATGTAAATTGTGTATGTGTTTTAATGTACAAATTGATAATTAAGGGCTGCTATCTATTCTTTTATATATACTGATGTTACAATTGTGCTTTGTATTAATAGCTATGCAAACTATTGGCGAATGCTGAAAAATGAAAATTTCACATTGGTCATAGTAATTAATACCTTCATCAAAGTTAAGTTCAGCTGCAACACAACCATTTTGTTCCAGCCCTATCCTGCGCATATCACGTATATTTAAATGAGGATCGACATCATCTTTGTCGATTTGTGCTTCTAATGCGGTTTTACTCTCTTCTTTGACATTTTTGCTGGTTTTCTTTTCGTTATCGTCTTCATCTTGGCTGCTAAGCGACGTCACCTCTTCTACCGCATTTTCCATTGTTGCGATGAATACATCTTATATTATGCAATTAATCTTAAAAGTCTCCTAGCAAAACCTTGAATCTTTAAACACATACAGTAACTACAATGAAGAAAGGTGTTTTGATGTGGAATGTTGACACTGACACTGTAGCTGACATACTTCCCTTCGGTTAATCAGCTGAGCTTGTGTTGGTGGACCTGCTGGTAGCAAATAAGTATTCACTTGTTTCTTGCAGACAGGGCAGCCACTGTTAGTACCCATGGAATGAAAATTAAGATAATAATCTGGTCATTGCATAGCAATGTCAATTCCCAGTGAAATACGTGAATGCAATACCATAGTGGTGGTAAACGAATGCCACTGTATAACGTTCGGATTACGCAATATACGAGTGCTTAAACTATTTAAGTGAGGTTATGTTGTTTAAAGCTGAACGTTATCTAAACAAAGCTATAAGAGCGTTAAAAGGTAAAAGTTGAGCTATTACAAGAGTCGTGGAGGAAGGTAACTAGTTTGAATACAGTTCAGTATTTTCTCCTTGCTCTGCCTGAGATAATCGGATGCTTGCTCTATCTGCTATCTCCTTTGTTTATGTTACTTGTATACGTAGCAAACTGAGGGCGGTGCAGTGGCCGAGGTGGTCGAGTGGATGGATGCTCGCCTCTCACCTAGCCTAATAGTTCGATCCTAATAGTATCCCATATTTGAGATTTGTGATGTAGAAAACGGCTTCGGGAGGGTTTCTCCGGTTTTCTCAAACATTCATTCCACTAACTGTTTCATCACCGTTCCTTGCATGCATTTTGCCCTCATTTCATATTGCTTCTTTCCTCACTTTCACACCAGGCTTTAGGCTGATCATCCATCCTGGATGCTCTCTCTGACTCCGAGTATGCCTGATTCGAGGTGCCCACTTGTTAATCCTGAGGGGCGCAAGCCCTCCATACGAGGAGGGTAAACAGGAAAGAAGCTGACGTCGCAAAGCTTACGCAAGAGATGTTTAAAAAAACAAGAGTGAAGCAGTTGAAGGCCCCAATGATCCAGGATAGTAAGGGGGAAGACAAATTTAATTGAAGATAACCTAAAATCACATCAATCTAGCAGATTTCACTTCCTCCATTGTATTGGCACTCTCATTAATACATGTGCAATATCATCAACATGGCATGCTTTGCTGTCCTTATGCCATAATTGTGTTAACATTTTACTAAATAGGATTTCAAAGTGGTAACATCTCCGTACACAATTCCTGAGGTAATCTCACTCATTTTACTCACCTTTTTTACATATTTTTTTTTCCAGCCAGGTAAGAAGGTAGGAAAGAAACCCCTACAGTTAGGGTACCATACGAATGTGTAAAGTCACTGTGGCTCGTTACTTCCTGACAGTCTGAAATGCCCTCCCACTCGTTTAGTCTGTTGTGTGTGGAATAGTGACCAGGAAAACATTCACTTGAATTTTAACTTGTAAATCTTAGATTTTTGAGAGGTAGAACTGGAACTTAAAAATTCAATGCCACAACTGGGATTTGAACCACAGACTGCCACTGGCAGTTTGTCACAGTAGCTCGGTTAGAGCAGCCGCCCGGTAAGCGGAAGGTCTGTGGTTCAAATCCCAGTTGTGGCATTGAATTTTTAAGTTCCAGTTCTACCTCTCAAACTTTGCCCACACACGGCTTGTGTGTTTAAAAACACCAACAGTAAGTTTGTTGGCATAAATAAATAAATAATAATTGTAAATCTTAATTTAAGAGTGTTATCCCTTAAAGGCCAAACTTTTGGGGAACTAACATTCTTACCTGAGGCCATTGGCAGTGATACTAGATATGCTTTCATTCGTACAGTAGCCATAGAGCAGTTCATCAATACTCATCACAATTACCATAGATGTGTGTTAAGATATGCTTTTTGAAAATATTTATAATAATAACCCAAGGCGCAACAGCCCTTTTTAGGCCAAGGCCTACTGTCCAGCTGCTGTGTCTGCCACTTCTTTCCCACCACAGACATCATGAGTTGGGTGCAATACCGAAGGGTGGGATGTGGTCAGCACCTTGGCCCCTCCCAGCTGGGTATGCAGTCTTTCCAACCAGGGGCTGCTACTTCTCAATGAAGTAGTGGGCAGAGGTGGGGGACACAGCGGCAGGGTGGCAAACCTTGGCCCTTAATGTGCTGTTGTGCTAGGGGTTTAGTTTTTAGTTTAGCTTCTCAATTGGCCCCTGAGGAACCTAGTGAGGTTGAGTGCACCCTGGACCAGGTCTCCCAGCAGGAGAAAATCCCCACACCTGTATCAGGAATCAAACCCTGATCTCTCACTTGGCAAGCAGCAGTGCTACCACTGCACTAGCGAGACGATGCAAAAATTTGTATTCAATTTCAGTGCACACTGAGATAAAGAGATCTCCCATTTACCTAAATTTTATGATATAAATGCCTGAAGAGTTATTCTTCTTTCCCTGATTACCCTCCCCTTATGTAGGACTTACACCACCTATTATAGGACTTACAAGCCAGCCTAGAGTCAGACGCCTGGTGGGGAGCAGAGGGACCTCTGGACCAGACAGAGTGAAGACCTGGTAGCAGGTGGTTCGCCAAGCACCAGGTATGATAATGAGAAAGATGATGATACAAAATGCAGGGGAAATGGATGATTGCAAGGGTGATAATGGAACAATTGGTGGAATGAGTGGCGGGGAAAACCGGAGAACCCGAAGAAAACCTGCCCAGGTGCAGCTTCGTCCACCATGAATACCACATGCAGGTCCCGCATAGGTGGCAAGCGAGCGGTTATTCACTGGGTATTATTATGGAGTTATCTTATTAATCTTTCATACTGTATGACAGGTTCATTTTCACTGCCAAAATTAATTACTTGCTAAAATCTCTAGAATGAGACAGTAGTGGGGTAGTTTTAATGGTCCCTGTTGAAAGCACAGATCTGTGAACTGATATTCATGGTCACTGCATTGCCCAGCATGCAGTTAGACAGAGAGAGAACATTTCTTACCTGCATTACGTAAGTGCTTGAAGGATGATCCAAATTCTGGCTTATGGCACATCACCACTTTTGTGCTAGAGTTTTAGTTTAGGCTTTTGATGTTGGTCATTTAGAGTGATGGGAAGCAATTGAATTAGATGTAACAACTCCTCTTGAAGTTATTACTTTCTGTACTACATCTAGTAAGTAGGGAAAGTATTGTATTCCATTTAAAAAGTTGATACTGAGATTTTATTGAAAATGCATGTTTTGAGACTCCCTGTATTTGAAAAGAGCATTTTGAAAAAAGGTCTTTGTGTGCACGCATGTGTATATGTTTGTGCATCTGTGTTAAGTATGGCACTTTCCGAGGATGCAATGTTAAGATTTTCAAGAAAATCGCCTACTTCAGGCTACCCAACACATGAAACATTTTTAAAAAATTTTGATTTTCTCAAAAATAGTTCTAACAATTTTGATTAAAATGCCATATGTTTAAGATATTTTTGCGCCAAATGAAATGCATATCTCAAATTTTCTAGGAATGTCCTCAAAAGTCATCTTTATTCTGAAGGGCTTTTGCATAACTAATAAAGTGTGTGAGACAGACAAAAAAAGTTACAGAACAAAAAATTTTGTTAGCTAATGCTGGATTTCTGACAATTAAGTCATTAATCCTCTTGCTCTCCAATATTTTTCACTGATGGATGGGGCACTAGAAGTGGCCGGGCATATTTGAAGGTGGTCTCGATCCATTTCCTCTTGCAGATCACATAGAGGACAGAGTGGTGAAGAATATATACCAATTCTGTTTAAATATTTTGCCAGACAATCATGCCCTGTAATCAACCTGAAGGTTGCAACTGCTGTTTTTCGAGGATACTCAGGAATTACTGTTTGGTAGTTCCCATCTTTTATTCTTTGATTTTTCATAGTAATATTTTGCAATAATTTTTTTGAATTCAGAGTTGACTAATCTTTTAGCTGCATAAAATGGTAGATTAACTATAGGTTTTTGTACACTGCTGGTACCCTTTTTTGCAAGAAAATCAGCTTTCTCATTACCTCTCAGTCCACAGTGAGCTGGTATCCATTGGAAGACTAGGTGTTTTTGAAGTGCTGTTAGATGGCTAAGCATTTTCCAACATTCTATAATTGTTTCATTTTTTGGTGACAACTTGGAAGTAATTGCTATAATTGCTGCCCTGGAATCTGAGAGAATAACTGCTTGCTGAAAATGTGAAATTCTGTACAAAAGATTTTGTAGGACCATTCGAATTGCTTCAATTTCTCCATCAAAGTTAGTAGTTCCATAACTTAAAGATTTGTAATAGGAAAAGAGGTGACACGTAACTCCAGCCCCTGCTCCATCTTGGTTTGATATCAATGATCCATCTCATGTATATCTCCATATATATATATATCTCACCATTACACACAATTTATATCAAATACATTTTTTTTTGTGTGTGGAGTGAACCCTTTCTGAGTTATTCTCCGTTATTTTTTTATTAAATTTTCCTCTTCAAACCCCTTAATGGTCAAGGAACAAGTCATGTTCGTATAAATTCGTTCAAATCCATCACCATGCAAATGAATATCATGTGACTTTATTTACACATTTCAAGCAACCATTATCTGTAGAAATACATGATTAAGGAATCTAGCATGCAGGCAGTAAAAGTGTATCTCAGAAAATCTAATTGTAAAATACATTTCACTCTTCATCCACAAACTGAGCAAAGCTATAGTTTTCTAATAAAGCAATTTATACATTTCTGTAAGAAATTTCAAATAATTTTCTTTTTTTTTTTCTTCTGGGTATATTTGTTTTGATGGATCATTTTAAATTCTTTGGGAATTTATTTTGTTAAGAACCCATCTGACTCTTTCCATGATTATTTACTAAAGTTCTTTTGCTTCTTTCAGCTTGTGTGGAAGCAGTTTGCCTCAGCAATGGTCTTACTATGAACTTGCATAGTGCAACAGTTAAAACAAAATGGATGTGATCTCAAATTACAGCAGCTACAAGGAGTTCCATGAACAGTCCATGCAACACCTGAATGGCACAACTAAGGCAGAAGTTTTGCTAGTAGTTTTACCTGGACCACTGGGAGTGCTACTAGCAAATATTTCATTAGCACTAATCAAATCTAACATCACACAAGCAGTGATCTCATCTTATCAGGAGAACCTTATACACTTTGTTAATGAATTTTTGGCACTTGTTTTACCACTAATTTTGGGTTTCACTGTTCTAAATCATAATCTGCAGTCTGTTATTGGATTGCTGGGAGTTACGCTATTTGCATTCTTAAGTTATATTGTTTATGTCAGTTCAGAGAAAGCATTTTCAAAGCATTCAAAACAATGGAATTTTAAGGCACTTTTATTGTTTCAAATAGCACAAGGTAGAAGTGCTGCAGTTTCAAACTTCAGAGCAATGATCAATTTAATGACAGCAATTTGCATACTTGCTGTAGATTTCAAGATATTTCCTAGAAGATTTGCTAAAACCGAAACTTATGGGTATGGAGTGATGGATACAGGCGTTGCATTGTTTATTGTAGCTAATGCAATTGTAGCTCCTGAAGCTAGGGGCATGACAATCAGTGCTCCTATTTCAAAGTCCATCAAAAGTAGCATTCCATTGTTTGTCTTGGGTGGAATAAGATTTTTTGTAACACAACAGACTGACTATCAGCAGCATGTATCAGAATATGGCGTCCACTGGAACTTTTTTATAACACTAGCAATTACAAAAGTACTGTGTGCTGCAATTCTGCAGTATTCATGGTCATGCAATTCTTTGTTGTTATCATTACTTCTCATTGGAGTACATCAGCTGATACTGTTTGGTGGCATTGGAGACTGGGTGCTAAGTAATCAAGTAAGAGACAGTTTTATAACAGCAAATAGAGAAGGAATTATTTCTCTTTTAGGATATGTTGCACTTTATTTCGCAGGCATTCATATTGGTAAAATTATTTGGAATGATCAGTCATATTTTCAGAATATTATAGGTTTGGGCAGTAAGTTATTAATTTTAAGTGTGATTTTTTGGGGTTTGACAAATGCAACTGAGCATAGTGTTGGTGTGTCAAGACGACTGGCAAATCTTGGATATTATGCTTGGATGGTTGCTTACAGCTCAACTATGCTTTTGCTTTTCATAGTGGTAGAAGTGATAATTGGTGTTGTTAACAAATGTGAAATTAGTGAAAAATCAAGGCAGACAGTTGTTAGTAATATTGAAAGTGTGCCTTTAATTTTAAAGGCAATAAACTATAATGGACTTAGCTTCTTTTTGCTAGCAAATATGTTAACAGGAGTAATTAATGTGTGCTTTCAGACATTGTTGTTGGATACAATGGAAAGTCTGTTGATTATATGTACCTATGTATTGGTTATATGTGCCATTACTGTATTTCTACATCAGAAACATATAAAATTAAAAGTATGGTAAGGTAATATAATAGTCTTTTATCACTGTGCTGCAATACAGTGTACCTTGTTTTAAATTTGCAGTATTTTGTTTGTGCAACAGTTTTTAAATGTGCGTGCTGGTGCAAAGCACATTTTCGCAATGATATATTCATCTGTGTGCATAAAATAATTCATAAATGGTTGCATAGAGAGTGTTATATAGATATTAGTACAAGTTTTTACATTACCTGTTGTGTATGTGGAACCGAACATTTTTATTAACTTTTGAAGAGCATTTGTCATCCCATTATATTATGTGTGTGTATGTTTCTAATGCTCGGGAGTTAATAATGAAATCATTCTTCTTTATGCTTCCTAATATTTTGATGTTAAGAGTTTCAAAAGCCATAAGGGATTCACAAATTTTTAAATGTTCCTTGTCCATTTCTTCTTCTTTTGAGCATAATAAACAATTTGGAGATGCCACTATTCCAATTCTGAAAAGATAGATGATGGAACTGGTCAGCCTGATGAGTTTAATGATCAAATCTGGTATTCTTCCTTTTCCTTACCAGATTCCCTCTTTCTCCTTTCCTATCCAGTGTTTCTTGACTGAACTCTTAATTTTCTTTGATCCTTATGGTTAGGGAGCAAACCTTCATACAGGAATCTAAAGTTTGCAGAGTTTGGACTATAGGAAGTGGTAGAGGTCAGTCTGTCACGTGATCAGAACATAGAGGAGGCCAGGTACAGTCGACACAACAACGTTATAAATAATGTTGTTACATTCAATGCTGTCACCATTTGCAGTAAAATATTCACTCCCAAATTACTGAACAAGTTCATCAATATGTGAATATTATAAGTTTAATTCTGGAGGCAGTTTACTCTGTGTGTGGAACTAGTGAACACATTTGAGCAACACTATGCACTGTGATGTCACTGTACACATGCAATGACTTCACACTCTGTCCATGTGGCAGGTAACTTGGGATTGCCTCATTTCACGGTAGCTGTATAAAGGTTTGAACCCTACTTATTGTATTAGAGCACTCAAGGCCTAAGGGTTCATTTGATATACTTGTCTTCTAATTCTTTACTCAATGTGCTGACCTGCATGGCACAATGTCATCCTCCAGTGGCAAAAGGAGGAAAGGTTGATGATCAGTGTACTGATCTCCCAGCTGAGTCTGAGAGATTCATCGACCAACTGCAGGTGTGGTCCTGGGGGTTGAATAAGGATGATTCAAATGCCAACTCTTAAAAAGTGGTCTCCTGAAGAAACAGTTGAAATCTGGTCTTGAAAATGAAACTGTTTCCTTTCCCATTATATTATAACTGTTGAATTCAGACCATAATTAAGGATTTGTCAAAGCATTTGAAATTGGTACAAAATTAAGGGTTAGTAATACAGAGAGCATTAAAAAAATCTGATGTGGTGCACTCGCATGGCTAATATAACAAAAAATTATTTGATACAAATTTATGTTTTAACATGTTTTGTTGTTTATTTTAGAAAATTTTTATGTATCTCATACGATTTCCCATTTACAAGATTGTAGCAATAAAGAAGTGGGATGCATGCTCTAACAATTTATTGAGAAACAAATTGGATAATGCCAATGTAGACCCCTTCCTGGTTCCTGTAGTGCACCATGCAAATTTACCAGAGCAGTTTTTTTTTTATTAATGCATAATTTTTGTACATAGTACTACAATTGTGCTACATAGGTTAATCTAGTATTGTCATGAAGCGTGTTCTGAGGCTTACATCCATTGATGTTCCTCAATCAATCAATAGATCTGTGTGTCTTTACCTCTTGAGACGGCGCTGTGGTTGTTCTGGTGGCATGTTTTGTGGTATTTGTTTCATCAAGACGTTCGGGTGATTTGCTAACGTTGTATACAGATTTCTATAGGAAGAGTGGAGAACTGTGGTTACTTTAGGTAAATTTAGATCTAAGTGGAGATTTTCATTTCTTATGTACCAGGGTGCGCTGGTGATTATCCTTAACACCCGGTTCTGGAATGTCTGGATACGCTTAATTTGGGAATTCGAGGCAGAACCCCATAAGGAGCATGCATATTGCCAAATTGGTTTGATAATCATATTGTATATGAGTCTCTTGTTAGAAATGGAAAGGGTTGAGTTTTGATGCCGTAACGGTTTTAACTGTCGAAGTCTGTCTCTTAGTTTTTGTAGAATGTGAACAATGTGTTTCTTCCATGTTAAATGTGTGTCAAGGATAAGACTAAGGTATCTTACTTCGTTTGCTTGTGGTATGGCAGTGTTGTTTAGGAATAAAGGATAAGTATGTTTTTTTCTGAGATAGGTGAAGGTGACGGCATACGATTTTCTTGGATTTATTACAGTTTTCCATTGTTTATTCCATGATTCTATTTTATATAGGTAGTCTTGTATATATGCTGTAACTTCTTCACCAGTGTCTCCTCTGCACATAATAGCTATATCGTCTGCAAATTGGGCAACACGTAGATCATCAGATTTGGGCAAATCATGTGTATAGACTATATATAGAAAGGGTCCCAGGATGCTTCCCTGAGGAACTCCTGCATTAATAGGTCTGACGTGGGACTGTACATCTTCATAAACTACAGAATAAGTGTGTTTGTAGAGATATGATTGAATTATTCGGTAATATGTATCTGGGAGATGATACTTAATTTTTTTATAAAAGACCATCATGCCATACTTTGTCAAACACCTTCTCAGTGTCTAAAAATACGCCTAAACAGATCTGCTTGTTTTCATAGGTGTCCATTATTTCATCGATAATTCTGTGAAGTTGTTGTGGGCAGGAGTGGAGTTTTCTAAATCCAAATTGTGTATTGGGCAGTAATGGCCCAAGAAGTGTCAAAAGTCAGGGCAATAACAAGCGCTCAAATATTTTGGAGAACAGTGGTAGAAGGCTAATTGGCCTGTAGCTTGATGGATCATTGGGAATTTTGTTGGGCTTCTGTATCATTATAATATTGGCATGCTTCCATGCTGTTGGAAAGTATGTTAAACGTAGCATTGCATTGTAGATTTGTGTTAGTAACACTAAGGTTTTGTGTGGTAAATTTTTAAGCAAGGGTTGCACAATATGGTCAAATCCAGGAGCTTTATTATATGGTAATCTATTAATGGTATTTTTTATTATTCCTGCAGTAAATAGTTTACATATTGGTGACAGTTGTAGTGGCTGCACTAGGGTGTTATATACTTTCTCATTTATGGTAGGGTCTTCTGAGATGTTGGGTTTAAACTGATGCAGTAGAATTTCAGAAAATTTGTTTACCTTTTCTTGTGAGGTTGTAAGCCATTGATTACCAACTCTAAGTGGAGGGATTTTGTCAACGACCTTGGTCAAAATTTTTGTTTTTCTCTTTGGCTTCTAAAGACTGTAAATGTTTTTCCGTGGTTTCTCTGTTGAGTTCTTTTAATGCCAGTTTTAACTCATTGTTGGCATTGTTATAATTTATCTTATGTGGAGGGTACTTAGTTCTTTCCCATAGTTTCCTAGCTGAATTTCTCACATATTGAAGTTGTAATATGTGAGGTGGAAAAATAACTCTTCTGTTTCTAAAGTATTTATCTGAATACATGGAGGAGGCAAGATTAGCTGCTGTCTGGATATTTTTGGTTATTTTACTGACTGCTATATCAACATCTCTCTTGGTTTTTAAAGGGATTTTTGTAATTGTAGTGCTACTCAGATATGATTTGTACGTTGACCAGTTAAATGGATGGTTTATGAGGGAGTATTTCTTTGTGTTATTTGGGACAGTTGCAGATATTTCAAGTAGAACAGGATAGTGGTCGGAGCTTAGGTCATGAATAACTCTTGGGAAGCTGCATAAGTGAAAAAATTGTTTTCCAACAAAGAAATCAAGAACATCAGGTCTATTTCCTGTATCTGAAAAGTGCGTAGGTTCTAGTGGATGTGCTATTTGTAGTCTAAATTTATGTATTTGTTCATACAGCATTCTTCCTCGTGGATTAATTACATTAGATCCCCACCTTGGATGCTTACTGTTGTAATCTCCTCCTAATATGAATTTGTCCCCCATTTCATGCATTATTCCCCATATTATGCTAGGAGTTACATGTTGATCAGGAGCTGAGTAGAAAGCTCCTAGTTGGTAGTTTACATTATCGATCTGTACTTCTACTCTTGCAACTTGCACTTCATTTTCTGAGATAGGAGGGAGCTGATTGTGGTTAATATTAGCTCTAATGATTATTGCAGCCCCACCTTTCCTGCTGTGAGAAGGATGATCTGCCCTACATATTTTATAATCAGGCATGAAAAAATTTAAAGATGGAGTGAGTTTTGTTTCTGTCACCATCAATAAGTCTATATTGTAATTTTTTAGAAAAAAGTTCAACTCGTGATATTTATTATTTAGACTTTGACAATTCCATGTGCTAATTTTGAATACTCTGTATGCTGTATTATTTATTGTGCAGTATTTTTGGAATCAGGATATTTAATGTGTTAATGGTAGTTTGAAGTAGTGATAAAAGCATTTTCAATCTTTTTGATCATATCAGTCATTACTGTGCTATTTATTGTGTTACCAGTGTTATCTTGTTTGTTTCTGGAGTTACCTGCAACATAAGCATAAGTAGGTCGATTGGTAGTGTCAGTGTAGTTGGGTAGAGCTGATCCTCCTTGGTTTGTAGTTGAACTTTGTGCTGTTACTGTTGTTGCGTTCTGAGATGTGGCAACGATTAATGGATGCTTTCTGTCTGTGGTTTGCTGGAATTTAGGAGATCTTCTCTGGATTCTTTGGTATTTGGGACAACCCCTGTAGTTGGCTGGATGACATCCTTTGCAGTTTGTGCATATCGGCAGGGTGTCCTTGGGTTTGTTGCAATTTTCCGTGAGATGAAGTCCTTCACATTTTACGCATCTTGCTGTTTGATTACAAAAGTTTTTGGTATGCCCATATTGTTGACATCTATGGCATTGTATAATTTATCGCTTTGGTTTGGGTGGCTCTACTTTAATAACAGTATTGTAAAGCCGGGTTAGGTTATAGATTTCTGGATTTTTTGAATTTGGTTTTAGGTCCAGAAAAAACAGTAGTATGGGTAATTTTGTGACTGGGTGTCTGACTGGTAACATTTGTAATGGTTTATATCCCAGCTCTTTTAATTCAGCCATCATTAATTCTGTGCTGTAGGTGTAATGTAGTCCTCTTATAACTACTCTGAAAGCCCTATCGGATTTTAATTGATAGGTGTGATATTCTGCCTTGTGCATTTCTAAGAACGCAGTTACTTTTCTATATCCTTCTATTAGATCCATATTTAGCTTAACTACATTATTCTCCAGACTGAGTCATATGCTGATTTAAAATCAATGAATACTGCCAAGGTATCCTCCAATAGAAAGGAGGATACCTTGGCAGTATTCATTGATTTTAAATCAGCATATGGCCCAGTCTGGAGAAACAAATTAATTGAGAAGTTGCAATCAATAGGTGTGAAAAGTAACATGCTTAAATGGATAACTCAGTTTATTTCACAAAGATTTTGTGCCACAAAATATAATACATACATTTCCAAATATAAACAAACACACCGAGGACTTCCACAAGGTGCTGTTCTGAGCACAACACTCTTTAACATATATATAAATGACCTTCCATCAATAATAACAACTTTAGAAACCAAAATTGCTTTATTTGCTGACGATGTAGTCATTTGGACTTCAGGCTCTCCAAAAAAACCTGAATTAATTAAAGACAGAATAGAAACAGCCCTAAACAAAGTACATGAATGGAGCTCCAAAAACCTCATGACTATCAATGAGGAAAAAACAAATTATGAATTATTTACACTAAAATACAAACCAGTTAATATTAACATAAATTATAATGGTAAACCACTCAAAGCTTAATTCAAAGTTATTTTCTGAGAGACTGTCTCCATAGTGGAGTGGTAGCATGCCTGCCTCTGGTACGGAGGACCCAGCTTCGATCCCTGGTACCGGCATGGGGCTTTTTCCCATGCAGGGAGGTCTGGCACATGGTGTACTCAGCCTCGTTAGGTCATTGAGGGGCTACTTAATAAAGAAGTAGCGACTCCAGGCCGTGAAGCTGCATAACCAGCTGGAAGGGCTCAGGGCGCTGACTTCGTCCCAGCCTCCAGTGGCTGGGTGGGAAGCCTTGGCTTGTGAAAGGCTGTTGCACTAAGGGGATTTTTATTTTCTGGGAAACTTCATGTTACTCCCCTATATTCATTTATTTCATCGTAGCATACTTTATTTATTAATAAACATCATATAGTAATTATTATTTATTTATGCCAACAAACTTACTGTTGTTGTTTTTAAACACACAAGCTGTGTGTGGGCAAAGTTTGAGAGGTAGAACTGGAACTTAAAAATTCAATGCCACAACTGGGATTTGAACCACAGACCTTCCGCTTACTGGGCGGATGCTCTAACCACTGAGCTATTGTGACAAACTGCCAGAATGGCAGGAGAAATACGAACTGGTTTGAGAATTTAATGCCATTCTGGCAGTTTGTCACAATAGCTCAGTGGTTAGAGCATCCGCCCGGTAAGCGGAAGGTCTGTGGTTCAAATCCCAGTTGTGGCATTGAATTTTTAAGTTCCAGTTCTACCTCTCAAACATCATATATTTGATTCCTATAATGAATTCTTTTATATTCCATTTCATGCAACATAAAATTCTTCTATTTTCCTTTTGATCAACCAAGCGTCAAAATATTCCTAAGTTTACTCATAAATCTTCTCTTGTGAAAATTATAAATTCTCGTTAATACTATCCTACAATAATTGATATCTACAAAATTTTATTCTTTTACGATGCATCATAGATGGTTATAATGAACCCAACTGAACTTCTTTTAAGCCATAACATTTCTTGATCTTAGACTATACTTTTATTTCAAATTAATTTTTGTTTATCAGGTATTATTAATATTCCTTTTAAGTTTATATTTTCCTTCAGATCTTTATACAAGATTATAAATATCAGTTTTATGTGTATGAGAAGGGAGCTGTATGCACGATTAGCCTGGTTACGATGTTTATGTATACATTTTTCAAACATTCATTCTATATGATGAACTTCTTTGTTTTTAATTTTTCTGTTCTATGCTTTCCAATCAATTTTCTCTTTAAATTTTGCAATTTCTGTGCATGATTCTCTAAATTTTTTTGTTATTGTGATAAATGACGCTTTCAGTTACTTTTGCTGTCACTTTATTTCCCTTCTAATACTGATTTACAAAACACAGGCCTCTTTTTTATTATTTGTCATGACCTTGTAAATCACAGCTGTTCTATCCTGACGTAACTTTGACAGATCCTTCATTGTCTTTCAGTTCTCATCTCTCTCTCACAAACTGCTTCCTACAAAATGCTCACACTCAAACAGGCTTAACTAAAAACTGCTTCTCACAAACTCCGATGTGACAATTAAATATCTACAACTGTCTCTAATGATACTCTTTCAACTCACACAAAACTGCTAACAGCTGTCTTGTTCAACACTTAACAACTCACTCTCATCTGGGTACTCTCCCTTTAATATGCCAGGCAAATTCTCTGGAAAATAATCTTTTCTCGAAACTGCTTCTAAAGGAGCCTGGCACGTTAATAGTATCAAGAATTGTTTGGAATCGCATTGTTCTGCCACACTCATTGTCATCCTGTTTACTCACCATACAGTGGTGTGAGGTAGTTCCACCTTGAGCATTTTTGAGGCTTGTGGCCATCGTCAGACTATTATAAAAAGTCCTGTATACATTAATTCAATTTTGCTGTTTTTCTGTGGATGCATAGAAATATTTTGTTTCTTTAAAAGTACTTCATCTTCTACTTCTGGTGTCCATTTATTCTTAAAGTGGAGATTCTTTTGGATGATTGCATTTGGAATGTACCAGGAGGAGTTTGTAGATCGTGGGACTGTAGGATTTTCAGCTTACAGGTACATATGTACTCCTAATACCTAATCATGGCCAACAGGCTTTGATCTGGTGAAAGACAGGGACACCTGCAAGATCTACTGCAACCAATATTCCCAGTGTCAGGCACCACTCCTGCCGCAGTTACTCCCATATGACCAGCAACAAGCTCAGGTGGAGTTATGCTGTTATATAATTCAAATGCATTGTCAGCAAAACAATAGTGCCCTCCTTCAAGCTCATTATATTATGGTAAAGTAGTACTTAAGAGTGTGATAGTGGGGCTAGGAAGTTGAGGAAAAATCCTCTTTTTCCCTAGTGTTTGAACATGACGCCCAACATAATATATGTTAATTATAAGTCACTATAGATTTAAATGTCCTTTTTGCCTTTTTAGATATAAAGTTTTTTTTTAGCATTTTTGCTTCGCTTAACGGTTTTATTGCAACTTTAACTTCATTTGACTATCTTTTTCCTGTTCAACAGAGTCTAGTGCAAATTCCAAATTCTTTTAACTAATACACACTCCAGCATTGGCTACAGTAGGTAACAGGTGAGAGGAACCTTTCTATGCATTCAAGTCATTAACACCAGTAAACCCTCTCTAAATATCCCCTTATTTTTGACCAGCATCGAATGACCTCGACCAGAGGGTAAGAGTGGGTAGGTTGTATTCAGCTTATGTTTCACTACAGTTTCACAGTTTGTGAAAGAAATCCTGGTTGTAAACAGGTCAAAAACTAAGCCTAGTAAAATGTCTTTTTTGCTACAATTTCTATCTGAATTTGTAGCTGAGGTATTTTCTACTGATGAAAACATTCTTTTCTGCAAATATTGTGATGTGAAAGTTACTGCAGAAAAGCGGTACCATGTCCAGCAGCATATTGGGCGTGAGAAACATATGAGAGCAGTCTCCCGGGCTGCGGAGAAGAGAGAATCAGAACTTCTGTTAGGACAAAGTGCTAGTGGTTCTAAGTCATCTCCGTTTTACAAGGACCTTTGTAGTGCCTTAGCACGAGTATTCCATTAGCAGAGATACGCAATGAGTCGTTCAAACAGTTTTTGGAACATTATACTAACTGGAACATTCCCCATGAGTCTACCCTCCAGGAGTATGTGCACCGCTGCTATGAAGACACTATAGAAAACATTTGCACCTATGTTGGGGATAAATCAATATTTGTGTCTATCGATGAAACAAGCGATGGAGTGGGTTGTTCCATTGCAAATGTGATTGTTGGTAGATTAGAGGAAGACAAACCTGGGAAAATATTTCTTCTCGCAATGGAAATCCTGGAGAGAGTGAATCACCAAACTATTTGCCAGCTGTTTGATAGAAGCCTCTTTCTCTTGTGGCCACAGGGAATAAAACAGCAATGTGCTGCTTTTTGTCACTGATGCAGCACCATACATGGCAAAGGAAGGAAAAGCAATTAAAGTGTTTGAGAGGTAGAACTGGAACTTAAAAATTCAATGCCACAGCTGGGATTTGAACCACAGACCTTCCGCTTACTAGGCGGGTGCTCTAACCATTGAGCTACTGTGACAACCTGCCAGAATGACAT
The DNA here is from genome assembly GCA_030765045.1 of Tenodera sinensis. Lineage (NCBI taxonomy): Eukaryota > Metazoa > Arthropoda > Insecta > Mantodea > Mantidae > Tenodera > Tenodera sinensis. The sequence continues at coordinate 169,844,426 of CM060963.1, read as the reverse complement.
GGAGTTCTCAAACCAGTTCGTATTTTCCCCAGTAAACCACAAAGGCAGTCTCACATCAGAGACAATTACTCCAATGGTGACCTACTATTGCAAGTACTTGATGTCCTGGGATTAAATAACCTTCAGATGGTAATTAGTATTTATTTATGCCAACAAACTTACAAACAGCAAACAGTAAGTTTGTTGGCATAAATAAATAATAATTACCATCTGAAGGTTATTTAATCCCAGGACATAAAGTACCTACTTGCAATAGTAAGTCACCATTGGGGTAATTGTCTCTGATGTGAGACTGCCTTTGTGGTTTACTGGGAAAAATACGAACTGGTTTGAGAATTCAATGTCATTCTGGCAGGTTGTCACAGTAGCTCAATGGTTAGAGCACCTGCCTAGTAAGCGGAAGGTGTGTGGTTCAAATCCCAGCTGTGGCATTGAATTTTTAAGTTCCAGTTCTACCTCTCATACATTGCCCACACGCGGTATGTGTGTTTAAAAACACCAACAGTAAGTTTGTTGGAATAAATAAATAGCAATTAAAGTGTTTTATCCAAAATTGGCTCATCTAACCTGGCTTGAGCATGCTTTGCATTGAGCGAGTGAAGAAGTGCGAAAACACTTTCCAGATGTTGACAAACTAGTGTCCAGTATTAAACTACTCTTAAAATCCCCGGACTAGGGTGTGCCATTTCCATGAGAATGCCCCTGGAATCCCTTTACCTCTGGAACCAATTCTGACACAGTGGGGTACTTGCTTAAACGCTTGTGCATATTAGTGTAATCATTTTGATGTGATTAAATCTATTATTGATAGTTTGAATAGGGAAGATGCTGCTTCCATTGCCATGTCGCAGGATCTGATGGCTAAACCTCAACTGAAGGGCAGTCTGGCATACATTAACAGCAATTTTGCTAATTTGGTGACAATCAACTGCCTTAAATATGAAATGATCATTCCTTCATTCAGTGATCTTAAAGGTGAGTGATGTGCAGCAACAATTGCAACATTGTGAAGGTGAAACTGGTGCTTGGAAAAAAAAAAAACAGGGGTATGAAACAACGTGCAAGTTAAGTGAAATAATGAACGGAGAACATTTTGATATGAATGCTATTGAAGAGGAGTTTTCTCCACAAGATTTCTCGCTTCAAGTATGCACCAATGACACCCATTAATGTGGAGAGAAGTTTTTCAATGTTTTGCAATGTGCTGTCAGAAAACCGACATTCCTTTACACCTAAGAATTTAGAGATGACTTGTGATACACTGCAACGCCAGCTGAGGTAAGCTTTCTGAAGTTGAATTTCTGTAACCCAAGGGTGATTAAGCCAAGTATGATTTAGTTATATCTGTTTCAATTTCTTTCCCCAGAACGTCCTTTGCTGGTAACTAAATCAAAAGAAGCATTTCTTTCATTAAGTGTTTCTTGCTCTGTGTTGCATTTCACTTGACTGTTGTACTTTGAAACTTATTCATTAAATATCTAATTGAAAATGAATTTATTAATTTGTAGGTATCACTTCTTTACGTCCTTTTTCCCAATCTTTAGATCCTTTTTGGGACAGTTTTAGGTCTTTTTAAAGGTCCGTTTTAGGCAATTTATAGGCCCTCAACTTTTTAGCCCTAGTGATGAGGCATGATTTGCTAATAAACAAATTTGCTTTGGAGTGCAATGGCTGAAGCTATACAGCATAAAAAACCGACTCATAAATTTTTAGATAATCTACTTATTAATTTGCATTTTTGTTTATTGTTTGTGATAAAGAAACAGCATGTCTCCTAAATTTAACCTATGGTATTACAAGATAAAACATTCTGTTCATTGTCAGTCTGCTGAATGTTGAACATGTGGCACTCCAACTGCTCTACATTGAATTATATATTAATAAATATTTTTAAAATATCCACTTTGTTATATAAATGTATTGAAGTTCGTATTAAACATAGAGTATGAGAAGGTTACAATAAAGGCGAGCACATCTTTGTTTCTTTCTTTTATTCACTTAATTTAAACTGTTAAATAAATAAGAAATTATAAATAGAACCATTAAAAATAAAGTACAAAATGTATTTACATTTCTCTAAAAAACAATACTATCAGGAATGTACAGACAAAAATAGAACATTCTTATTGCTTTTAAATATGGACTGTCAATCAGCATTTTCCACAGCCAACATGACAAAAGAAGAAACCCAAGAAAAATATTCTGGTTTCTCTGAAAACTGGTATATAAACTAGCTCTGAAATGCTCACAATAGAAATTATAAGACATTTAGCCAACCTTATTTTTTCTTATAGATGCTAGTTCTATAAATGTTTATGTATATTTGTGCACTTCATGGCATTTCTTCACATTTGTGTCACTATCAGTGCATTATCAAACTGTAAACTATAGTGCTTTTCAAATGGGAAGGGTTCTGATCTGCAGCCAATGAGATACGTTTACATGCACAGCGTTGCAAGCTCATTACCCCCACTCTTCATATTTCTTGGCGCATGTCAAGCCCCACTTAAGGGGAAATCAATATGACAACACAGCAGGACTCCAATTGGTTACCAGCCTGGATACGCTCAAGGACAAACTCCTTCCCATTTGAAAAGCACAATAGTTATGAATCACCTTGAAAATTGTGCACTTTTATGCTTTTGGTTTTCTTATTACAAATTTGTACAGACCAAAAAAATATTATAGGTAATTTTTACAACCATATCACAATATGTTGGTTTTCAGTGTATGTTAAGTAAGCAAAGTGAATGGCAATGTCCATTGTTGTCATTGTAGCATTAAATAAGAAAAAATAAGCAGACATAAAGATAACAGAACTTGGACGGAAGGGGGGACTTTTAACTCCATTCTGTTATTAAGGAATGTTGAGCCTGTCTTTGGAACACTAACTCTGCTAAAATTTAAACTCGTATTAACATGTTTATCTAGTGTAACTACAGAAAAAATATAATTTTGGTAGTTGCCCTATTCTTAGCTATGTTCCAACTGCCACATCATTCCCTCGTGCTGCTGGACTACTCTCTGGTGATGTTTGGAAGAATTGACTAATTTGGATCCTCTACTTAGGGATTTCAAAGTTCATTATTTAGATATATGTACTTGTATGAACATGTTCTGAAGAAAGTTTGTCTGTTGACCCATGCTCAAGAGTGATAAAACAGATATTTATAATGCCCGTACTTGATGCAAGAAATTGATGGTTTTTAAAACATCTATTTTCTTAAGTAATTCACAAAAATAGTGATAAAATAAATGTTACAACAATGTTGATCTATTTCTGTCATAGCCAACTGGATTTTATAGTAGAGGTGTATTATGCCAGGAACAATTATTAAGTTTATAAACCAGCATTCAGAAAAATGGAATGAACCCTAGAGTATTGGGGTTGTTGAAGTTACTTTTGGGAAAGGTTTACCTTTAAATCAGATATAATATGTGGCAAATTAAAATAAGATTTAGGGCATGTTGAAATCTCCACTGTACATTGCCCATATAATGGAGGATGTTAGCTCGTTCAAGGAAGAGTTAGTAGGAAAAAAATTATTTTACAGAAACTATTGCACATCTATTTCCCAATTTGTAAGCTCAGTAAGAGAAACTGTCAAGGTTTTGCTTACACTGAAATACATCTTTATATGAACACTATCTCTTACAGATTTCCTGGATACCCGGAGCTTTACAGTTTAGCTGCATTTCATCCAGATATGGAACCACAGTGACAGCAGTAATGATACCAACTGAATGCAACAAAAACAGAGATGTACACATATGGTTACCTCATTACCAGTGTAACCAAAAATATTTTTGTCAAAAATAATTTCTATCAGAACTGATTTCCTCAAAGGGTACTAAAAATCAACACAGAATTTATTACATTTGGGTTAAAATTTCAGTTCTGCACAAAGCTTCTTGCGTTTCATCAAGCTCTTCGAGAGGAAAGTTAACTAACTCAGTGTTAAAGTTGAGACAGAATATTAGAAGACCCCAAAAGAAAATCGTTTATGTGAATATTTGTTAAAAGTGTAATTTTGTTTTTTGATGTTGGTATGAGTTGGTTAAATGACTCAAATGTGTTGCAAATGTTCATTGTTACGAACAACTAAGTTAGTTTAAAGACGTCATAAATATTTCCATATTTGATTTTAATATATATGTATAAATATTAGAATTATATGTGTTCCATAATAAAAGTAAGGGAGGATGGTTAGGGATCGCTTCCCTAACAAGAAAGAACTATTTGATGGACGCATTCACAGATGTATACGAAAAAGGCGGTGTCACGTGAGGTGACGCCATAATCTTCCCACTAGCATGTGTGTATTCAAGGCATAAGGACATGTTGATGTAACGTGTGAACATTGTAGAACTTTCACCAGACTTTCATCAAGCATTAGTTCCACTAAATGAAAAAGTGGAAAGGTTTTAAATCATTTAAAACGGTGCTAGGAGGATTTATTTTAATGTAAAATATAGAAAAAGTGTTAATAAAATAATACATTGTGGTGAAGAAACATCGTGTGATTTTTCATTCCATCCGTTACCACGCCCTGAGATCACAAAGATTTCAATAGCTCAAAGACCCAATGAAGCATAATTATAAAAACCGCACCAAATGGCTTGCCCAACGTGGAACACGAATTTTGGATGGAATGGAAATTACGGGAAATGAACTTAAGCGAAATACCAAGTGACGCCATATCTTCACGCTAAAAAGAAAGAAGACGCCATTAGACCATCGTTTGAAATATACCATATCAGAACACCGATGAACGGATACTCAACGCGGGAAAACACCAGAGATCGTCTAGCGAAGCCAACTGCCCAGGAGACGCACGTAACTGGATAAACCAACAAGAAAAAAAAGTAGGACCAAAAATTTTTATTTTTACATCCAGTTTATTTTTATTTTTATGTTACTGCGAAGCGGCAAAATAGTTGGACTTTTAAGCCAAAGTGAACTGAATAAAGAAACTAAAATGTCGCGAAAAGAGAGAGATCTAGTAACAGGAGTAGGGGAAGGGGCAGATAGGCCTAGTTATCAAATAGAACCAGAAAGCGAGGAACAGGTAGCAATAGGAAAAGACCAAAGGTTATTAATGATCATGTTTGAAAGACTAGAACAAAGTTTAGGTCAGAAAATGGAACAAAATAACATAGAATTGAGTCAGAAAATAGAAGGAGTGAGACAGGACATGGAACAAAGTTTAGGTCAGAAAATTGAACAGAATAGGGCAGAATTAAAGCAGGACATAGAACAAAGTTTAGGTCAGAAAATGGAACAGAATAGGGAAGAGATAGGTCAGAAAATGGAGGGAGTGAGATAGGACATAGAACAAAGTTTAGGTCAGAGTATAGGCCAGAAACTAGAACAGAATAAGGAACAGATAGGTCAGAAAATGGAGGAAGTGAGAAAGGACTTAGAACAGAAAATGGAATTAGGAAGACAGAACTTAGAGCAGAAAATAGAATTAGGAAGACAGGAGTGTAAAGAAAATATGAAAGTAATGGAAACTAATTTAAAATTAGAACATAAAAACTTAAATGAGACAAACGAAGCCATAGAAGCTAGGATAGAAATCATAGGAGATAGGATGGGAAAAATTGAATCGGAAATGAGAGAAAATAAGATTGTGTTAGAAGGAGAAATTGGTAGATGTAGAGATGAAATAACAGAATGTAATGCAAGTGTAGACTGTAAGATTACAAATGTAAAAGCAGAAATAACTGAGAAATTAAGGAAAGAGATTGAGGTAGTAAAGAAAGACATTATTAATGAAACTGTAGAACAAATTGTAATTCCTAAAATTAAGACTATGACTGATGTAGTACATTCGCAACAGGATGCTATAAATGATATGAAACAAAGTCACTTAGAAATAAAGAATGATTTAAAATCAATTTGTGAAGAAATGAAAAAAGGAAAAGAAACTTTGGCTAATGTAAATGATGTTGTGAATGCACTACAAAGGCAAGATGATTTAGATGCAAGTAATGTACAAGATGAGTTATTTGAATAATGTACAAAATGTTGACTCACCATACAGAGAAAGAGGTTCACAATCAAACAATGACACAACACACAACACATGCTACACCAACAGCATACTACATGAAATCACACCACCTACATTTGACGAGGAGAAGGGAGACGATCCAAAACTCTTTGTTAAAGAGATGGAAGAGTATTTTAAAGTGAAAAGGATACCAAATGAGCTTAGGATGATGATAGTCAAGAAAAGCTTAAAAAACAAGGCATTAGAATGGCTTAGGTTAACACTAGCTGGTCATGAATCGTATAGCTCATTCAGAAATCTATTCCTATCAAGGTATTGGGGCCCAGCTAAGCAAAACCAAACTAGGGTAGAGCTAGCGACAGGTAGATATGATCCAACCAGGGTTATCGCTAGTCGATTATTTTATGAAAGTAGCCAACAAAGGAAAGCTATTAGACCCTAACCTGTCGGAAGCAGAGTTAATTACCAGCATAACAAGACATTTCCCAGACACAGTAAGAACAGGGTTAATTGTTGCGAGGCCAATAGATTTTGCAGACATGATAGAATTACTGACAGCCTTTGAAACACAAAATGGTCAGCCTAATGAGCATAGACATAGGAACGGTCACCCAAACTCACCTATCTTAAACCGGAGCACGGCTACAAACAACCAGAATGAGGGAGAAGATAGAAATACTAGGAGCACCCATGACAGAGGGAGAGGGGCACACCATTTCCCACAACCACACAATCATGGCGAAAGGATGGAGAACACGAGACAGCGGTACCACGACACAATACCAAGGGGTGAATCGAGATTCCGAACGCATAGATATGATCGGGGGAGACCAAGAGACCGTACCCATCAAGTGAATCACATACGATTCTGTAGGGAATACTTAAACAGCCAAAGGTTGTCATACAATAGGGGTTCACGCCAAAGGGGCAGGAACCAATGGAACACCGGCAACATAAGACAGCAGGAAGTAGATGAAAATGTGCCAAATAGGGCCGATGTTGCACAGAATACAGAAACAACAACCACCACTAACACTCAGGGAAATTAGCACAACTAAATTCATCCCAATCGAATTGATGACCAACACAAAACCCAAGAGATTGACAATTGACATTGACACTACGATGGCTGTTCAAAGGGAATTGACAGAGAAGGAAAAATGTCAATTGGCATTCAGAAGGTTGGCAGAAAAAGGGAGAAACAAGGTAAAAAGATTTATCAGGAAATGGTCCCCACAAATTGGAGAAAAGGTGCTCTTAAGAAGCCACAAAGCATCCAAGGCATCTGAGAAAAGATCTGGAAAGATGGAACTACTGTACACTGGACCACTGGTCATAACAAAACAGCTGGGTGACCATACGTATGAGCTACAGAATACAAATGGCAAGTTGGTAGGAAGATATCATAAAAATAAATTAAAACCATACAAAGAAAGGACCAAATAGTCTTTGCCAACAAACATGTAAGGCAGGAATAGTAGAGATGATGGAAAATAATAATTTTTAATGGGTTACTTATAGAAGATTATGTTCAGATTGGAAAATACAACAAGAAAGAAAATCAACATAGTCATTGGCTATATTGACCACCAAGAGCATTGTCAACAAAGACAGATGAGGACACTGATTGTCATTAAAGAAGTGAATAGCGACGGAAAATAATGTGTTTTTGACATAAGGATGTCAGGGACAAAAATAAAAAGGAATCAATTGTGATGACAAAGATAAAATATTTTTGACACAAAGGTGTCGAGGGTGAATTGAGAAGAAAAATAATACAATTGCAGAATAATTATAAGTATAGAAGTTTTCTCTTATAGGGATAAGAGACAAAGAGGTGACAATTAGTGAAGTGAGGAAAACCATAGTCAGAAAAGCAATGCCCATGAATTAAGATGGATATAGCCAATGCTAAGCTTGAAGAAATGTTGAACTAAACAATAATGAATAAGAACCCATTAAAAAAAAAATGGTACCATTAGTAACATCAGAGTTTAAGAATTGAATAAAATATTGCCATAAATATGATCATAACCTAGACCACCTTCAAATATGCCCGGCCACTTCTAGTGCCCCATCCATCAGTGAAAAATATTGGAGAGCAAGAGGATTAATGACTTCATTGTCAGAAATCCAGCATTAGCTCAAGATTTGTATCCTGTTTTTCTCTCCTCATAACAAGGAACATACGTCAAAAGCCACACAATAAACCATGATACACTTAAATTATATTTGTGTCAATGTCAAATGTAAAATCTTAGGAATATGTGTTGTATAATAACTGAATATGTGTTATATAATATCTGAACATGTGTTGTATAATAACTGAACATGTTTTGTATAATAACTGGATAACTGGTTTATACTTGATATTTTTAAAATGTTCCTTTATTCTGTTTTCTAAATGACGTTTTGTTTTTCCAATTGTTTTACCAGAACAAAGGAACATTTTAGAAATATCAAATATAAACAGATAGAAAAATCAACTGTGGCAGATAAATAAGGAAAATTGAAGCTATTAACAGTGAAGCAACAAGATTCTAAAGTAAGAACAAATTAGCTTTGAGAATGAGTTGGAGACAACTTGAAACCCAGGGTTAGCTTGTTCAAGGAGAACATGCAACATTACTATGATAAGTGAAGTTTTTAGTTTCTAATTTGTTCTTACTGTGGCAGATAATTTTTAGTCATTTAATTATGAAATAAATCCAGAGATTAAATTATTAAAGCAACTAAATGGACCCATTGATTTAATGGTTTGGGAAAAAAGATTCATTTTGAAAAATAGGGACTGTGTCATAAATTTTTATTTAGTGTCTGTTGATTGTGTTAGTAAATTTGTTGTGCATTCGGATGTTGATAGTGATGGTTGGCCATGTTCAGTTTGTCCTTGAGAGTGGCAGGGAAAGGTTCCTGTTGAAACATGTTGGAAGATTTATACCTCATTTTCACCTGGAATAACTACAAGCAAGAAGGCGGTGAACAGGGGGGAGGTCAAAGGAACTGATGGTCTATAATTATTTAACATTAATTGAAAAGTAACCCTTCCAGTTACAATAGATTTCTGCCCTTTGGGGTCCAAGAGACTGAATTCTCATGTGTGTGCAGTCTATTGCTCCCAGAATACCCGGAAATTGGTACATTTCATCCTGTTAAATACAATTCAGTATCTACTAATTGATTTGTGATGGCCACTTTTCAACTTTAAACTAGTATTAAACACTTTAACTTAGGGCCATCGGGAAGTTGATTTAATACGAGTTTTAACAATGAGTTAAAGCTAACACTGTTTGATAAAACAGAAATGTTCTTAACTTCAGTGTTAAATCATTTTAACCTCGAATTAAAATTTAACACCTGTTGGTGAAACCAGCCTTCAGAATGTTAAACTTGCCAGACAAATGAATTAAGGCTATTTATTAATCGTTCTTCCACACAATAGTCATGTGTAGGACAGGATTGCAAAGGATAGAATGACACTGAAAAATTCAATGCCATAGCTGGGATTTGAACTATTGATCTGCCAGTTACTGTCTGGCTATTGTGTGGAAGAATCATTAATTACATTGATTGACCTTATAGTTGGTTCAAGTAGAAGCCCGGGACTTCAGTATTTCCAATATTGCAAGTCACCATTAAAGTGTTATCTCATATGAATTGAAATCTCCTCTGTGGTTTACCAGGAAAAATGTGAGTTGGAGAATTCAATGTCATATTGGCATGTTGGCCATGGTAGCTTAGTGGTTAGAGCAGCCACATGGTAACCGTCAAATTCCGTGGTTCAAATCCTGGCTATGCATTGAATTAATGCTAGTTCATAACGACCTGGTAGTGATAACCAGAATGGAAATGCATATTATCGATCGTCTTATTCATAGCAATGTGGAGATTGAAAATTAATTTCTTTCTAGTTAACCAATGATACTTCTCCTGGTTTTTGACTAGAGAGCTCTGGCGACAGTTTCATTGCATGGCCGTCTTTAATAATTCCTACAGCAAAAAGTCTAACATGCATAATATGAATCTAAAATGCTGTGTCTGGGAATGAGAACAAGAAAGTTAAAACTTGTTCCTGGAGGCTGGCAAAGCTTCCCATCAGTTGTGAACACTCACATTGAATACATATATTTAAACTTTCTCTTCTGGTTATCGTTATCGTCACTGTGGTTGTGAACCAGCCTCTAGTTTCTGAAATATATTTACTTTTTCCACTAATTTTCTTCTTGGACACCCTGTATTACAAAATGACAGTTTCCAGGAAAAGTAAGTTCCTACTCTTGTTATTTTTATTTTAAAGGGGCGTACTAGTGAAGTTGCATGTAAACAATGCCATTAGGTATAGGAAAAGGCATTTAAGATCTCTGTAATTTAGTTTGTCAATTAGTTTTATAATTCATCATGTGTCTTGTGAAATTGCACAAATGCTTTGTGGTGGCGAACATGTTTTGCTCCTAAAGCAACCAGTCTTAAGAATTCCTCAACATCAAAGGCGTAATTTGTAAACTTAGCATGTGCACCACCTTCAGGATGATGACCCTGGAAAAGACAAGGAAAATTATAACTTGAGGATCTACATACACCACATTGCTGCCGTTCTATGGTAATGCACTTTATTGACTTTGTGATAAGTAGGAAACAGCAAACTGAAACAATCTTTCAAGTGAATGCATTTTATACTTAAATGCATACCTCATCTTGCTGCATCAGCTTGTTTCTATCTTGCCATGTTATATATTTAATTCCTCTCAGTCTAGCAAGGTCTAGATAGCAGCTCTCATCTTCACAGTTATACCTGCAATATTTCAAGTTTGTTATTACAATTAAATTGGAGTGTTTTGACAACTCACAAACAGGAGAAATTTAGGGGGAGCAGATGAACAGGTGCAAAGAAAGAAACGACTGTTATAAGCAGTTTATGAAGAGGCCTATGCAATGGATTGTGAAATGGGAATTAATATCTGAATTTCTGTTAAGAATGCACATAAATGTTATATGTAAATAAGGGTCTGATGGATACAGACAAGGCTGAAAAATGCTACACTTGTGGGGAGTGCCAAGTCTAGCATGGACAGGCAAGCAACTCTCGCCTGGTATCCAGCTTGAGACATAAGTTGACAATGGCTGCGATCAACCAAGTAAACTGACCATGTCATCTGGTCTGGCAACCTTACCCAGTTATGTTTTATTAAACAATCATCAATGATCCTCAGTTTCTTATGTTTACTTTCCCATCACTCCTGAGACCAATGTATAACAATGAGCATCACCAGACTAAACTGTCTCAATTGACGTTCCCAAATTTTAAAGGGGAATGAAATACAAAAATGTATATTTCATTCATTACGTCTAGCTGTCATCAGGATAATAAATAGTGCCATAATATTAAGGTCAATGGTTATCACATTACAGGTCTTCCTTAATACATGTGTAATGTCAAGTGACAAACAGTGTTTCCATTGCGTTTTAAGTACAGGAAGTTGTTATTATCTCTACAGAGAGCAGAACTAAAACTGATCAATCACTAATCATAATACAGTTAATACTAGGAGTCAGCATCTGCTTTTAAAATGAGTGAATGTGATATCTGATCACATCAGTCTAAACCAAAATGGTGTGATTTTGAAGAATTACACCATTCTGGCAGTGATTCCGAGACAGCTGATTAAACACTGATTAGCATACTGGCTCTATCCATTGGTTTAAGTGCAATGAATGTGTAGCTATAGGATGTATATGGTAAACATGGACAGGAACACCTTAAACACTGCGACCAACTCAGATCTATTATGGATAACATTACTCAGCAGGCAGAGATGAAGTGAGGGAACCACAGGGTGCCACAAGGTTGCAGCTAGATAGGCCACTGCTGAGAACAGTAATTACAATGTGCAAGATCTACACCATCTGCCTGGCACCTGGCACCACCAACACCACTCACCTCAAAGCACATCTGAAAGATGATAAGGAAATGGAATGAAGCAAAATGATGGAAAGGAAACCGTGGTATGAAAGAATGCACCCCAGCATTTGCCTAAGTGACGTGGGAAAACCACGGGAAAACCCATGTCAGATTGTGTGGTCATTGAGTTCGAAACCATGACCTTCTGAATGCAGGCTACAGACGTTACCACCTATAAGCTATCCCACTCAGTAATGTGTACTTATGATTAAAGATGAAGAAAGTGTATTGTTCTATGAAAACCAAAATTGATGAAGGCTGACTATTTGTATAATAAAGCACTCTAATTTTCACAAATTAATAATAAAGATTGCAATGCTCTGTAGCAGTTTGCCACTCTGCCCCTTTCTTTACCAGGAACAAATTCAAATACAAGTGGTGATTCAAGACAGCCTATTTCTGTGTCTGAGAGACAATAATATATGGAATAGAGATTATCAGTAAACTTAGCTGCATGTTGCAAATATTGACTTGTGTAAATCGTGCTGTAACACGATGTGGGACTTAGAAGTATTCTGCACTTCTAATGCGAACAATTATTTTTTCCATGAGTGTATCTAGTGGGTAGAAGTAGTAAAATTCCACCCAAAAGTTGATATTGAAATTTCACCCAAAATACATGCTTTGAGGTCCCTGAATAAACAAAAGTATTATTTAAAAAGTTCATATATGTGTGTGATCAAACACAAAATATTAACTTGTATTTACATATAGTAGCTTCTGAAGGAGAGATATTTTAAAGATTTTCAAGCAAATTTTTCCCACTTCAAACAATCCTTTAAATTGAAAATTTTCTCAAAAATGACTTCAAAGATTTTGATTAAATTACCACATATTTAAGGTATTTACATCACAAATTAAATGTATTAAAACTATATTATATTTCTTTAATAGTTTTACAAATTCTGGTTGAAGATGTGGAATCTGGAACATAGTTATAAGCATCATGCTGTAAATGAAAACTTACAGTTCAAATACCACAGCCCAATCTGGTAGGAACATCAGATGTGTTAAACCTGCACCATGAATTCCAATAAATATATCAGTGTTGTGCGTAACTTCTAATTGTGCTTTAAAATCCATACTTCTATTATAAACAGCCTGAAAAACAAACAATTGAAAGAGAATGAATAATAATGTTGGCACAATACAGTGAAATAATTTTCTGATAAATAAACTCGATGCATGTCACTGATTTGCCTATGAAAATCATAAGCCCATGCAGTTGTGCAGAGGTAGATAATCTTAAACTTGAATATATTTCTTAAATATACATTTGTGAAAGACATACAAAGCTGCATTCCATTGAGTCACCGAGAGAGGAAGCTCTAGCAAACAGTAATAAACAATCTGTCATGTGACAACAAAGTACCGATTTCATAGTTATCAATATGCCTGTTTCGTGAAAATAAAAAACAAGCTCAGTTTTCTAATGTTTGTCAGTCATTATGCAGCATTATAATTACTTGATAGAAACAGCTAAAATAGAAATTCTCCAGAAAGATTGTAATAAAAGAGAACAATTCTTAAAGTGAAAAAGAAATGGTTGTGGACAGTAAATAGACTTCCCAAAGGATAGAAATAGGGAAGTAAACTAGCTGTTAAGAGACTAGTCTATTGTAAATGCATGAGTATATCTGTTAAAGAATATGACACCGGTCATATTCACTTGTATCCAGCTTAGCAAATAAATAAAATAAAAACAATAAATAAATGGGCCAGAGGGGGTTTCAATACAATAACATTATTGTTGCAAGTAAAATTTAAAGTGCTGTGCAAAAAAGTGTGAACTCCTCTCAGAAGCAGACCAACATCCTGGACTAAACTTTTTAGGAAATAAATAGATCTAAAGTGCCTATGTTAATGTGATTTAACTTAGCAGTACAGAACTGGAATAAACTAAGAACACAAAAAAAGCCTTTCTAAAAAGTAATTTCCTATTTATGTATATTGTCCCTTAAAAACGTTTAATTACAGATTTCCCATTTATTTTTTTATTTTTATTTTCCATGCACCTTCCTTTCCATTATTTCAAATAATAAAGAGTTTACTGTGCACTGAAAAACAATAAAAGTCTTTTTTCTGAAGTCCATAATTAAATAATTGATTATCTATAGTTTTGATTCCATTTTGATAATGGAAGTCTCTCATTCTTAAAGACATAGCTAAATCTCAGCTTTGTTAACACTGTGACCAGCAGTTTAATGGTGTATGTAATGTAAGAGGGAATAACTGGTTGTGCACCACAATGGTAGCCCAAAGAAGTTATTTTAGATACATTCCACTCTGAAAGACAAGTGACTTGCCTCAACATCACATTTTGAATAGGAGTAAGCCAGAAATGCTCAGACTTTTCCCCTCCTCCACAAAACTATAATTTCTGCATAAATAACATATAATGCAAACTTACCCTTTTCACTTCATAATCAGGATTCTGTCTTAATCCTTCAATGAGCTCATCTTCATTTAGAATTCTTCTATATGCAGTATCACGAGACAATAATGTTACATGTATTTTGGTATTTGAGCGCTTATGAACTGGAATCTTAAGCCTATGAAGAATGTGCTTGGAGAAAGCGTGAAATAAACCACTTTTTTCACATCCCCATATCTGTAAAAACAAAAATAACACTAATGATAACAACAACAACGATGATGATGATAATAATAAATAATAATAATAATAATAATAATAATAATAATACTAATAATAATAATAAATCTATGAAAAATACTATTCTTACGTTTTATTGTTTATAATTCCCCTTCCATTTTGCAGTGTTCCTAAGGCATACTCTGACCTTATTACCCATTAACTAAAAGTGTATGCATAATTTTTACAAACATGATTTGTGCTTGTTTTATTTCCCTGTGGTATAATTCAAAAGAAACTGAACACCCAGTGTGTCATTAAACATTGATTTAGTAAACTGGTTCACGGGTGAAGGGAATTTTTAATACTGCAAATGGCACAACTGAATTCCAATTATGCAAAGAACCTGTAACTTTTGTTCAACCCTTCAATTAGAAGTGTGTCTTATAAGATACATATAAATTTGATAAGTTTTGAGATACCTTATTGTCTCTTTCTTTCTAATTTCTTGTTATGCTAAGCTAAATAAATAAAATTCAAGTATTTGCAACTGTCTCCTATTGTAAAAATATTAAATTTTTTCAATAAAATTGTAGTGTCTTTTTTTAAGAAAAGGAAGCAAAATCCATGCAACTGCAGTCATCAACTTTCAAGTGTGCCGTTACACAGGTTATTTTACTTGGGCCCTCCCCTTCCATTTGACTGCAGTTGCTCGAATTCGAACTCGCAATGTTTGCCTTTGAATTGATGACCAGTCCATTGCATATTGCTTTAACGATCACAGCCATTTGAATCGCTTTGGCTAATGTGCCTCCAAAAGGATTATGAAAACTGGGTTAGGAATTAGAGGAAGAATGGCATATGAAGCAAAATAACTTGCCAATTAAAAGGTTAAATAACATTAATTCAATGATGAGATTGATAAGATAATTGTAAATTAAAACAAACTGAAAAGTCTGCTGTGGTACACCACTTTTGTAATGAAAACCACAATATTGGCCTTGATATAAAACTGTTAAAATCTCTAAATTCACCAATAGAACTGAGCATTTGGGAATAATATATATAATAAAAAACAATAATAAAGTTATTAACTTTGAAATCCCAGCTTTAAATGAAATGTTAAGCTCTGCAGCCGTGACACCAGATGGCAGCAGAGAGAGGGAACAAGAGGTTAGCGTCTGTCACCCAACGGCTGATGATGGGACCGAACGATCTTGAAAACGTTTCCAGTTTTTAAAACAATTTAAGTGAAGGTGAGTATATAAAAGTGACTCAAACATGAAGAATACTTCACTGCTATTAGTGCTTCTATTTTTAATATTCACTTCCCCTTATATTTAACATTTTGTTTTATATATAATGGGGAAGTTTATTCTTAGTTTTAACTCTCAATTTTCATTCTGCCAAAGACACATTTTAAGCTAAATTCTACTATTCTAAAGCTTGCTCAATTTTTCCCGTATTTAGTAAGCTTTCTATTCTCACTTGTAGTATTTTTGCTCTTCCTGAATTTAATTCTTTATATAATATTCCATACTTTTCTTCCTTCTGTCTGTAAACTTGTACAAATCTATAGGACCCTACATATTCTTCCTTTCTATTAGTATTTACTTCTCCTAATTTTAATCTCAGAGGGAGATGGAAGCTAGATGTTACTGTATTCATGACCTCAAAATTTAAAATCCACTTTTCAATCTCTTGTGAACATATTACATAGCCTACCACACTTAGACCATTCTAATTAGCAAATGTATAAACCCCTTCTAAATCTGACCCTTTATATCCATTGCTAATCATGAGGTCATTTTCCTCACAAAAGTCGGTAAGTTTCCTTCCTTTAATATTGTAGCCATATCTTTGCTAAGCCTATTCTCTATTTCATATTCCTTATGATACTCCTCAGTTGGGTTGCTGAGCCTAACCTGTTGTTCTATCCTAGCATTAATATCCCCACTTCATTGTATTTAGTTCTAAACTGCTCAATATCCCTAATGATTTTCCTAAACACATTTGCATCATAGAATTCTGATGTAGTAGGTGAATTATAGCTAATAGTAATACAATTATAATCACTTTTGCATAAATTCCACATAGGGTAAACAATTCCATAATTCTTTTTCTTCTTTTACCTTCAAACCCAAGTACTTATACACTCGATTCATTTCCCAACCATGTTTCCACTACCATTATCACATCCCACTTTTTATCACTTGCTGCATTTCACCACTATAGACTTTCTCATGTAGGCAACATTCTAACTCACCATCGATAATTCAAATCCCTATTTTAAACCTTTTCTCTCAAAATTAAACTGACGTAATATATAAACTTAGGCTTTCACAGTCGTCTTGACTATTACATACGTTTAGTTCTTCCGGGCTTGTGGGCCGTGGTCTATAAGGCATTGTAGATACCAACGTTTTGCCAAGTACTGCGCTTGGCATCATCAAGGTAACATGATCTGCTTTCTGCACTGGTCAGAGTTTGAATGTGGAAGCAGAGAGAGAGAGAGATGTGGAAGTAAAGACTGTTAATGTCCGTTAGGCTTTTTTTTTATATGGTAGGGGTGGGCAGGGCATTGTTGGGCTGGCTATGGTAGTTATTGGCTAGTTGTGTGCGGGGTTTTGTTACAACTGTTGTGTGTGTCTGAAAGTTTATCTAAGATCGGTATCCATGCTTTATGTACACAAAGTATTTCTTCCTTGCAATTAAAGTTGTCATTGTATTTGTAGATTTTTATGGCTTCCCTTTGTAGTTGGGCGTAGTAGTTAACTGTAGAAGACAGGACTCTGGTTTCTTTAAGGTTGACATCGTGGCCAAATAATAAGTTGTGTTCTGTCACAGACGATTTATCCATACGTCCCAATCTGGTGTGACGCTAATGTTCTTTTGATCTGGTGGCCACACTGTGCATGGTAGTGCCTATGTATACTTTGCCGCAACTGCAGGGAATTTTATATACACCTGCAGATGTGTGTGGGTGGCATTTGTCTTTGGCCGATCTCAGTAGGTCTTTGATCTTATTTGTCAGTCCGTAGACAGTATCAACTCCATGTGAGCACAGAAGCTTGCCTATCCGGTTGGAGACGTTCCTGATGTAGGGGAGAAAGACTGTTGCTGCTTTGTCGTGTTCTTTCTTTTTTGTTGTTGGTCGCCTGGGATGAATTGCACACTGGATTTCTTTTCGTGTGTATCCATTGGACTGGAATGCTGAGTTGAAATGATTGAGTTCTTCCTTTAAGTATTTCTTGTTCCAGAGCCGGGATGCTTGTTCTGTGAGTGTTTTTATTATTCCTTGTTTCTGCCTAAGGTGATGATTGGTGGTTTTATGTAAATATCGATCTGTATGTGTAGGTTTCCTGTAAATACTGTATTCCGGCCATGGTCCGCTGTTCTCATGACTTTCACGTCTAGGAAGGCCAAAGTATTGTTTTCCTCCTTCTCCATGGTGAATTGAATGCTATCATTTAGGCTGTTTAGATGTGTCAGAAACTGATCTAAGGTGTCTTCCCCGTGACTCCATACTACAAAAGTATCATCGACAAAGCGCAACCTGGTCTTTGGTTTTAGAGGTGTCTTGGTGAGTGCTGATTGCTCAAACTTTTCCATAAAGAAGTTGGCGATCACCGGGCTCAAAGGGCTACTCATAGCAACACCTTCAATCTGTTCATAAAAGGTGTTGTCCCATTGAAAGTAATTGGCTGTAAGGCAATGGCGGAAAAACTCTGTGATGTCATTGGGAAATAGTTCTTCTATGTGACTTAAGGCTTCTGCAATCGGTACTTTGGTGAACAAGGAGACAACATAAAAGCTCACCAAACGGCTCTCAGTTTCTATTCAGATGTCTTTGAGTTTATCTATGAAGTGGGCAGAGTTTTTGATGTGTGAGTTAGTGGTGCCGATATATGGTTGTAATAAAGTGGAAAGATGTTTGGCGATATTGTAGGTAGGCGAACCTATGCTGCTCACTATGGGGCATAGCAGTACATTTTCCTTATGAATTTTCGGGAGCCTGTGTGCCCATAAGCACACTTAAAAACCATCGGTCTGGGCCGGATTTGAACCCACAACCTTGGGATCAGTTGGGATCCACATGAATCAATTCATACTTTGCTGTCTGTACACATTCTATGGATTCCATTATATGAAATGAAACAACTCTGTTTATTTCATAATTACTGTTCATATTATAAATAACATTCTAATGAATTCAGTTTGTCTTCTCGTGTTTGAAAGTCTACATTTTTAAAGGTTATGCATCACTGTGTCAAAGTCAGCAATTTCATAGTTGAAGGAGCATTGAGTTGTGTATGTATAATTAAATAACAAATACATTATTAAAATATTGGACCCCAGTGACTAACAATATTAGAATATTAAAGATGACCATATGAATGTTATGAAACTCACTGGTGCTTCTTTCATAAAATATACTCACATCTTAATTGCTGCCATTATGCTCTCTTGCATAATATAATATTACAAATCACACTCTTAAAATACTTACAATGGGAGTGTTATAATACAAGCCAAAAATCATTCTTGGTAACAAGGGAAATACAACATTTCGAAAGCAAACATTCTCTCCTCTGAAAGTCTTGAGGTCCCATATAGGATGTGAGGTGAAGGCCTCCCATACATCTTTAAAGCTTGATTGGTATGTATATGTCTCCCAAATGAGAATATGTACATCAGTAGAAAACATACTAGGATGAGTCGAGTTTATGTGAAGCGATGCATACAGGTTGAAAAAATCACAGAAATGATGATACATGTTGACAGCTGCAACAAAAATATCATGCTTGTGTTACAAAATAAAATGAAAGGTTTTCCATTCCAGCTGCAAAAAGAGAACTTATACTAACAGCACTCATCATGTACCCAACTAGCTTTGAGTAATGAACAGTGGATTGGTATCACAGAGAGAGCAGCACATGCACATTGCTTTTAAGCACTATTATCACCTTAGTTTCCATGCAGGAATTCTTGATAGCTGATTGGTTGAAAAATGACAAAAGTCAAAACTATCTTTTCCTTGAATTATAGACACTAGTGGCGAAGCTGAAGAGGTGTCTGAGAGTCTCAGATCACCCAAACTAAATACAGATAAATTTTGTGGTATATACTGGATGTAAAAAGCAAGAAAACAGCGTCTAAAAGTCATCAGTAAGTTGCTTGTTTGCTCCAAAACCGACTTATAATGGGTAAAAATTTAGGAGTCTAGATAATGCCAGAGTCGCACTTGCTGTCAGGAGGGAGGCAGTGGCGGCTATTCAAGTGAAGCAGGTGAAGAGGTTTTCACCTGAATATAGCAGTATTCTATTTTTGTTACTGTTGGCATTATTACTGCCATTCTAACAGTTTAGTCACAAATATCAACTGCTAGCAGCCGTAGCAGGGTCAGTGACCAACCCTTCTTTTGTTTGGAACTTACAGCCAGGCAATCGGCAGGGAAAATTGGTGGGAACGCACCCTGTGATCGGTTACAAGGACAAGTGCAAAAGTCACAGTTATGGAAGAAACTGCTGCACTAAACAGCTTGGTTGCCATGGCAACATGACGTCACAAAACAATGTACTACGGGGAAATAACATGTGGATGCACATGTTTCAGGCAAACAAGAAATATTTGCACTTGGGTAGAGGCACAGAACACGGTAGAGGGGATGGTTTCCGTTTTCGTGTGCTTAGAAGATAGTAGTTGTGTACCTCGAGGAAGAGCTAGTGGTAAACTTAAAACGTGGTGTTTTAGATAGCTGTGAACGGTATAATTTGCGAGTTTGCTAGACTCCAGTGCTTTTAATATTTAAATTACGGAATATAAGTGCTTTGTTATGAATCCAGTGAACGATATAGTTTGCAATTTGTTAGAAACCCCATTTTCCAGGTGGAAAGATGAAGACAAGAAAGATGTTTTAAACTTTGGGCGGCCCACTGATATCATCGATATACGCATTAAAAGAGAGGACAAGAAAGTAGGAAAGTCATATAACATTAAATTCAAAAGCTCTTGGTTCGATAATTATTCTTGATTATGCAGTAGTCGCAGTTTGCAATTGCTATTCTGTTGGCCTTGTTTACTTTTTAGCAACAAAACTAACGTGTGGAACAAAGAGGGATTCACAGATTTCATTAATATAACCCGTTCCCTTCACAAGCACAATGATTCGGTGGAACATTTAAAATGTAAATTACAATTAAATAAGGAAAAATTGAAGCTATTAACAGTGAAGCAACAAGATTCTAAAGTAAGAACAAATTAGAAACTAAAAACTTCACTTATCTTAGTAATGCTGAGTTTTTAGTTTCTAATTTGTTCTTACTTTAGAGTACAATTAAATAAACAGAAACACAATAGCTGACACTCTTCAAGAAAACAGCAGACTTTTTCATGTGCGTTTCAATGAAAACGTGACATTAAATAGGCTTTTCCTGCAGTTGATCATTAAAGCAGCATTGTATTTAGGTAAACAAGAGCTTGCATTCAGAGGTCATGATGAGAGTGCGCTTTCGCTAAATCGGGGAAATTTCAAGGAGCTTGTGTCCGTATTAATCTCTGAAAGTCCATTAGAAATCCAAAACCACTATAGTAATATCAAAAGTGTATTCAGCGGTGATTCTAAATCTGTACAAAATGAGCTGATTGGATTTATTTCGGAATACTTACAGGGCCATATTAGAGCTGAAATTAATGCCTCAGATTTTTTTTTCTGTTGAAGTTGACGATACTACAGATATTTGCCAACAGTCTCAGTGCTCTATCATTGTAAGGTACATGAATACACAGAGCACATTGGTTGAACGATTTTTGGGATTTCATGATGTGAGTGCTGACAGGTCTGCAGAAACATTGTTCCTTTTACTGCATGGTATTCTTGCAAATTTTAATTATGAACGTAAATTAGTTGCACAATGCTACGATGGAGCGAGCGTTATGTCAGGACATTTGAATGGACTTCAAAAAAGAATCAAGAATAATACTCCTCAAGCAATTTTTGTACATTGTTTGGCTCACCGTTTAAATTTGATTTTAAAACAAAGCTGTAGAGCCGTTTCTAAGTGTCGCATATTTTTTGCGAATGTTAGTGGTATTCCATCATTTTTTCATTGTTTGGCAAAACGGTCGTATGTGTTGGATTCCGTTTTGACCAAAAGAATACCAACATTAACTGAGACAAGGTGGAGTTCCAACTCAAAAGTCATCCATGTAATGGTTCACAATTGGCAAAAGCTGAAACATGTGTTTGAAGTTTTAATAAACGATGTAGATTCAGATGACAAAACAATCACATCTAGCGAAGGGTTTCTCAACAAAATGAACAATTTTCAGTTTACCATTCTGGCAGTGGTATTCGATGATATTTTCAGTTTAACGGACATTTTGGTTGATATCCTACAGAAAAAGTCTCTCGACATTAACTACTGTGTTACGAAAATTCAAAATACCAGCGACTTAATAAAAAGCAGATGCAATGAAGAATATTTCAGAACACTGTTTAACAAAGCGTCACAGCTCACCAGTCTGGGTACTACAAGAGAATCAGCTGACAATTCTTTCCAGAATTCTA
This sequence comes from Tenodera sinensis, assembly GCA_030765045.1. NCBI lineage: Eukaryota > Metazoa > Arthropoda > Insecta > Mantodea > Mantidae > Tenodera > Tenodera sinensis. The sequence continues at coordinate 169,822,287 of CM060963.1, read as the reverse complement.
AGCTCATTTACTTTGAAATTCTTGACAACGTATTGATGCAAATAAGCGTTCGGTTTCAAGATTGCGAGAAATTTCAGTTCCTGTGTCTTGTCGACTCGTCAAAATTTCAAAATCATTCCATGAATTTTCCTTCAAACGCTCTCTGCCAGTTGCAGCAGTGTTACCCTCAATTATTCAGCAAGCTACAACGCCTTAAAAATGAACTGTGCTTGTTTTACGCAGATCATTTGATCTATAAGGATTTTACACTCTAAGAAGTGCTGTGCTCATTGAAGAAAAATCGTGATGTGTTTGAGGAAACCTACAAACTTTTCTCCCTGGTTCTAACAATTCCCTCAACCAGTGCATCCGTTGAAAGAAGCTTTTCTTGTCTGAAGAGAATCAAGACTTGGTCAAGGAGCACCACTTCACAAGAACGGCTTTCATCTTTGGCAATCATTTCCATTGAGGAGCTACTAGCTGATCTTATGGAACGTCATCCCTTTTATGATGACATTATCGACAGATTTGCTGCTCTAAAAAATAGGAGGATCGACTTAGTTTTCAAGAAATAGGTGAGTTGGGCATGCTTATTTTATGTTACACTAATGTTGACAGACACTGTTTCTTTTGTGTACAATTCCATTGGATACAAAAAGTTTGGTAAAAAATATTGGACCCTGGGACACCGGCTTTGCATTGTATTTTCAGCATGCTTAAGTGAACTTCTTCACCTAGTTTGTAAGACACGAGCCGCCACTGGGGGAAGGAGCTTACTAGGCATTGCTAAGCAACCTCCCCTCTCCAAGCCACGTTATTCTAATGGTTGTAGGCATTCTTGGAGTCTAGACTCTGGCTTGCTGCAGCATGGAACTGTGGATTACAAGGTGTGTTAGTTTTCGTGTTCTATTCTGCTGCTAATTCAAAGTATTTGCAGTTTTTCCTATATTCTGTGCCTTTCTCTCATTCTTTACAACTAGCGAGATTAATGATCTAGTTATCCATTTTATTAAAACACCATTATCGTCCCTTTCTTTTGAAGAAAAATGTGTGCTAAAGAATAAGAAACACACACCTGAATATTATACAGAGGGATGGAAGCCAAATAAGAACTTTCCAGTACCAATGCTACAGGAAGTACCAATGCTCACAGCAAGCACAACAAAGTGTAAATTATATTGTTAAGTTTGTAAATTATTTGGAGGAGAAAGTGAATGGGATGAGATTGGCATAAATTGCAGAAATTTTTTTCAAAGAAGGGCATGTAAACATCAAGTTTCCAAAAGAATATACCAAATAGTGAGCATTTTCATCTTCTTAGAAAATGTAGAATCGATCATGCCTCATCAGAAGTAGCACGAATCATTAAGTCGCAATATACAATTTATTGAAGATTAATTCAAGTGGTGTGTTACCTAGGGAAGCGAGAATCATGACGTGAATGAAGACTCTGCTAATAAAGGCAATTATTATTTTGAATCAGTTGGTCGCGAAGAACAATATATAAGAGAGAATTTGGAATCCACCTGAGGATTTAAAGAAATTTTGAGTGATATACAAAGTGATCTTATTGAATGTAAACTCAGGTAATAAATGAAGAAATTAGGAAAGAAATCTCAGTTTGTGGAATTTGGAATTTAAGCACATCTGTAATAGACAAATAACTACTGAATGAACTCTCCATAACTGGAGCTTCTAGGATCATGTCAGTGACAGTGATATATTTGCTGCCAGAAAAGAATGTTGTATGAAGTTAAACTTAAAAAAAAAAAAAAAAAAAAAAAAAAAAAAAAAAAAAAAAAAAAAAATAATAATAATAATAATAATAATAATAATAATAATAATAATATTAAAGCCTTGCTATGCTCAATTTCTATGATGGGTTACATGATGAGACTGATATAGTCATTCTCAAACTTTGGGACTACTTACTAGCATCAATTTTTAGTATAAAAGTTGGCTTTTCGATCACTACATCACAGTCTTTCTCAATTATTGGCCTTCTTGCGAGAGCAGTGAAGTATCGTAATTCAGGTCCCCAGGACTGTAATGGACTTATGTGGTCACACTCATTTTGTAGTCTTGATGCATGCAACCTATCAATTTAAAATGCAAATGCCAGTGAAACCTCTTATTCACCCATGTATAAACAAAATGCCCTCAAGTGCACCTTAAAACAAAAGAAAAATTATCTTGCATAGTAATCACAACTTCATCATCATTACCAATGATTATACAAACAACTTACATAAAAGTTCTCTCGCATTCACATCAAGCTAATCCTAATAAACATGGGTAAAGAAATGGTTTCAATTAGGTAAAACTTATGGTAATACAGATTTTGTAGTGCACAGCAGGCTGAAATGATGGTCAACTATTTTTAAAAGAAATTCTTTGAACTTTGAATAGTGTTTAATGCCCATTTTTGCTACATATGGGTGCCATTGGTAGTGGACTAGACATTAAAACATAAATAAAATTATAATTGGGAAAGGAACATTAGGAAGGAAATGTTCCAGGCTTAAGTTTAGGGTACTTCCTGCGGCTGGTCGTCCTACTGGTCTCACACAGATGCCTCGGCTGAGATCTTATCTCGTGGGTGTTGAAGAAATAATAACCACAGTTATTATTGTGAAACCTTTTTTATTCCAGTCCACAGTAAATGCTACTCTTCCTACCATATACCCTTTGTTATTGACTTCGTCACTGACTTTTCCTCGCGGTACTGGCCGGCGCTGATACTAATGTTGCAGGGGTGTTGTAATAATGTCGGAGTGTGTTGTAGGGCTCTCGGTGTGTGTTGTAGGACTCGCGGGGTATGTTGTAGGACTCCTGGGGTGTATTACAGGATTCGCCGGGGTGTATTGTAGGACTCGTGGGGTATGTTGTAGGACTCCCGGGGTGTATTACAGGATTTGCCGGGGTGTATTGTAGGACTCGCGGGGTATGTTGTAGGACTCCCGGGGTGTATTACAGGACTAGTCTTTTAAAATGCGTGTTCGCTGGTTTTATATTCTTTTCCCATTTCCCCTGACTATACCCTTACTTTCTGACCACGCGGTTGCCGTCATTGGTGGAAATTCATATTGTACGCGCGGCTCCCGAATTTCCACCTATAGGCATGCCTTGCTGTGGCAGGAGTTCCAGGAGGGGATTCCGCCTCACTGCACATGGCGTCCCTATTAGCCTAACAAAAGGCACAAAAGGATTTTTCGCCTTTTGTTCAGCATTGTCTGTGTCGTCACACTAATGACTGTTTTACCCTGAGTTGGAGCAAACTCTAGCTGATACCCACCTGTTACGCATCTACCTGCTACACGGAATGATCGATTGGCAAACATTTTGTTTAAGAATTTGCTTTAGCAATTGATTTGATTTATCCCGCTACATTCCTCAGCATTTACCAGTTATGAGGACTGAGGAGAACCTGCAAAAAACTTCAAGTCATGGCAAACTGTAATTTCAACTGCAGACTTTGCATCACGAGTCCATCCCTTAACGACCTCGGCCAATCATGTCAATTACAGCTTGTCTAAAATGTCCTGACATTCCCCCATTCTCAAAGCAAAGATGTGCAATAGCACTGAGCAGTACACTTGCATAAAAGAGTAGTTGGGGTCAGTCTTCCAGCTGCCGTGAGAGTGTCAAGTTCATACGTTTGAGACAGAATATTAGAAGACCCCAAAAGAAAATCATTCATGTAAATGTTTGTTAGAAGTGTAATTCGTTTTTTGATGTTGGTATGAGATAATTAAATGACGAAAACATGTTGATAAAGTTCATTGTTACGAACAACTAAGTTTGCACAAAGACGTCATAAATCTTTCCATATTTGATTTTAATATATGTGTATAAATATTAGAATTGTTTGTGTTCCATAATAAAAGTAGGGGAGGATGATTAGAGATTGCTTCCCTAACGAGAAAGAACTATTTGATGGACACATGCGCGGATGAATAGCGCGGATGAATATGAAAAAGGCGGTGTCGCGTCAAACGACGCCAAAAAACTGTTCACTAGCGTGTGTATCTTCGAGGTGAAAAGACATTTTTATGTAGTGTGAACATGGAACTTTCACCAAACTTTCATCAAGCATAAATTCTACTAAATTAAAAAAGTGTAAAGGTTTTTAAGCATTTAACATGGTGCTGATAGTGTAAAGTATGGATGAAGTGTTAATAAATTAATACATTGTGATAAAGAAACATTGTGTGATATTTAATTCCATCCGTTACCAAGCCCTGAGATCAAAAAGATCTCATTAGCTTGAAGACACGGCGTCGTTAATAATTGCAAAAACAGCACCACGTTGTATATGTGACTGCCTCCAAATTCTGATAACCTTCTAGTCACTTGCTCCCCCACCACTCTCACCACTTCTCCGTATTTCTCTTCACTTGCGCATATGGAGAGTCACAACATTTTACACAAGCTGTACAAGAAGCTTATATGTCACAAGTTCATAAGAAAAGAGCAAATGTTTAATGTGGTTAACAACAACAACAACAACAACAACAATAATAATAATAATAATAATAATAATAATAATAATAATTTATTCACCATTTAGTAGAATCAGGACTGAAAAATTCAATGCCATACCTGGGATATGAACCACAGGTCCTCCAACTCACGTGCAGCTGCTCTAACCACTGAGGTACCATGGCAACTTGCCAGTATGACATTATATTCACCAACTGATTCGTATTTTCCTGGTAGACCACAGGTTGGGAAATTTAATATCATACTGGCAAGTTAATATGGTAGCTCAGAGGTTAAATCAGCTGTGAATGAAGCAGATGCGTGGTTCAAATCCTGGCTATAACACTGAATTTTTCAATCTTAAATGAAGAACAGAGTAAAATTTACTATTTACTCTTTCCTCTTTGATATAAAACAGCCTTCACAATAAAATGGTGCTGTTTAAAAATAAAGTAAGAATGTATTAATTCTTTTTAAATAAGGAATGATAAGAATGTGCAACTCTCATAATTGCCTACAAATTACAGCAGCACATTCTTTTCTTGGTTACCTGCAAAATCCACCAATTTGACCTTCTTTGAGAACATCCATTTTGTATCTTAAAGGTTCTGAACGTGTCACCAAGTCAGTAAAATTGAGCATTAAGTTACGACCTCTGCAAAATCGAAGATGTTTTGTACATTCCAACGAAGAATCATCCTAGGATACAAAAGCTTAAAATTATTATTGCTCTTTTCATAATGAAATATCTTATTTCATTGTAATTTTTCCATTCATTATCATTTGTTTTTAGCTTCTACAAACTACTCTTGGCTTATTTTTCTATGTATGCAGAAATAATTTCACTGTAGGTACTTAGAACCAAAGCCAGTCAAACATTTAAAAGCAGATAGCTATATGCTGGCCTTCAAATTCCATACCCTTTCCTAACATTCTGATAAAAGCCTAGTTCACAATAACCAAGAATGGAAACCAGAACGACATGGGAATGGGAAAGAAGACATTTCAAATTATATCTTTCTCATTCTTGTTGCCAGGGATGAAACATGGGTCCATCACTTCACACCTGAGATGAAGAAACAGTCAAAAGAATAGATTGAAAAGGGAAAATCGGCTCCATAGAAGACAAAGACCATCTGCATGGGGTTAGTTTTTTGGGATGCATGTGGTATCATTTTCATTGATTATCTCCAAAAAGGAAAAGCAATCAATGATGAGTATTATGCAAACTTGTCACAGTGTTTGAGTGATGAAATCTAGTAAAACAGCTGCATTTAGTGAAAAAGAAGGCTTTATTTCATTAAGACAACGCACCAGTTCAATGTCCATTATCGCTATGGCCAAAATCAATGAGTTAAAAGTTCAAATTGCTTCTTCATGCACCATATTTGCCATATTTAGCCCCTTCTGATTATTTTCTGTTTCCCAGAAAGAACTTGAAATGGTAAAAGATTTACCAACAATGAAGAGGTAGATTCTGCAGCTGATGGCTATTTTGCTGAGCTCAATGGCTCTCACTATAAACAGGGTACTGAAGCTACTGAGTATCATTCGAAAGAGAGTATTGGGCTGAAAGGAGGCTATATAGAGAAATAAAGATGTTTTTTCCAAAATGATTGTGCTTTCTTTGTTAGGTTGGGTACTTCTGGGGCAGTCCCTGTATATTAACAATGTGGTTTTGTCTTCCTTTCTATCCCTTTACCCTAAGTACTTATTACTACAAATAAGCAAACAAATACATCACTTTACACTAACTCTAACATAAAAATAACTATAAAATGCACTTTATGAACATTTTCTTATTATTTCAACAAATAACTATACAAGTTCTTCAATCATGGAGCCATCCCAACATACTGCTACACTACAAATGACAGAAAAAAATACTCGTAGAAATTAACAAAAACAACAAATGACATGTACAATATTAATAAAGGAACGAAGCTTGATATAGAGAAATCAGAAATAGAAATGGATCCGCTTTTAGAAAATTTTTACTCTATTGAATTTTGACACTGGCTAGTCTGCATAACATTGGCTGAATCAGGAGCAGGTGAAAAAGTATCAATGGTTGGTTACAAACAATGTCTTAGTGTGCAAAATCAACTTTTGACTTTTCAATTAATATTGTCATTGATATCCATTCTGTTCTCATTCACAGCATATTCTGAACGAAATGTTATATGCTATTTTGCTTCCTGTTCTCATTTTCATTCTGGTTTTCATTCTAGGGTTATTGTGAACCAGCCTAAACAACTGACTGATGCAGCACTTCATTAATTGACAAAGTATTGAAAACTTCAATAAGAATGGATATCTCCAAAATGGGTGGATACCACATAAATAGCTATTCAAGCTGTATGGTTTAAAGAAATCTGTATATTTTTGTATAGTAACTTCAGTTTCTCTCTTACAGTCTAACAGTTATGCAAATTTACACATTTCTTCCAAATGAAGAGAACTTCACAAGCTATTCCCATAAAATTCAAGATATATACAATATATATTTTGTCATGAAAATGTAATAAATATACTTAAATATATGGTATTCAATAAAAATCATTAGAGCCACTTTTGAGAAAATAAAAAGTAATGAAAAAGTTTCCATGTAAAGTGTAGTTTGAAGTAAGGGAGGTTTTGTTGAAAACCTTTGTTAGTAAATACTATCTTAAATACAGTGTGCTCCTTACAATGCTAGACTGCAGATTGCATGTATGCATACTTACTTAACACACTGTTTATTACACTAGATTCCGCTTTAAAACTCCCACATTACATACTCATGAGAGTACAAGGGGCATTCAATAAGTGCTTATAAAAGCCAAGAAATTACACTCATAGCATCAAAAAAAGTTTGCATTTAGTAACTGTCGTCTCTCTAGATGACAGTTAAATTTCAGCTATATCCATCATATGGTGATGGATGATTGAACCAATAAACTTCTGCTTATTGAGAAAGATGGAAAAAAAATCTGTGTAGCACTCACATGATTTTCTCTACTCTTGTACTAACCATTCTTACAAACTCTTATTTCCTATATCTTTTTCGTGTTAATTGAGATAAACATTTGTACAAATTATCCTGTTGCTTATTTCCCTGTAGGTGCAAGGGGAATATTAGAATATAGTAGGCTTTGAGCAATAGTAAAATCTTTTAAAGCTCTAAGAGCCCGTTCTCTTTGCACGCTTAACATATAAAAAAATGAATAATGATGTTCCATTTCATGAAAGTAAGTTTTCCGAAACTGACACAAATACAAGGAATATCGACAAAATGGTTCACTCTACAAAACATTTATTCAGGCATAAATTGTATGTTTTAGCAAGATCTACATTTTTTGTACAGTAAGATTTTGTCTATCTCTTACGGTTTACGAGTTATTCAAAAGTCATCCAGACTATATAGGCTATAGCCAGAAAATTCAAAATATACATTTCATTTGTCATACAAATATCTTAAATATATGGCATTTTAATCAAAATTGTCAGAGCCATTTTCAAGAAAATAAAAATTTTCAGAACATTTTCCATGTAAAGGATAGTTTAGGGTGGGGCTATTTTCTTTAAAATCTTCATGTTGCATCCTTGAAAGAAATTAAACTTAAATATCAACTTTGGTTTTTAACTTACTTTTCGTTTTTGAGTTATGCTGTCCACAAACTGGCAGATGCACACATGGACCTTTTTCTAAAAATGCTTTTTTTGGATTCAGGGGGTCTCAAAACATATATTTCCGGTGAAATCTTGACATTGAATTTTTGGGTGGAATACAATACTTCCTCTACTTAACGGTAGGGAAAGTAAAAACAAGTTTCATGCGGTGATTAAACACTTCTATTTAAAAGACTTAACACCGAAAGAGATAAAAGCTGAGTTGGATGAAGTTCATGGCACATCTGCTTCTGCATGTGCAACAATTTACAATTGGATAAATGAATTTAAATGTGGCTGTACATCCACAAATAATGAACATTGTTCCTGGACTCCAGAGATGTGACTTCCTCCGAAATGACTGACAAAATCCATGATATCGTTTTGCATGATTGAAAAATCAAAGTTTGTGAAATAGTAAAGGCAACAGGCATATCACAAGGTATAGTGTTCTCAATTTTGCACCAAAAATTAGGTCTGACAAGGGTCTCGGCTAAATGGGTGCCACATTTGCTCTCAACGGAGAATGCAATCACATGATGGATTCGGAGGCTTTTCCATTGCAATCCTGATGAGTTTCTGCATTGAAACATATAGTCGGCGAGAGCTAACCTGGAGCTGATTCGCTCATCTGCAAATGAGGCTAGCACCATCTCATTCAATTGACTAATCATTGTGTGGTGTGTTTGTAATGTGATTGGATGAGGTAAGTCCAACCTCGTTCGCATGTGAGTGAATCAGCGAGATATCAAGTGCCAGGTTAGCCCTCGCCAACTTTAACTGTAGATGAAACATGGCTCGGTGGAAAACGATTCATATCTAATGAAGAGGTCATCTCCCAAACAGATGCCTATTTGGAGGACCTTCCGAAATCCTACTTTTTGGAAGGCTTAAAACAGTTGGAAAAGTGCATCAAACTAAAAGCAGATTATGTTGAAAAATAAAAAAAAAAAAAACCTACCAAAAATAATTTGTTTTTCTATCTTTTTCTAAGGTTTTAATGCCCCTTGCAACATGGGCTATAAGTGCTAACCTTGTCCAAAGTTGTGTTGAAGGTGATGTTCATCTGCATTGAGACATTCCTGGCATTCCTCATCATGAGATTGTAATTGATAGACAATAGTCACTCTAAAATATGATTTGAAGCTTTCCTGGCGACGAACATATTCAAGATGCTCTCGGGCTTCGAGCCAGGTGTAGTGATGAAGAGACATCGACGTTTCGGGAGTGTACATCTCTCCCATCATCAGGATGATGAATGACTAGCAAGAGTGAAGGGACCAGTATATGTACTGTCAGCCAGTACTACCGAGTAGAAAACACCCAGTCTAGTGTGGAGGTGGTTCACCGCTCTGTTGGAATCTGTTCTTTCTGAGTCGGTCAATTTCCAATTTTAAGGCTGGTTTCCAGGATGGACTATCCTAGGGTTAAGGAGGCTCTGCCCATCTCCTCCGAGAAGAGTACACTGAACCAGGACGCTGGATTGCAGTTTAGTCCATCCTGGAAACCAGCCTTAAAATTGGAAATCGACCGACTCAGAAAACACAGATTCCAACGGAGTGGTGAACCACCTCCACACTAGACTGGTACGTACTCGGTATGTACTGGCTGACACTACATATACTGATCCCTTCACTCTTGCTAGTCATTCATCATCCTGATGATGGGAGAGAGGTGCACTCCCAAAACATCGATGTCTCTTCATCACTACACCTGGCTCGAAGCCCAAGAGCATCTTGAATAGTCACTCTGTAGGGTTTCAATTTTAAAAGCTTAGCAGCTGTATGAGCAGAGATTTTTGAAACACTCACTTTCTGTGCAACACGTCGTAAACACTTCTTTGGAGAGCATTCAAATGTGCACCAATTTTGTCAATTAAAACCTCTCTTAGATAATTTATTTTTCAATTCTTTGGTTTAGTATTTAGCGATGTCATTGTTCCAAATGTAATTAACTAGATATCTGATAGTTTCTCTACTTCAAATTGGAATACCATATTTCTCCTGAAATTGAGGACATTTCTGGAATAGGGGTCTATAGATCTATGAGCCTCTTTCCTGGAAACTGTTTTATCTGAACCGCCAAGCTATATAGAATATTCCCTCCAATTTTTGCTTCTCAATTTCAACAGTTCAGCAGTGGCAGCACTTTATGTTTATTCCTGTGAAAATATGTATACAGCTGGTATTCCTAATGTGTTTTTTTGTTAGTCTGTGAAAGTATATTTTATAGAAATAAATGTCAAATGGATAATAGCAAATAAAAGAAAAAGATTTACCTTAACAGCAGTTTGAAGCAAGCAGAAGCTTAAAGAAAACAATAAAGTGGCCATTTGATGTTTGAAGGATAGAGCCCTAATAAAGGACTGGTGAAGTGGTCTACAAGACTTGTCTTCCTAAACTCATTACAAAAGGAAGTACGTTCAAGATACAGTCATAATTATAACTGAGATACACAAGTGGCAGTGTCCTATGTTCACCTTCATACTATGGTACATTTAGACTGTTTCGCATCTGGAAACAGAAATATAATACCCAAGAGTTAAAAAATATTAAGCTATGAATCAGGCACCTGTGACAGCTGCAAAAGAAAATGACATTCGAGATTTGTTTATATACATGGACAAAAAGATCTGCTAGTGGTTGGATAGAATGTTTTGTGAAAATAAAATGCCAAGTGTGAAACATTTAAAAATGTGCACTTCAAAAATGTTGTAATAAATTGGAATATTAAATAATAATAAAATAATCTAACTTATATTTAATACCACATGCTTTTGGTTTATGGAAAAAGGGCCCATGCATCAATTTAATACCATCATATTTCCAAGATGGTAGTATTTCTCGCTTTAAAAATTTAGTGATATGTTATTAAGAGCTTCCATACCACCAAATATCTGGCATTTATATATTTGAAATACATTTTTTAATCTTTAAAACTTGTACTATATAAATATTTGATAGCAAATATCTCAAAATGCCATATGGCTCTACAAGCCCTTCTTCCAGAAAGCTCCTCAATTGTCTACACGCCTACATATATGATTTGGTTTTTATTTATGGTAAAAATGGCACTTATGGTCTTTGCTTAAAAATCTTTGTTCAAGCTTAGACATTTCAATGGACTAATATGAATAATTTTGTTTAATTCCCAAGCAACAAAGATGTCTTGAATAAACTGTTGAGATACACGATGAACAAAGTCTAGTCTTTACAGCTCAAACTGAAGGCAGCTACTGACACATTTTAACACAGTTCATAAATGTATCCTTAAGGGCCCCTTCACTGCTAGGGTAATAGAGGAAGAATAGTGAGGTCACTGTAATGAAAGCAAACTATGCATATATGCAATTTATGGTTCATCTATCTATGAGCAGCAGATATGTTGAACAATTCGTTTTTAAGTTATACTCTCTCATACAGCCATTTTTGCATAATTTTTCAAGGGACCTCAAAACTTCTATTTCTGGAGAAACCTTAACAAACTTGTGAATGGAATATGAAATTTGCTTTACCTAATAAGCATGTCTTTTAAAAAAAAGTGAAAGTTAAGTGAGGAAAGAAATTGGAGGTGATATAGAGCTAAGAAGAAAGTGAATAAGTGTAGGAAATTAACCAGGAAACATAAGAAAAATGAGGGGGGAAAGTAAATTTTAGAATGGAATTAGTAATCTAAAATAGTAATGATCTTACGGAAAAGAAAGTATAAGAGAATTTTGTGAAAATAACAGAATCAAAATGACGAAAGTTAAAAAGACAGGTTTGAACAAGGTTCAAAGAATAAACAGCACATGTCAAAAATTATATGTAGAGAATCCAGAGGGCTGTCGCATGACAGAGGGGCCAGAGCCCCAAGTTCATGGGCAGCCCAACATGTAGGTATATGCTTTAGTACTTAATAAATTCACGTTCATTAAATAAGCATGTAGTAGAGAAACCTAGAAGTAAAATTGCTGCAAGACAATATTTCAATGATGTTTTCTGTTTAAGTACTTTAAAATTAACCACAATATAAACTCAATTTACCAAAAAAGTGGGCTCACACATAACCATCATTTCTTGCAACTGCTGCTTTACATAACCAAAATCTCCTTGTGTGTAAAAGGTTTGAAGCTGATCCTGTTTGGTTTTTACCCAGCCTTTATGGTCACCTGGGCATGATGGAATGGAATAGGAATCCTGGAGTTTGCATCCTGGCTCATAACCCCAACATGCTTTGTGACCAAGCTGTGCCTGTAACATGAAAGTATCCATTCTTAAAGGTTATCTGATGTAGCAGCAAGGATGGCATTAGCTCATATGACAGATAACTCTGCAAGTTGTGACTTCTTTATTTTAATCATGTTCAGAGAATATAACATTTGTGGAGTTATATATGCTACATTCATCTTGATAGACATGTACAGCTGTTTTGATGTAGGGCAGTTTGGTAAGAGCAGGAGAGGGTTAGGATTTTCTTTAAAATCATGTACATATCTTTGGATGATTCTGATTTTGAATACCAAGTGCAGTATTTATATATCTCCGTTTTTGAGTTATGATCATTGAAATACACAGGATTCTTTTGTAATGCTTGACTTGTGACCGGATCTAAAATGTGTTATCCGCGAAATCTTTATACTGAATTTATGGATGGAATATAATCCTCTAACCCTTGTTTTCTACAATAGTTAGGTTACTATTAATAGTTACTAAAAAGCGAGTTTGATATACCCACTTGCATCCTTTTTTTTTTTTAATGAGAAGAGGGCTCATCCTGACATATCAAGCAAGTTATTCCAACTGAAAATCTATTAAATATTTTCTTACATTAGAAGTTAAACGATGCCTCATTTTCCCTCCTTCGCCGTGCATTTAGAGATAAAACAATTCAACACTTTTCCCTCCTTAACAATGCATCCAACAAACTTGAAGCTTTAACCAAGAACACCTAATTCGACTTACCTTATATGGACATTCTATACTTAAGTTACATCTTTCTGCTATGTGAGGAAAGCTATTAAAATAATACGGAATGTGTTCTTCTGGCAGGTTAATTTCTGTAAAATTTTCGCTGCTGCCGTAAATATCAACAATGCTGCACATAACGACAATTAAAACATTTAGTATTGTATTGTAGTTCTTATTCTGTGTATATTTTTCCATTTTAATTTCAAATATATTTTATGCTTAAAACGAATAAGTTCAACATGTATGATCGTATTTATTCCTGAGTATATATTGCTCCAGTTCGGAAGGATAACGCGTCAATAATCTTTTACGGAGTTAAACAATAAACTTCAGAATTACCGCGCAGAATTGACATAAACATGATAACCTCCACTTTATATTTGGCAGCCATTATTGCATTTAGAGACTGTCATTGTAATCACTATGTAATAATAGGGCAATTTTCTGAGCGTATTATAATATCCACGGATATCTTCTACGTATTACATTAATATTAAAACTTATTTTAATGCATTATCATATTTTGCTTATTGTTCTTCACAAAGAAATTGTTAAGGTGCCGTCACGTCATCATTAGTTGGAGGGGGGATAACTGGCGAAGGTAACTGCTAGTCACGAGTTGTTCATAAGGGAAGAAGAGATTAAAGGTGATCCTCCTTGATAAAGCTGTGGTTTGTGTAGCTGAAAATACGTTTAGTAAAAAGCTACATATCCATTATAATCATGCATCGTCAAGCATTATTTATAGCTATCATTGCAGCAGGAATCGCTTTTACATACGGTAAGAGAATAGAATTTGTTACTGGTACGTAAAATGATTGGAAAAAAAAAAGGTTGTTTGACCAAAGCAACAAAGGATAAATCTTTATTAGTTACTGTATGACTTTTCAACGTACATCAGGAATTTTGTAAATGTAATGGCCTGTTCTCATGTGATTTATCACTGTATAACAATTATGGACATCAATTTAAAAGAAATTTCTGGAAATTGTGAGGGGGGGGGGGGGCTAACAAGGAAGTAATACGGTATAATCGTAGTGCTTTCCCTAGTTTCACTTCTACAGCAATTTTTCAATCGTGATATGAAATATAGGCATTGCAGAATAAATCTGGGAAGTAGTAGCAATTGTGACATTTCGTATTTGACACAAGTTACTGTTTTTAGGTAACCTAAATGAATAGGAATGTCCTTGAGTTTGGTCATTCGCCGTTTGTTGCTTTGGTATTTCTGAACCATAGGTATGTTAATATGTATGAAACCAGAAAAGAGATTGGGGTGGGGGGAGATAAATCCATGGTTAGCAAACTGAAAAATTAGAAAATGAAATGCATATCCCATGAAATGTCATGCTGTTGTCATTGTGTTCATTTTTAAAACTAATTGCATGTCTCGCGGTTACTGACTGTTCTCTTTTTCGTTGTCAGAATAGTTACATACGGTATACAGTTCTGTAGAATCTGTACTTGGATTTGGAGGTTGTGACTCTTAAGTTTATAGGAAGGTCAGCAGCACTGGATGGCCTCAGTGGGCTGGAATCCACAATTTGAGCCCACCCTTAAGAATGAAATGTTGGTCCTGATTTAGGATCTTCAGCCACAAAGTGTATGCCCAGCGATTGGGCACCGGTCTCAATAATCAAGGCATGGTTTTTACAAGTAGTGGAATGAAGCAAGACTGTAATTGCAGAATGACAAACATAGCCATAGTATCAGTAAAGCTAAACCTCAATGATCCCAGGGGAAGAAAATCATAATGGGTAACACACTACTTGCATTCTAATTTACGTACATTGTAGGTAGAGAAGCTATTGCAGTATATTTGGCCCAACAATTCTACAGCAAGATTTCATTGGAAATGTTCTGGGGTCCCTTGAATAGTCTTGTCTGGGAACAGCGAATTCAAAAATGAAAAGTCCATAGAATATCAATCAGAATTTTCCCAGTATGCAATACAAAGATTTTAAAGACATCCCCCCCCCCCCCCATTCCAAACAACTCTAAACATGGAAACATTTTTAAAATTTTGATTTTCTCAAATGGCTGTAATGATTTTGATTAAAATACCTAGTGTACATATTTTCATGACAATTTGAATTTTCTGAAGTTCTCATCTAGCAGCTTCAGGTTTTAGTAAATGACATACTTTTGCTTTTAGGCATTTATAAGAAAGTGTTGCCATAACATGCAGTGGTACTCTCCATAAGTAAATAACCTAATTTTCTAAAAGTAACCAATTAACATTCCTGAAAACATGGTCAGCATGTTTTCGGGTCCATCCTCTGCAGCTGTCATTTGAATTTTTGCCAATTGCTGCTTCTGTAATTTCCTATGATTTCTATTATAAGGTTGCTGCTGGCTTATTGAATTTCCGTCTTTTATATCTTTTCTCTATCTTGAAATATCTTTATGGAATCTTCTCCTTTATCTTCCAGTTATCTAACGTTTCAGAGAAAAACTCTAAATGGGAATGCAAGAACTGAATTTTTAGATATATTGTAACCTAGAAGTCCATAAGCTTGTAGTAATTTGTCAATTGTAATTGTGCGCTCTATTACCTCAAAACTGTTAACAAATGTTCTTGAATGATATCCATGCATCAAGCTACAGATTCAATTGGCTGATCTTTCACTGGCTTTCAGATTTGAGGCCCAATTCAATTTAGAAGCATTGGATTTTGGAAATTTTTCTTCTAGGTATTTGAAACCTCTTCCAGATTTGACGTAATGTGTTGACAAAATTCTTTCTTAGGGTTGATTATATGTGAAGTAGGGAAAATAAAAAGAAAGCTTTGATCTATCAATCAGTGTTTCAACTGAGACATTTTCTCCACATACAAAAGTTTTCAGGGAGGTAGATTTTTAATGTCAATGTTTAGATAGCACAGTTATCCCATTCACACAAAAAGTAATATTTCAAGTAGCCATTTTGAAATTCTAATAATGTTGCAATCATTTTTGAAGTTGCCACAGATAGTCCCATTGTCATACTCTTTCTGTAACAGTAGTTGCATGGTTTTGTAACCTTTTATTTCTACTGCATAACCAATGGGTACAGATGGTTGTTACCGTTATGTAACAGCAGTTTTCAAATAATTCAGTATTTTATTACCAAACTATCACAAATATACAAAAGCTGAGCATAATGCAATATGCTATTACCACTGCATCACACTATCTGGAATGAAATAGAATAAAGACAATTTTGGCCGTGGGACATGTTTTTACACAAGCACAAAACTGAGTCATCTCCACATTACTTTTTTTTTTGTGGTGGGGAAAAAGGCTACTTACGCCCTAACCGCATGCACGCGTGCGAGTGTAAGACTCCTACCCTGGCTTCGAACCCGGGCAGCCTGCTCACAAAAAAACCCCACCGGAAGTCTTGAGGTCAAGACCTCTATGCTGCAGTACCGCATAAAGCACTTGCGCATTCTGTGGTGAGAGATGGAAGCTGCCTGCCAGTGGCAGTAACAGCGAGTATTACTGATGTGCCGGAGGGCAAACATGACATAAGCCCTGAGTGCCCCCTGGTAGTAATTAATGGTGATGTGATTGATAGTTGGTGTTCTTTTGTGTTTCAGCCATTTGGCATCGTTAGGTGTAGATGGATGTGAGGGATGAGTGAAATGAGCATGTTTAGTTTTTAAATCTCCACCCAAAGGTTTCGTTTCTTGTCCTTAGAGTATTTTTTTTTTTTTTTTTTTTTTTGTATTTTTTTTAAATTTATATTACGTCCTATAATCTATGCTAGAAGTACATTACCCATGGCCTGGGTTTTACTCTGTCGTTAATCTTGGGAAACGACTTGGCACCTGTCAATACAGTGCTATGGTTTGTTGCCCAAATTGGCTTTGGCAAGCGAGTTTAACTTGTATTTTATTTTGTGGCCTCTTTGGACTTTTAGGATGTTTTATCCCTTTTATTTTTAATGTTTAAACGGCTTTTGTTTTACGATTGATTTTAAGTTTTAACTGTGTTACCTTTTATGTGTTTTAACTTCTTTCTAATCTTTTAACGGGTGGCGAGTTTCCCAGTTTTTATCTTTCAACTTGGGGCCCAAATGATCTAGCTGTCGACAGGCCCTTAAACACCACTCACTCACCTCCACATTAACAGTGATGGTGCTGAGCAGTTAATATGCTCCGGTTGAGGAGTATGGTGACTCCTAATGTTTACACGGCCTAGCAATACCATGGTATGCTCTCTATAAAGTAGTTCTAGAGTTGTGCAGGTAACTGTTCCTATTCCTCATGAAGAGTATTTTCAGGGTGTCTAGCACCCTGGAAATCACTTTGAAGTTATAGTTGCACCAACCTGGAATTAACCTTGATTTTCAAAATCTATCCTTGGAGTTTTTCTAAAACACCGTTACATTCTGAGGTCACACTTGTGTTGCTCATGGGTACAATAATGGAGTCATTGACATTCTTGGGTGTGACTTATACTGGTCTTCCACTTGCACTCTTTGTGAAGGTCTAAACAATGTCATTAAAGAGAACATATCCTGGAGTTCCTTTCTAAATTTTAACTCCATGGGTAATTACCATGCAAGTTAGATTACTTTCATTTACTATGTTTAGCTCATGCCAGTATTGTTTAAGTTTGCATGTCTCCTTGAAAAGGAATATTTTCACCTTGAAAAAACCTGGAAATTGCCTTGAATTTGATTTTCAAATTTGCTATACTGGTTTCAGCAAAAGAATTGGCTGTGATGTAAATAATGCCTAAAAATGTATCATTCTGCATTCTTGCTCTGGAGCAGTAACGGCACTACTTTCGTAACCACGTGTTACTAAGGGAGAAAACCATGTGGAGGCTGCAACTATCATCGCCTGCCTTTGATCCCCCAATCCTTCACGCAGTTGTTTAAAACAGGCTACTGATTAGATAATGGCATGTAGCACTGAACTAAAGCATAACAAATATAAATTTAAAATCACTATAGAAAAGAAATCTTTAACATACCTAATCTGAATCTGAAAGAGGTTGTATTCCACCTAGATCAGAGTTCTGCTCCTCCCCTCTCTCTTTATCTTGAGTATACCCAGTGGCTGCTAATTAACCTATAAATAAAACAAATGCTAACTAATGCCTCCTGTGAATCAGATGTAAGCTTATATAAATAGCAGATTATAAGCATATAAGAAATGCATGCTTACATGATCTGGTGTGATCAGTGGTAAACGCAGAATCTTAACGGCTATAGACGTGGTTAACTTCAGAGTTTTTAACCACTCTGAATTTATGCTTAATGCAGATACACCTGTAAACTCTGCTGTAAGGTTAACAATATCTTTGATAGCTAAAGTGGTGTATTTCTCGCATAGTTTGTGGAACACATTGGGAATTATAACTTTTTCACCATTCGTTTCTACATGATACAATAATACCTTATACTATTGTTACATAATACAGAGAAGATCCAGTAGTTTTTGTTACTATTGAGCAAACTACTTTGTAGCTGATGTACCTTGTAATATGCGGCATCAGCCAACGAACATACACTTTAATTCTATTTGTACACATGCTTCTGTTTAAATCATGACCAGTACAGACACCATGTATTTCAGCAGTTTGAAAGTGTCCTCACTAGAGGATGGTGGCTGCAATGCATCTGGCATCTGATGAACACCACCTGTTTCTTGGAACTGTCACCAATGCCTGGAAATAAACATTGTGGCACATTCGGGCTTGAGACTGCAGTATGTGTCTGACCTACCTCTGTATGTCTGATTATTCTACCCTTCAAAACAGGGTCCAGTTGAAGTCTTTGTGGCATGTTGGTGCTGTTCTGTAAACATTTCGTGAAGAAACAACCGCTTGTTCACAATGAGAGAACAATGACCAATGGGCCACACACTGAGTCTGATATTCTGGTATTGGTTTGCTTCTCTGGTTTGGTTGACTTCTAAAACTTGTACCCCTCACCTATCACAGACCACAAGGGAAAGTACACACCGTGATAACGTTTAATGGTGCTCACTCAGTTCCGTTTTCCAAATTTTGCTTAACTTTTGGACACCAGTGCATGAGCCTGCAGTCATCAGGGTTGTGAATTTTACTAAGAGCATGAAATCCTCAATGTCGTAACAATAACTGGAATTCTCTTCCACTCTGAAAAACTTAACCACATGCTCTTCTCCTTTTCAAAGTATTGATATACTTGTCTTTTTGTGTAAGAAATTCCATCACCATAACCCAGAACCTGAAAGTTCTGCAATGTTTTGGTAAGATTGAAATTTCTGATTAAATAATTGTACTCTCCCCAAGTTACATCATGCTGCATGTTGGGATCTGAATCGTCAAATTCTGATCCTGAGCTTCAACTACTGGGCTATTACTTTTGAGGTTTGTCTTCTAATGTCCAAGATTTGGGAGGCTCAGGAATAGATCTCATCACTGTGAACAACAGATCGAATTGCTGATGTAATGTTTTAATATTCAATTTTCTCATAAGCACTGTTATTTTTATTCTTACAAAAATAGCAGTAATTAATATTGTTTGTTGACTTCTCCATAATGTTGGAATTCCAAAAGGCATAGAAACTTTCCATTTATTCTTTAACTATCCTCTTACTGGCTGGCATTATTACCACAAATCACATGGGGAGTTCAACTGAAATAATTATTCACCAAGTTTATCATCAAAATATAATTAATAGGCCTTATTTGTTATAGTTGTATTTTCTATTAAACTTAACTGTATTTTAATAGCACACGTAATAAGTTATCTGGATGATTAATACATTTGCAGCATATGTACTGCTGTTAATTTATACAAATCGCACATCTTTTCATTAGCACCACTTAAGTTGCTGATTCTGCTATGAAACTGTTCTTCTCCTTCAGATAAAGATAAAGATACTATGGATGAATAATAAATGAGACATTGGAAATGTTATCTGTATTTAATTTTAGAAGGCACAAAAACAGGGAATTGTCAAAGGAAAATTTTCAACAACAAAAAATAAACATTGTCGCTGTTAAGTCTTGTTGCCTAGGTGTCAGTTAATTGAAATCCAAGCATTTATAGGCAACTCTAAACCTTAAAATACTATTTTTGGAACTGAGGATGCCAAAGAAACTTTAGGCCATTGAATTCAGCGCCAAAATCCATGTAATAAACACCTGATTATGCACCAACGATTTGGCTGTCTGTGTTATTAATAGTGTACATGTTTTCTGTAAAACATGCCTAAAAATATGAACACGGTTTTAGAGCACTTCACATTTAATGCTTTTTAACCATTAATCTTTTCATAAACGCATTCAAATAAACTATGAAGAATAGGCCCAAACATTCTTTTAAAAGCTGTATTTTGAATGGTGCATTGTGAAGTGTGTAATCATATAAGGGCATTCCTCCATAATTACCATAAATTATTGTATCCTTGTATATTCTTGAGGATCCTTAAGGCATATTTTGCTAAATAAAAATGAAATAAGGAATCAGTGCCATTCACTTCCAGTAAATACTAAAGTGTTTGTTATTAAGTCAATATTTTGCTTTTTATTTCCTTATGCAGTCAGTAGTGAGTGTTTCTGGAAAATATTTTCTCACATAAAAGGTTAGCTAATTTTAGTATCATTGTGGTTATTGTGAAAATAACTAATCTAAAAAAAAGCAATTTCTGTAAAATAATTTTTGTGCAGCAATGTAATTAATTAAAAAATTGTAGAGCAATAATTATTTCATTATGTTTGATAAAACTTGTTTTTTTTATGTAGAACATTATTGATCTTGACTATATTAGCAGACACTTGCCAGTGTTGAAGGAGAAAAGAATTGCTAAATATGGATGGAAAATTATTGGCTCTTGGGTAATGTGGACCTTGACCCCCAAGGCACTGATATGATATCCATTGTGCCTTGTGTAATGACTAATGACCTCTTAGTCAGACTGTTTTGACACATCACATGTCAGCACTTCCCACAAAATTAATATTAATAAAAAGTTATTTACTTTTTTAATATGAAGTTAATCCAGAAACCAAAAACTGAGTAATACTCAGTGAATCACAGGTGTTACTAGATTAGTTCATGTAGCATATCCACATATGAATAAAAAAATTAATAAACTATCAAATGTTTTGCATAAATCTCTTTTTTCAATAGCATTCACATTGCTGAAAAGCAATTGGACAGAGATTTCAAAAGGTGCAAGTAATCCAGTACTCAGTACTCTGTATTGAATTGGGTAGTTGATAACTTCCTTTTTATGCAGTCTACAAATTAAAGTATGCCATGAATTTCCATGTTCATAGAAGTTATAGTATAGAACATCACTTCATTTTATGCAATTGTGCACGAGTGTTCAGATTTATTTGTTTGATAGTTATCTAGGTATATATAGTTTTAAACCAATATGTGCTGTCTTTATATTCTTTAACAATGAATCTTCTGTATGTTCATCTGTCCATTTGGTTGTGATTGTTTTCAATGACTGTTAATCTTGGGAGGACAATTGTACATTTAAACTGTTTACCTTTGGCATATTTGGCCAGAGAATCAGCATTAGTTTGTACACCTTAATAATTTTGTGTGCGGAAATGCATACTAATTTGTGTAAAGGTTTAATTTCTAACAGGTTAAGTGTTTTCTTAACACTAGTTACGAAATGTGCTGCTTTAATGTCATGTAAATGCTTTTGGAACCAACTTAAAATAAGTTCACTTATTAGGACAATTTATCCACAAATTATCAGATTCCTCTTTTGTGAGATTTTAGGCCAATATCCTTTTGGAAGATTGTGACAGCATAATTTTCATTTAAAAATGCATTTACAGAGTTTGGAAAGAAAGCTATAAAATAAAGTAATATTAAGCATAGAAGCTAATATTTACAGCTGGATTAAGACTTTGTATCTTATAGATGGATAAGAAAATTACTCAAAATGGAATTGGACAGATGCACGACTTCCACAAGGCAGTATCCAGTCCAACACTATTTCTTCACAATCAACCAACAGCTAAACAGTAAAACTGCCATTTGTGAATATGATAGAATAAAAAAAATCAATTCAATTATACAAGCCAAGCAAATTTGCTGGTAATATTAAGATAATATTAAGAACAATACAGAGAAAATCTTGCATCATTTCTGTGAAATATAAAACTGAGGAATGGGATATTCCAGTAAATAACAGGTTAATAAATAGCAATAGCACAACATGCCTAGGAATGTCCTAGCCAATAAACTTGCATAAAACATGTCAATTTACTAAAAGACAAAACAATGTCAATGAAAAGGCCAACAGATTGCACATGGGCTGCCAATATGGTTGCACTGAGAACCCTTACAGAAAGATCTACAGGCCCAGAATTCATTTGAACATCACTTCCCTCACTCATCCATTGTGATCTGTTGGGTTAATGTTAAACCTTGGACAAAAAAATTAAACCAATCCACAAAAATGGAGAAGTATTATTACTAGAACGTGAGACAAGAGCTAGAGCAATCGTATAACATAAAGAATATCGGGTGCAGTCAACACAACTCCGACTGTAGTCTTAAAATAACCAGAGGAAACTACCCAACAATCCACAACTAGATGACCGTGATATACAAGCATTACATGCAAAACTTACTACAAAAATAAATATGCTTGGTATCAAGAACTCTTGCCAATCACGTTTATCCATACAAAGAAAACAAAATCCATCAAGAACAAAATAAATATTCATGGGCGTCGCGAAGGGGGGGGGGGGGCAAGGGAGGGCCGCAGCCCCCCCTTGGAAATTAATGAACTTAATGTGCTGACTATTAAACTATTATTTTAATTTTTATGTAAAGAACAATTTCTATGGGGTAGTAAGGGGTAGTGATGCGCCTCCTATAGCCTCTCCTACCCAATTCCCATCCTCATCCTGCCCGTGGTGCACCCTGCTTTTAACAGATGAGGCTCTGGGAACCGAATCACAGCGGTATAACTGTTTCATCTAAAATGGAGGAAATGTCATTTACATATGTGCTGGCCTATCACAGCACAACAGCGTCCCTCAGAGGCACATGAGAGGAAGGTCGGTGGATCTAAATACCACCTATTTAGTCCTCCCGGCTAGGTCCGATGGACCCGTTGACCAACGATAGGTGTGGTCCCCCTTGCAAAATGGGGGTTTAAGTCGGGTGATGTAACTGCCACATTGTAAAACTGGTGCCCGTTAAGAAAACAGTTACATGAAAGCCACATACATGAATATGAGTCCTAAACATAAACATTCCGCAGTTAAAACTGTCCCCCAATCGGATCTCTGGGTGGGGACATCTTTAGGCAAATTTCATCACAACAATTCCAATACTTTAAGAATTCTACAATGGAATGCAGGAGGCATGTCCCAGCCTAAAAAACAAGAGCTAATGAAAATATTAAAAGACCAAGATATAGATGTCTTCACAGTACAAGAAGCCAATATATCACAAGAACAGGAAATATACTTTGAAATGGATCAGTACACTACACATATACTTCCAAAGGCTCGTCAAATAGCAAGTGGTATTCTTACAGGAATTAAAAGAAATATGAAAGCTACTATCCAAATCCAAAAAACAATGGAAGAACAAGATAAATCAGAAATAGTTAAAATTGAAGTATGGAAAAGTAACTACCACTATAGAATTTACAGTATCTACAATCCTCCAGACAATACACTAGATCTAAATTCTATTCCCATAGAACCCAAAAGTATTTTAATAGGTGATTTTAATGCACACTCCCCTAGGTGGGGCTACAGAGATATAAATTCAGCAGGTAGAGTCATAGAAGACCTATTAAACTCATCAACAATGGAATTAATATTTAATCCAAATGATCCACCCACTTACCTTCATTATAATGGTTCAGGTACAAATCCTGATCTTCTGATGGTGTCATCTGACATAATTGATAATACAAAAAGAGAAATAATAGAAGACCCAGGTTCAGGCCACAGAATCACCATAAACTCCATAAGAGGTCTAATAAATAAAAGTAACAAACCAAAAATTAAAACTTCTTGGAATTTTAAAAAAGCAGATTGGTCCAGTTTCCAAAATGAGATAGCAGGGAAGTGTAATATACTGTTAGAATCAGAGTTCAAGTCAACAGATGAAATGAATAAAAAAATTTGTGAAATATTATTGACAGCAGCCAAAACACATATCCCCAAAGGAAAGTTAAAGAAATATAGCTACTTTTGGTCTCCATCTTTAAGTTAAAACACGAAAGAAATATAGCAAGAGTCAAAGCCGAAAGAACCAAATGTCCAGAAGATGTACAAAACTGGAGAAGAAAAGCAGCCATTTTTAAGAAAGAATTAATTACAGCAAAGAGGGCCAGTTTCACAAATTTTGTAGAACATATGGACTATAGGAAAGATGGAAATAAAATATACAAATTCCTTAATAAAACAAAATTATCAAAAAATACAACTGAACCATTAAAACAACAAAAGCTAGGGAAATAGGGAAATAGCAGAATCCCTTAACAAGTTTTATGCTCAGTCACAAAGAATACCCCAAGCTTATAAAAACAAGATAAGGCTATCCAAAAAACTATCAGAGAAACTAATAAGCCAAAAGGTATACGAAATGATATTTTTATTCAGGATTTTAACGAAACAGAACTGGATTTAGCAATAGAACAATTACAGAACAAAAAATCTCCAGGACCTGACAAGATCCACCCAGAGTTTATTAAACACCTTGGCAGGAAAGGAAAAGAAATCCTACTTAAACTATATAACACGTGTTGGAGAATGACTGTACCTTCCGACTGGAAAAAAGCCATTATCATCCCGATTTTAAAGAAAAACAAACCCTCAAACAATATTAATAGTTTCAGGCCAATATCTTTTACCAGTGTTATTGCAAAAGTGATGGAAAGAATGGTGGCATCTAGACTTAACTGGTTCCTAGAATATTACAACTTAATAGTTCACAGACCGGCTTCAGACAGAATCATAGTACAAGTGAAAATGTACTCCTACTAAGCCAAGACATCAAGGAAGCTTTCAATAGAAAGGAGGATACCTTGGCAGTATTCATTGATTTTAAATCAGCATATGACTCAGTCTGGAGAAACAAATTAATTGAGAAGTTGCAATCAATAGGTGTGAAAAGTAATATGCTTAAATGGATAACTCAGTTTATTTCACAAAGATTTTGTGCCACAAAATATAATACATACATTTCCAAATATAAACACACCGAGGACTTCCACAAGGTGCTGTTCTGAGCACAACACTCTTTAACATATATATATAAATGACCTTCCATCAATAATAACAACTTTAGAAACCAAAATTGCTTTATTTGCTGACGATGTAGTCATTTGGACCTCAGGCTCTCCAAAAAACCCTGAATTAATTAAAGACAGAATAGAAACAGCCCTAAACAAAGTACATGAATGGAGCTCCAAAAACCTCATGACTATCAATGAGGAAAAAACAAATTATGAATTATTTACACTAAAATACAAACCAGTTAATATTAACATAAATTATAATGGTAAACCACTCAAAGCAGTTGATGATGCCAAATACTTAGGCATCACTTTCGACAGAAAGCTAAGTTGGAAAAAACATATAACAAACATCTCAGAAAAGGTTGAAAAGAAACTGCAGATCCTGAAAAGGTTAGCTGGTGCTAAATGGGGCTGCTCAAGGAGAGTCCTTAACACAACATACAAAATGTATGTTAAACCAAACCTCTTGTACTGTTCTGAAGCTTTAATAACGGCAGCAAATGCTAACATCAATAAACTTGAACAAATACAAAATCAGGCTCTTCGCCTAATCACTGGAGCAGTTAAATCCACACCTATTGATGCCATGCTTGCCTTAACACGGACCCCATCAATAACAACAAAATAGAAGAACAAGCATTGCTCCAACAGGAGAAAATGTTAAGACTGCCAAACTCTAAATGGACAGAAGAGAACCTCCCCCCTTCAATCCTTAAAACTCATAATAGTTTCCTAGAAAAGGTAACACAGATTAAATCCAAATTGAACATTCCTAACACCAGAGAAAATCTACTTATAAGAGAAAATCCATTGGAATTATTGCAACCTACCTTCAATTTGGAATTAATAGAGGAAATAAGTAAATCAGACACACCAAAAGAAATACAAAAACTTCTAGCTCTGGAAGCAATCAATACTAGGTATCCCACAGAATAATGGCTGCACATATATACTGATGGATCCTCCACGGAAAACCTTACTGGAGCTGGAGTCATGTGTTCACATTTTTCCTTTTATCATTCTGTTGGCAGAGACACAACAAATTATGATGGAGAAATAGAGGCTATGCACATTGCTCTCCGACAATTATTAAATCTTCCCTTATATAAATTTAACAAGGCAGTAATTCTTTCGGATTCTAAAGCTGCAATTCAGGGAATATGTTCAAATACTACAAAGAAGTCAACAAAAATTAGAGAATGCTACAAAATGTTAACACAACTCCAAAAACTTAATAAGACTGTTCATCTCCAATGGATTCCAGCACACTGTGGAGTCATGGGGAACGAAGCTGCAGATTCACTTGCAAAGAAAGGCACAACAATAAAACAAAAGTCTAAATTCAATTTCTCATATTCCTCAATAAAGCGCTTGATCATTAAAAAATTTTCTCATTCATACCTACAAGAAATAGAAACAAATGCCAAAGATAAAAAATGGATTACACTACTTTCCAACCCAGATATAATCCCCCAGAGACCAAGGAAAACAACGGGTGCAGCCTTCCGACTATTGACAAATCACGGCTGCTTAGCAAGTCATCTCTACAGAATACGTATCTCAGCCTCACCAATATGTGTCCTGTGTAACGATCCAGCAGAAATGAATGAAGACCACTTGAAGACCTGTGAAGCATTAAGATCAGAAGAAACTACAGTTCAAAAGTATTGGAAAGCACGAATGCTAATGGCTTCATTGCCAGATGCAAGACACTAGAAAACAACAATTTCTATTTAGGGCAAATTTGTACGCTTATCCGCAACAAATACTATAACTTTTGACAACAAAATAATGAATTAATATTATCTGATTGCAAAATTCTAACATTTGGCCCCCCCCTGGAAAAAAGTCTGCCGACGTTCATGTAAATATTACTTTGTAATGAAACAGCTAGCAAATACTAGATTACATAATGGTGCTGTTTTTATAAAGATTATTACATAGCAGCAGGAATAATGTTCTTACTGAAAGATGAAATGCTGTGATAGCAGACGCGATTCCTATTTACAGGGTCGTGGTTACAGAATGGAATGCATAAATCAATGTTCCTTTATCACAACTTATTTATTCATTAACATTTCGTTATTTTACACTCTCAGCACCATATTAAATAATCAAAGACCTTCACAATTATAATTTAGTAGAATCTACACTGGATAAAAGTTTGGTGAAAGTTCCATGTTCACACACTACCAAAAAACACGTCCTTTCATCTTGAGCACACAGACGCTAATGAAAATAGTCCTTGGCGTCTCTGACGCAACACCGCCATTTTTTTGTATTCATCTGCGCAAATAGTTTTTTATTGGTTGAACACAAAGTGACAAGAAAACATTGGCTATCCTGAATATTAAAAATAAGTCCCTGATACACCCAAACAAGAACTAGAAATTTATACACTCTTAAAAAAACATTTATATGAACGATTTTCTATCAGGGCCCAATATTTTGTCTCATATGCCCCTTGTTTTGTTTTTCAAGTTGTCACCTATATTTACAATCTTGAAACACAATACAATACTTCTCCCTACTCCTATGATTCAATCACTTTGTACAATATTTTTTTTTTTTTTTTTTTTTTTTCTTTACAGTCTTCTTCACTGTTTGTCTTTGTCTTTTGTTTTGGCATGATACAGCATGTCTTTATAAATTTCACATATTCAATTACTACACAATACATTCAGTTATTATACAATACATATTCAGTTATTGTACAACACATTTGGTTACTACACAACATGTCCAATTATTATACAATACATATTCAGTTATTGTACAATATATCCTGCTATCATACCACATATGTTCTGTTATTATACAATACATATTCAGTTATTACACAATACACATTCAGTTTTTGCATAACACATTTAGTTATTACTCAACATATTCAGTTATTACACAATATATCCAGTTATCATACAATACATATTCAGTTATTGTACAACACATATTCAGTTCTTATACAACACATACTCAGTTATTGTACATTTGACATTGACACAAATATAATTTAAGTGTATCATGGTTTATTATGTGGTTTTTGACTTGTATTCATTGCTATGAGGAGAGAAAAATGGGATACAAATTTTGAGCTAATGATTATGATCATGTTTATGGCAATATTTTATTCAGTTCTTTGCCTTCTTTGTCTTGTAAGTTTATTATGTATAGGCAGGTTGTTGAGTCGGTTCTTAAACTCTGATGTCACTAATGGTACTATTTTTCTTAATTGGGTTATTATTCATTGTTGTTTGGTTCAACATTTCTTCGAGCTTAGCATTGGCTATATTCATCTTAATTCATGGGCATTGTTTTTCTGATTATGGTTTTCCTCACTTCACTAATTGTCACTTCTTTGTCTCTTATTTCTGTAAGAGAAAACTTCTATACTTATAATTATTCTGTAATTGTATTATTTTTCTTCTCAATTTACCCTCGACATCTTTGTGTCGAAATATTATATCTTTGTCATCATAATTGATTCTTTTTTTTTTTTTTTTGTCCCTGACATCCTTATGTCAAAAACATATCTTCCGTCGCTATAATTCATTTATTTAATGACAATCAGTGTCCTCATTTGTCTTTGTTGACAATGCTCTTTGTGGTCGATATAGCCAATGACTATGTTGATTTTCTTCCTTGTTGTAATTCCTAGTCTGAACATAATTTTCTATAAGTAACCCATTAAAAATTGTTATCTTACTTCATCTCTACTACTCCTGCCTTACATATTTGTTGGCAAAGACTATTTGGTCCTTTCTTTGTATGGCTTTAATTTGTTTTTATGGTATCTTCCTACCAACTTGCCATTTGTATTCTGTAGCTCATACGTGTGGTCACCCAGCTGTTTTGTTATGACCAGTGGTCCAGTATACAATAGCTCCATCTTTCCAGATCTCTTCTCAGATGCCTTGGATGCTTTGTGACTTTTTAAGAGCACTTTTTCTCCAATTTGTGGGGACCATTTCCTGACGAATCTTTTTACCTTGTTCCTCCCTTTTTCAGCCTTTTGCTGCAATCTTCTGAATGCCAATTGACATTTTTCCTTCTCTGATAATTCTCTTTGGGCAGCCATCGTAGTGTCAATGTCAATTGTCAATCTTTTGGGTTTCGTGTTGGTCATCAATTCGATTGGGGCGAACTTGGTCGTGGGGTTCACCGAATGGTTAATCACCTCCTCTATATATCCGCATTTTTCCGTCCAGGAAGTGTGGTCTCTGTGGCAGAGTAGACGGAAATAAATACTTATATCCCTCATGATTCTCTCAGTCGGGTTTCCTTGGGGATAATACGCTGAGGAATAGTACAATTTTATTCCTAATGTTTCTAAGGTGTTCTGGAATAACTTGCTCTTATGCATTGTTGCATTGTCCGATAGAATACATTTTATCCTCCCATATTTTGGGATGTAGTCCTTGACGATTTTATCTAGGCAAGTTCTGCTTTTAATGTTCTTAATGGGGTATATTTTGGTGAATTTCGTGAAAACATCAAACATGACAAAGATGTATCTGTTTCCATCTTTCCCCCTTGGTAGCTCTCCATGCTCGTCAATACACACCAGTGGATTTCTCTCGTTCCTCACGAT
This sequence comes from Tenodera sinensis, assembly GCA_030765045.1. Taxonomy (NCBI): domain Eukaryota; kingdom Metazoa; phylum Arthropoda; class Insecta; order Mantodea; family Mantidae; genus Tenodera; species Tenodera sinensis. The sequence goes on along the minus strand of CM060963.1, from coordinate 169,792,415 downwards.
GGATTGTGGAACGACATCGTACCTTACATTAATTGGCTTGGCCTTCTGACATAGGTCGCATGAGGAAATTAACTTCCTGACTTTCTTGCCAAGATGTTTGATGTACAATACTTCCTCGATTGCAAGCATTGTTCTCTCAGTACCAGAGTGAAGCATCGAGTGGTGGAATGCCAAAATGACCCTGTCCTGTAAGGAATTTGGTACCATCATTTTCCACTTCCTTACGTCGCGACCATGCAATTTAAATAGGATGTTCCTAAATTTGCCTATCTTGGCTTCCAATTTTGGTATTATGTCTGGAGCCTTGTCGAATAGCCTCTTCAATTCAGGGTCTTCTTGTTGTAGCTTCGCTATGTTTTTGAAGTCTTGTAAGATTTCGTTGCTTTCTTTGCTATTTATCTGCATGATTTTAATTTCATGGTGTGGATTGTATATCGTCTCGGGTATGTGACTCTCCGACCTTAACCTTGACAATAATAAGTCACTGAAAATGTTCTCCTTCCCCGGGATATGTTTGACCTCTATGTCGTGTGACGTTATCTCATGTATGTACCTTGAGATTTTGGAGTTGGTTAGCTTGCATTTTTGAATGAAGGACAGGCTTACGTGATCTGTATATATAATTATTTTATAATGATATATATATTGTCTGAACTTTTGTAACGCAAAATGGATTGCACCTATTTCTAATTCGGTTATGCAGGCATTGGCTTCTATCTTGTTTAAAAATCTAGAAGCTGTGGCAATCACATGTTTGTTGCCATCTGCATCTTCTTGTGCTAATATTGCTCCATATGAGTGCGCACTAGCATCGGCGTATACTAGAAAAGGTGAATTTAGATCCGGTCGTTCCAGGAGAATACTGTGCTTGAAAAGTTCTTTGATATTCTCAAAGGCCACCTGGTGTTCAGCATTTCATTCCCACTTAGTATCTTTTTTCAACAGTGCTCTAAGGGGTACCAATTCCTTAGCGTAGTTGACCACGAATTTTGACTGGTACTGTAAAATGCCCAGAAACCTTCTCAACTGTTTTAAGTTACGTGGGGGTGGTATATGCTCTATGGCCTTGACCCTCTCTGGATTAGGTTGTATACCATCAGGTGTAATGATGTGGCCTAGAAATTCAGCCTCTTTGACGAAAAATTCACACTTTTCTAAATTTAGGGTCATGTTGCTTTCCTGGAACCTGGATAATACATAATCTACGTGATGTAAGTGCGACTCGGGATTCTTGCTGTATATCAAAAAATCGTCGACATATTGCGTTACAAAAGTCTCGATGGTATCCCCAAAAACTTTGTCTAGAGCCCTCAGTAGTGCACTGCTACTGGTCGATAGTCCAAAGGCACATTTTAAAAAATGGTGTACCTTTCCTTTGTGCAAGAAACAGGTATATTTCCTGACATCTGGATGAAGAGGAATTTGCCAGAATGATGCTGTCAAGTCAAGACTTGTAAAATGTTGACCTCCCTTCAATTTCGATATTAGTTGGTCTACCCCCTCAGGCCTGTAATGATCTGGCAAGGTATGTGCATTTATCTTCCTTGCGTCGATGGTCATCCTCAATTTTCCCTCTTTCTTATGGACCCATACCACTGGATTCACATAACATGAGTCCGACGGCTCTATTATTCCGTCCGCTAACATTTTCTGGATCACTCTGTCAGCTTCCTCCCTGATGGAGTTGGGGATGGGCCTGGATTTATGTGAATAGGGGGTGATATCTGTTACTGTAAAAGTATGTACTTACTTATTACACGTACCTGGCTTTTTATTAAAAACTTTCCTGTTTTTAACCAATATTTTCCTAAGTTGGTTCTTTTCCTCTTCAGAGATGCCATGTGCCCCCCGGACCTTCTCATCGATTAGCTGTGACATCGATTCTTCTCCATCTGTTGGTAGTGGTTCAGGTTGGTAGTTGTCCGAGGTAACATACTCGTCTTCTGTGCAGATCCAATGGCTGCAAACATTAGTTTCCTCCTCGCTCGTCCAACCTGTTTTCTTTTTATTTACCCTTAGGTCTACCAACCTATTCTCGTGGACATTGATGTTCTCCACAAAGAATTGTTCATCCGGATGGATCCCTGTCTGGTCTGGTTCCTCCTGGCATGTTTCTTCCTCCAGGAACTTTGCAGTGCATTCTGAGGCTCCTTCCTTAATAATAAATTCATGTAGGTCATAATTAATCACCGACCTCCAAAGGTTAAGCAAATCACTGCCAATGATTAGGGTAGCTGTTAGTCTAGGTATTACCAGGGCAATAAAATCGAACTTCCAACTTCCGATTTCTATTACCAGCCTTACCTGGTATTTAACATGTTCCTTTTTCTTGCCAATTGCTGTGCTGCAATACACTCCACACACAGGCAAGAATTCAGCATTTCTTTTAGTTATCAGTTCCTGGAATAGCTGTTCATCACATACTGATGTGCTGGCTCCTGTATCAATCATCGCTGGCAATTCGATACCCCATACCTTCAGCCTAATCATTGGTGGATTGGTTATTTCCTTTCTTTCACTCGCCTGTCTTCTCAAGGTACCTACATTACATTGGTCAATATTGCCCCTACTGCCACACAGGTCAACTTCCGGGACACAAAGTTGACTTGTACTTAGTTTTCCTGGACGTTGGAGGTGATCGTCGTTTCTGTATTCTGTGCAGCATCGGTCCTATCCGGCACATTTTCATTCTGTTCCTGTTGTCTTACGTTGTCGGTGTTCCATTGGTTTCTGCCCCTTTGACGTGAACCCCTATTGTATGACGGCCTTTGGCTGTTCAAGTATTCCCTACAGAATCGTATATGATTCACTTGATGGGTACGGTCTCCTGGTCTTCCACGATCATATCTATGCGTTCTGTATCTCGATTCACCCCTCGGTATCGTGTCGTGGTACCGCTGTCTTGTGTTCTCCATCCTCTCGCCATGATTATGTGGTTGTGGGAAATGGTGTGCCCCTCTCCCCCTTTCATGGGTGCTCCTAGTATTTCTATGTTCTCCCTCACTCTGGTTGTTCGTAGCCGTGTTCCGGTTTAGGATGGGTGAGTTTGGGTGACCGTTCCTATGTCTATGCTCATTAGGCCGACCATTTTGTGTTTCGAAGGCTGTCAGCAATTCTATCATATCTGCAAAATCTACTGGCCTCGCAACAATTAACCCTGTTCTCACTGTGTCTGGGAAATGTCTTGTTATGCTGGTAATTAGTTCTGCCTCCGACAAGTTGGGGTCTAATAGCTTTCCTTTGTTGGCTACTTTCATAAAATAATCGACTAGCGACAACCCTTTGGTTGGATCGTATCTACCTGTCGCTAGCTCTACCCTAGTTTGGTTTTGTTTAGCTGGGCCCCAATACCTTGATAGGAATAAATTTCTGAATGAGCTATACGACTCATGACCAGCTAGTGTTAACCTGAGCCATTCTAGCGCCTTGTTTTTTAAGCTTTTCTTAACTATCATCATCCTAAGCTCGTTTGGTATCCTTTTCACTTTAAAATATTCTTCCATCTCTTTAACAAAGAGTTTTGGATCGTCTCCCTTCTCCTCGTCAAATGTAGGTGGTGTGATTTCATGTAATATGCTGTTGGTGTAACATGTGTTATGTGTTGTGTCATTGTTTGGTTGTGAACCTCTTTCTCTGTATGGTGAGTCAACATTTTGTACATTATTCAAGTAACTCTCATCTTGTACATTACTTACATTTAAATCATCTTGCCTTTGTAATGCATTCACAACATCATTTACATTAGCCAAACTTTCTTTCCCTTTTTTCATTTCTTCACAAATTGATTTTAAATCATTCTTTATTTCTAAGTGGCTTTGTTTCATATCATTTATAGCATCCTGTTGTGAATGCATCACATCATTCATTGTCTTAATTTTAGGAATTACAATTTGTTCTACAGTTTCATTAATAATGTATTTCTTTACTACCTCAATCTCTTTCCTTAATTCCTCAGTTATTTCTGCTTTTACATTTTTAATCTTACAGTCTACACTTGCATTACATTCTGTTATTTCCTCTCTACACCTAACAATTTCTCCTTCTAACACAATCTTATTCTCTCTCATCTCTGATTCTATCTTTCCCATCCTATCTCCTACGATTTCTATCCTAGCTTCTAAGGCTTCCTTTGTTTCGTTTAAGTTTTTATGTACTAATTTTAAATTAGTTTCCATTACTTTCATATTTTCTTTACACTCCTGTCTTCCTAATTCTATTTTCTGTTCTAAGTTCTGTCTACCTAATTCCATTTTCTGTTCTAAGTTCTGTCTACCTAATTCCATTTTCTGTTCTAAGTTCTGTCTCACTTCCTCCATTTTCTGACCTATCTCTTCCTTATTCTGTTCCAGTTTCTGACCTATACTCTGACCTAAACTTTGTTCCATGTCCTGTTTTAATTCTGCATTATTTTGTTCCATTTTCTGACCTAGTTCTACCTTGTTTTGTTCCATTTTTTGACCTAAACTTTGTTCTATGTCCTGTTTTAATTCTGCGTTATTTTGTTCTATTTTCTGACCTAATTCTACCTTGTTTTGTTCCATTTTCTGTTCTAGTCTTTCAAACATGATCATTAATAACCTTTGGTCTTTGCTTATTGCTAGCTGTTCCTCACTTTCTAATTCTACCTGATAACTAGGCCTATCTGCCCCTTCCCCCACTCCTGTTTCTATCTCTTTTCGCGACATTTTAATTTCTTTATCCAATTCACTTAAGGTTAAAAGTCCCACTACTTTGCCGCTTCTCAGTAACATAAAAATGGAAATAAAATGTATGTAAAAACAAAAATTTTTGATCCTACTTTCTTTTCCGTTGGTTCTTCGTCCAGTTATTTACGTCTCCTGGGTAGTTGGCTTTGCTAGATGATCTCCGGTGTTTTTCCCACGTTGATTCTCCGTGTATCGATGTTCTGTTGGTGATATCAAACGATGGTCTAATGGCGTCTTTTTCCTGCGCGATGGGATGGCGTCAGTTGGTGTTTATTGTAATTTCAATTTTCGTAATTTTGCATTCCATTCTAAATTCGAGCCCCACGTTGGGTAAGCCATTTTGGTGCTGTTTTTATAAAGATTATTACATAGCAGCAGGAATAATGTTCTTACTGAAAGATGAAATGCTGTGATAGCAGACGCGATTCCTATTTACAGGGTCGTGGTTACAGAATGGAATGCATAAATCAATGTTCCTTTATCACAACTTACTTATTCATTAACATTTCGTTATTTTACACTCTCAGCACCATATTAAATAATCAAAGACCTTCACAATTATAATTTAGTAGAATCTACACTGGATAAAAGTTTGGTGAAAGTTCCATGTTCACACACTACCAAAAAACACGTCCTTTCATCTTGAGCACACAGACGCTAATGAAAATAGTCCTTGGCGTCTCTCTGACGCAACACCGCCATTTTTTTTGTATTCATCCGCGCAAATAGTTTTTTATTGGTTGAACACAAAGTGACAAGAAAACATTGGCTATCCTGAATATTAAAAATAAGTCCCTGATACACCCAAACAAGAACTAGAAATTTATACACTCTTAAAAAAACATTTATATGAACGATTTTCTATCAGGGCCCAATATTCTGTCTCAATAATATAAAATCTGAAATATTGATATAAGGAATTGATAAATCAGACCTCATCAAGAATGCTACAGTTGTCCCTGGAAACTAATTCCCAATATCCACAAAGTCTGGATATGAATATAATATACTAAAGACTCCCTTAAGGGCCAGGTGTATGAACTTGGAATACATTTTGGGATACCCAATATAGGGAAATGTAGCAATGAGTTGTATGATGCATTTTATTTCTTGGATAGCTATTCAACTGTTTGCAGATTTAAAAGTAATATCTTCTGTAGCAATTTGCATTGTTTTCACAATCAGCTACTTCTAAACTATTATTTGAACTGTTACAATACTGTGGAATAATTATGACCTGCTCCTAAGGATGTTTGGATGCAAAATTGTTATTTTGTAACTAGGTTATGTCGAACACAAGTACCTGGACTAGACTTCTTGCAATAGGACCTAACCTCACTTTTTGAGCATAGATGTATATTAGCACAAGACACAAGTTTTCTTTCATGCTCAAAATAGCTAACTGCACCGTATTTCTTTGAAGACCTTCTTAATTAGTTTTGAGATTTGTCTTTTAACTGTTGCTAACATCACTGTCAGCTGAGGATATAAAAGAATTGCTGCATTGCAATAAAGTACATAATTTGTTTGCTAAGCAAGCATTATTAACCAACTGAAACATTGGAAAGTTACATACAAGTGGGGCATTAGAAAACCGTTCCATTGCAGCGTGCACTTTGCTAATCGCAGTACTTAATGTAACAGCTAGAAGTGCCCAATCAAAGCAGGAAGATTGTTTTACTGATCATATTCTTTATTCAATCAAAACTTGTTTGTAATGTCGTCTAGCTGCTTGATGTGAAACTCAGACAAGCAACAGTGATAAGTGAGTTTATCTTTGCATCGGTGATAAGTGAGTTTATCTCTGCATTTGTTTGGAGTAAACTCGGATTGTAAACATGTAGACAGTATGAATTTGTTCTTGAGTGATTTAAACTTAATTTTAGATTAGATACAGGAGCTCTAAAGGTTTCTACTTGTCTGGACATCACCGGCACCTCCCTCCCACATCAAAGCATTTATCATTTGCACATGACCTCCAAATACCGAGTTTCACACAGCATGTTGCCAATGTTAACATTTGTGACAAGCGGTTGCAGCCTTCCGACTATTGACAAATCACGACTGCTTAGCAAGTCATCTCTACAGAATAGGTATCTCAGCCTCACCAATATGTGTCCTGTGTAACGATCCAGCAGAAATGAACGAAGACCACTTGAAGACCTGTGAAACATTAAGATCAAGAAACTACAGTTCAAAATTATTGGAAAGCACGAATGCTAATGGCTTCATTGCCAGATGCAAGGCACTAGAAAACAACAACATTTGTGACAATGTCACAAGTATGTTTTAGTGCCCTACGAAGTAACCAGTCTGTAACCTTTTATACATTGCTAATGGAATAGACCGGCTGCAGCACGAACTGAAGTCAGCTGATTCTTCTAGTCTGGTCACAACTGAAGTAAAATTAGTTGCCTGATACATCCCTATTTTGAACAAATTGCTTATTGAACTTGTACAAAAGATAGTTATACTGTGATGCTATACAATGTTAGCCATGTTTAATAATAATAATAATAATAATAATAATAATAATAATAATAATAATAATAATAATAATAATATTATTTATTATTATTATTAATTATTATGATTATTATCATCACTATGCAACTCTGATTCACACTATAGTCTCTCTTGTTAGCCACACTTTACATTGCTATGCATCATAGTGATTGGCTACACTGTATTTTGTTTATCTTGGGTAGCATTTAACTTCATTGTTTCCATAAAACTATTGTGCTGATAATATTCTGTTATATTGTATTAGTAACTGTTATTTGGTGTCATTGTTCTAGATATCCAAATTATCACAGTGCAATATTCCTTCTCAACTTGAATCTCATTGCCATTGTGTTCATTTATCGTGTTAAGCATTTTGGTTCTCAAAAGCATAAAGAAATTTTTTATAGGTATTGGATTGTCCAGCACCTAAGCAGACATTTCTTTTTAGTGTGGGAATAATAACTTCTTCCCATGTGGAATTCTGGAAAAATTATTCCATGGTTATTCTCTTGATAGGTCTATTCCGGTGTCTTGCAGCACAATTTAGCATCTAACTTGGAAGAGATCTTCCAAGCACATACAGCTGGTGCTAAGTAATTTAAAAGGAGGCACAGAACGAGCTGCAACATACAATATGTTCCCTCAATGCATAGTGCAAGATCAGAGCTAATTTTGAAGTTGAATTGAAAGCATCAGCAACTGCATTACAAACGTTCTTTACAAACTTCAAATTAGGGGAGAGGGGTGTGATGATTGAAATTTCTATTTTGCACAATTTTAAAGCTACATTTTTTACGCATATGAGCCATTCCATGTCAAATCGCACAAAATTTGACCTTCATGTCTCCGATTTCATTAATATTAAATGTACGTGTTCTATGAATGAAAAAATGATACCCCTATTTTTTTGTTTGTCTGTAAATTAATTATTTTGGTAAATATAAAGCATTAAATTTTCGGATATTTCTCGCACACCGTTCTACATAAACATAAATATCTCTGGTATTATTTTTCAGATAAATATGACCTGTAGCTCATTTTGAACATTGAAATGTGTACTTTATTTACACGTTAAACTAAAAACAATTAGTTTGATACTTCCTATTTTTACAAGGCCATTAACATTATAAACATCATTAACAATACTTACTGTACCTTAAAAATTTCCGGGAAAATTTTTAAAACGTAGCTTGATGTCATGTAATCCTAGAAAAGGTTGAGAATGGAATTCTAAATACATGCAGAGAAATTAAATAACTTACCAAGCCGTGCAAACTGGAGTCACGGCTAGAAGGTACACAAACCGCGTGCAGCTGATTGCGTCTCATATATTGCACTTCCATCAAGGTCAAACTCTTAGCATAAACACTGAAATGGCTCATTTCACGTCAAATCAAAATTTTTGAAACTTGACATACTATTTGCTCCAATTTTATTAATCTTATCAATAGATGAGATTAAATCTGTATGTTTTCTTTTTGGTGTGACACGTTTATTTTGCACTTTATTAATATTATTTTTACGGTATATTCGCATACTGTATAATATAAAAATCATTATACCGAATACTATTTGAAGTTCAGAATTTTCGTGGTTGCAGCAGTCTAAAGTAAAAAAAAAAATAGCAGTTTTGCATGCCATTGTTTTAGGTTCACTCAAAATATAAAATAGGCCCCTTTTAGGGGGTAGTATTTTTAAAACACATTTTAATTACTAAACGCTTACTTTTAAAAAACTGAGAAACTATAATTATAGTCAGAAGTATTGTGCATTGAACTAAACTCGTTTCAGAATGGGATTCGAATAAGATGTGATATAAATACTTTACTAATGACATGTGCGTGGTGAGTCACTTGTATCGACTGAAGAAAGTGCTGTGAACACATGGGTGAGGTGTCATTGTACATCCGGTGTTTATTGTTTGCATAATATAATTTTATCTTTAGTTGACTTTTAGTGTGAGCTGTGGTGTTGATTGTGCTTGTGTATAATCTTGGATGATTTGGTGCAACGGAGTTACGGCTGCTGTTTTAACCCATTCAAATTAGTTAATCACAGAGTTCGTAATAAAAAGCTGAGACCAGTGACGTCAGCAATGCTGATTAAACTTAAATTAGAAGACTTAAACTTATCTCGCGATTTGAAATTTTGTGATAGTTGCCGCATGAAAATTTCAAAACTTCCAAAGAAACAAACCACCACCGAGTTGTGGCTAGTGCTAGTGAAAGTTTGGTAGAACATGATAGTGACAGGTCCTCATCCTCTAGTGACGCAGTAAGTATGGTCCAAACAGATGTAACAGATAAACTGAACAACAGTTTGGCTGCAGTAGGAGAATTTCCAAAAACGAAAAGAAAAAAAAACTCGAAAAACGCTACCCTAGAGAGAAGTTGCAGAAAATACCACAGGCCATTGCCTGTGAAAGCAGAAAATATTTGCTCTGCTTCATATGAAACTTCAAATAATTGTGAAATAATACAAAAATTAACAGATTCTTTCCATGAAACGGGTGACAAAAATCTTAAAATACAAATACTGACGATTTTTGACAACTGATCGTACAATAAAATAAAACATTTTGGTGTCTCAACTCACATGATACGAATATCCAAACAGCTGGCCAAAGAAAGGGTAATTTTAGCAACCCCGTACCCCAAGTCCGGAAAACGTTTAGACCTTACAAAAGGTTTCTGAATTTTATTCAGCGTTTAGTAGTTAAAATATATTTTAAAAATACTACCCCCTAAAAGGGGCCTATTTTATATTTTGAGTGAACCTAAAACAATGGCATGCAAAACTGCAATTTTTTTTTACTTTAGACTGCTGCAACCACGAAAATTCTAAACTTCAAATAATATTCAGTATAATGATTTTTATATAATACAGTATGCGAATATACCGTAAAAGTAATATTAATAAAGCGCAAAATAAACGTATCACACCAAAAAGAAAACATACAGATTATTTAATCTCATCTATTGATAAGATTAATAAAATTGGAGAAAATAGTATGTGAAGTTTCAAAAATTTTGATTTGACGTGAAATGAGCCATTTCAGTGTTTATGCTAAGAGTTTGACCTTGATGGAAGTGCAACATATGAGACACAATCAGCTGCACGCGGTTTGTGTACCTTCTAGCCGTGACTCCAGTTTGCACGGCTTGCTAAGTTATTTAATTTCTCTGCATGTATTTAGAATTCCATTCTGAACTTTTTCTAGGATTACATGACATCATCAAGCTACCATTTAAAAGTTTTCCCGGAAATTTTTAAGATACAGTAAGTATTGTTAATGATGTTTATAATGTTAATGGCCTTGTAAAAATAGGAAGTATCAAACTAATTGTTTTTTGTTTAACGTGTAAATAAAGTACACATTTCAATGTTCAAAATGAGCTACAGATCATATTTATCTGAAAAATAATACCAGAGATATTTTTGTTTATGTAGAACGGTGTGCGAGAAATATCCGAAAATTTAATGCTTTATATTTACCAAAATAATTAATTTACAGACAAACAAAAAAATAGGGGTATCATTTTTTCATTCATAGAACATGTACATTTAATATTAATGAAATCGGAGACATGAAGGTCAAATTTTGTGCGATTTGACATGGAATGACTCATATTTGAGATGTGTAACATTTGTTTCATTTTTTATTTCAGTTTGTTAATTATTGAACATTGTCTTTAAAAAAAATTGAAAATTTCAAAATGAAATACTCTGCATTTTATTAAAAATAGTGTGAATTTTTTTCACAAAACCAAAAACTTATTTAGAAAAAAGAACATTTGTGGAAATTATCTTATTGCTTATTTCCTTATTGTTGCAAGGGAAATGTTAGAATACAGTAGATTTTGAGCGATAGTCAAATCTTTTTAAAGTTTTGAGAACCCGTTCTCTTTGCGTGCTTAACATATAAAAAATTTAAGTTTTCCGAAACTGACACAAATAGCAAGGAATGTCTCTGAAATGGTTCACTCTACAAAAAAATTTATTTGGGCATAAATTGTGATTTAGCGAGATCTACATTTTTTGTAGCGCAAGATTTTGTCTATCTCTTACTGTTTAGGAGTTATTCAAAAGTTATCCAGAATAAACAGGACTACACAGGCGATAGCCAGAAAATTCAAAGTATACATTTCATTTGTCATAAAAATATCTTGAACATATGCCATTTGAATCAAAATCGTTAGCCATTTTGAGGAAAATCAAAATTTTCTAAACATTTTCCATGTTAAGGGTAGTTAAGGCTGGGGCTATTTTCTTCAAAATCTTCATATCACATCCTTCAAAGACATTAAACTCAAATACCAACTTTGGTTTTTAACTGACTCTTCATTCTGGACTTGTGCTGTCCACAGACTGACAGACATACTCATGTCCTGGACCTTCCTAAAAATGTTTTTCAGGGAGGTCTCAAATCATGTTTCTGGTGAAATCTCAACATCAAATTTTTGGGTGGAATACAATACTTCCTCTATCAGTAGAGGAAGCAAAAATTAACGTATGTGATTTGTAGTATATTAACTGAAAGGGAAATTAAAAAAATATTATGAACTGCATAGTAAAAATTTTAAAAATTTTGCAATCAATACACACATTTTATTTTTCATCTTAGAAAGTACTAAGTTATTCCTAAATACCATAAATTAGCTTTTATCATGCTTTATGTAATGAGGGTGAAAATTTTCTTCTAGCACCTAAGTTGTGAATGTTAGTTATTTCATTTTGAATGAATGAAAGTGTAGCAAAACTTAAGTGCAGTATAAAAGCTCATAGCAGTTGAAATGAAGACCTTAGAAGTGACCAACTTTATAAGTAGCTTATTGTGCTTTTTCATCTAGTCATTTTTGCTTTGTCTACTGGTAAGTAGGGGAAGTATTGTATTCCACCCAAAAATTTGATGTCAAGATTTCACCGGAAATATGTTTTGAGACCCCCTGAATCCAAAAAAAGCATTTTTAGAAAAAGGTCCGTGTGTGTGTGTGTCTGTGGACCGCATAACTCAAAAATGAAAAGTTGGTTAAAAACCAAAGTTGGTATTTGTTGGTATTTAAGTTTAATGTCTTTCAAGGATGCGACAGGAAGATTTTGAAGAGAATAGCCCACCCTAAGCTGACCTTTACATTGACAATTTTTTGAAAATTTTGATTTTTCTTAAAAATGGCTACAACAATTTTGGTTAAAAAGTCATATGTTTGAGATATTTTGTTGACAAATGAAAAGTATATCTTGAATTTTCTGGCTATAGTCCCTGGACGACTTTTGCATAATTGGTAAACCGTTAGATTGACAAAATCTTACTGCACAAAAAGTGTAGATCTTGCTAAAATACACAATTATTGTCCAAATAAATTTTCTTGTAGGGTGAACCATTTTGGAGATATTCCTTGTTATGTGTTTGAGTTTCAGAAAACAAAACTTTCCGAAATGGAACGTCGCTGCTCATTTTTTTATATGTTAAGTGTGCAAAGGGAGCGGAATCTCTAAGCTTTAAAAAGATTTGACTATCGCACAAAGCCTACTGTATTCTAATATTCCCCTTGTACCTACAAGGAAATAGGCAATAAGATAATTTGTACAAATGTTTATTTCAACTAACACAAAGAAGATATAGGAATAAGAGTTTGTAAGAATAGTTAGTACAAGAGTAGAGAAAGTCATGTGAGTGCAACACATCAGATTTTTTCAACTATTCTGTTGCTATGTATGCAACTTAACACTGTAAACGAACTGTGCTGAAGTCTTTACACCAATATATTTATACTAGACTTTGTTTATGCTGTAATATGTTGGTAATTAGATTAACTACATTGTGAGAAATTATCTGAAAATACTTTGTAACACACAAACTAAAACCCCTAGTGCAACAGCCCATGAAGGGCCAAGGCTTGCTGCCCAACTGCTGTGTCCCCCTGCCCACTACAGGCATTATTGGTGGGGTGCAGTACTTGTAACACTCATGGTTACTATAAACAAAGAAACACAAAGGCAACTTTAGAGTATGTGCACTCAGAGAAGCCAACAAAATAAACACGTTTTTAATGGTCCCTACTCACTCTGTAAAAGTCAGATAATTTGTTGTTAAATGGCATCTATCGAACTAATCCTCAACAGAAAAGAAAAAAAATTCCACTATAATTGGTAAAAAAAAAAGTGGGACATTTTTTACTTCAGGCAATGATTTCATCACCTTAGCCGTGTGAGGTTTGAAAATATTGAGCTTTCGGCCATTCTAAACTCCATGGCCTTCGTCAGAATGAAATGACCGTTATTTTCCCGCTCCCCCTATATATACAATGTTAGATGAGAGGGGGTTGCGTTGCCCTGGCCAATGAGCGGGTGACGATTTGTGATTGGGCCTGCTGTTTCGGGCTATGTTTGTCACCGGCCACAGTGTTTTCTTGAGGGTCAGTACTTGGACCAGAATCACTATAGTTGCTGTTGTGAATGTGTTTCATGGCTATTGTCCAGGCAGGGCTTAGCTGAAGACCGCGGTCCCTGTTGTAATTGTTTGGATGTAGTTTGATTTGAATGGCTTCCTTAATGACTCTGTCCCAGTATTTATCCGTATGCTCCAGAACTTTGATGTCTTCAAAGTTTATTTTGTGGACATACTCTATACAATGCTCGGCCACTGCTGACTTATCTGGTTGTAGGAGCCTGATATTGCGTTGATGTTCTTTACACCTTTCTTCTATTGTGCGTCCTGTTTGGCCTACATACACTTTACCACATTCGCAAGGAATCCTGTAAACTCTAAGGTATTCTTGTCTCAAACAAGATCTCCCGCATACTCGCTAGGTATAACATCAAGACCTTCTTCACACCTCCAAAGAAGATCCAAGAATACCTTAGACCGGTTTTGATATATGATGTAATTAGAGCAACTTATAGGCACTGTAGTGCTTTAGAACTTCACATATATGTACAGCAAGTCACCTAGTTCTTTTTTTTTTTTTTTTTTTTTTTTTTTTAACAAAAAACGTGAAATTTGTCATTTTTGGCCATATTTTCACTGCTTAAGAGCAGACTTGTAAGCTAATCAATGCTCTGGTGCATCAGAACTCCCCCCCCCCTGCCCTGCCTCATACACACTCCCACACCACACACCCCCCATAAAGAAGGTTATGAGAAATAAAACAAATACATCACAGCAGACAAGAACAAGATTAGAAAAGAAAAAAAAAAAAAGAAATATCAAAACATTGGTGAATACACTGACAAAATTGAACTTCTTTCATGGAAAACAGCAGTAGCACTTCTAAGATTGGAAATTGGCCATGACTGCTCAGTAGATCAGCTCAATGGATGGGACTTGTGTTGGGAATAGGATGCTCCTTTTGTGGAGAGAATGTGCACTTAGGTGAGGAGCATTTGCTACATTGCAAATTGCTTAACCCAAAGTAAAGGACAAGATTTCCAGCTGATTGTTACACACAAAATTTCTTGGGGCACGAGACCTTTGTGTTACCATTGTATGGGCCCTTGTTTGGTCTCTGAATTATGATGGGCCCATGTTTCATCCCCTGTAACAATTCCAGTTTTCTGGGATTGCTCTAAGCATGTCCAAATTATCTTTAAGTTGCTGACAGCATGCTTTCTGCTAGGGTGTGGCAGTCATCAGGAACTGACCTTTGACATCAGGGCTGTATGGATGTTGCTGAAAACTGTGCCAGCTGAAATACCCAGTTCATTTAAGTTACAGCATCGCTACTAGGACAACTTTAGATTCATCAGCACTAGCAGGAAAAAACAGCTATATGCTTATGTTATTAAAGTGTGAAATAGCATGACTTGATTTATCTGCCTTGAGTCAAGGATATGAGGGGATGAAAGTTCATTTTGCTGACATATGTCCTATATACCTTCCTATAAAATCATGGTTTCATATGCACACAACCAAGTACACGAATTCCCATTGCTTTATCTAATGATTTGTGGAATGATAGCAGTTCTTCCCCAAAATTGATTCAGATGGGATGATGGATACTTAGGTGATAAATGTGATTTTTTTCGTGCTCTACTTGAGTAGAAAAAACGGTAATCAAAATACTCAGTCTAGCCATATGAATACTGTTACAACTTAAAAAGTGAAAAATGCAAATACCATTAAGAGATTTTAATGTGCTTTTAGTATGTTGTACTTACAAGCATTCATTACACATAGCACCAATGACTTTTCGAAATGGCCACCTTTTGCACTGATAAAGGCTCTGAGTCTTTGTGGCCACTCGTCTATGGCAAAATGGATAACATCCAGGGGGAATTTTGCCACTGCTGACTACAAGGAATGCTTTAAACTTCCAATGGTGGGTGTCTCCTCTTGCAGACAATGCCCTCAAGTAGTGACCACAGTTGGTAGTCCAAAGGTTTCAGGTCTGTCCTGTCACTGGGCCAATCTTCAGGCAAAATGAAGTCAGGGACATTATGCTGAAACCACCCTTGAGTTGACCTAGCCTTGTGGGCTGGAGCAGAATCCTGCTGTGAAGTCCATGGTTGGTTTTGATACAATGTGCCACTCAAGTTCTTGACAATAGGCTCCAAAATGGTGCTTTTGTACACTCTGACACTGGTTTTAACACCTTTTACATAGAAATGCAGCTGAGTGGTGCCAGAATAATTCATCCCCCACCACACCATCACTGAGAAGGGATCATGGCCCCTCTGAACTTTAGGAACCTTATTACTGGCTCCCCGAGATGATGTGTAAACCCTGTCATTTTGCATTGAAAGACTTTCTCATTGGTGAAGAGGATGTTCCAATGACCATTTTGTGCGTATTACTGCAGGAGACGACATTTAAGCACACTCAGCTTCTCTAGGCGTGTCAAGATGTCCTTCACCTGGGCTATAGGCCCTTAGTTCAGGGTCCTCTGACAGAAGCCTGGACGTTGATCTTTTTGAAATGGTCATTTCACAGGACAAGATAGCCTGCTTCCACGCCAGATTTCTCCAAACATGAGTTGCCACTGCTTATTTTGCAGCTAGTCCTGACACTGCATCGGCGACCCTCCCTTGGATGATCCTACACCATGCCGGTTGCAGTAAATCGTTCAATGGTCCGATACACAAACATATGACTGATTTTTAGCTTTTGTTGCATCTTGAAAATGTAAGATTTTCCAAATTTATGCAATGCTATGATGGCAATGCGATTTTCATAATCACCCCATTCCATGTTGAAACTTGGAGCTAAATGCTTCCTCTTTCAACGATAAGCTAACAATGGTTCAAGGTTAATGTATGCACACTGGCAGTTGTTTACATGCCAAACTGGTTGTACAGTGTGTATCTAAAGTTTGTAACATATTTATGGCTAGACTAGGTATAGACAATTAGCATTGTTTGCCCATATTAAATTTGACAAATTGAATTTCATGCATGTTCTTTTGAGTTGTTGGATAAAATAATGTAAATTACAGTACCTTTTTATTGCAATATTGACAAGATACTTATTGCTGGCATTTCCTGGTGTGTGGTCAATCCACTGGTGTATCAGTGCACTTTTTGATGATTGAACCTTTGCATCATATTCACGGTTTATTTATGCACACACATAAATGTATACCTGAACCATTTGTTAAATTTGCACTGAAAGAACATTGAAGTAGGTAGTCACACAAAAACATAGAAACAATGTGTACAGCTGTCAGAATAGTTTGGTAGTAGCTCATAAACTAAAACATAAACATCATAAACACACATTGTTTATGAGAACACTTATGATTAGAAATATGAGGTCTTACCAGAATATCTGTAATTTACATTTGTTCGAAATGAGTTACATTGTGCTAGATTTTTTCCTTAAAAGGTAGCAATTGAGACATTAAAATAAAGCATATTCATAAAAATACCTATTTGACCTTGAAAAGAAATCAAAGTTCAGACATTTAATTTTCCTACCTTTTTGGCCTTATAGGAAAAAGAAACAATATTTACTTATTTCATATTTAATTTGGGAATGAAAAGGAATTTCAGTTTTAATGTGAGCATAACTATAATCAAATAAGTATAGCAATTGGAAAGCATAAAACATGTTCATAAAAATACTTTTACAATATTGACATTTTATTGGCCTTTTGAAACCTTAAAAAAGTCAAACCTCAGACATTTAATCTTCCTACCTTTTGGGTTAGTCGGAAAAAAAAATGACTTATTTAATATTTAATTAAAAAACGAAAAGGAGTGTTTCAGTTTTAATGTGAGCATAAACCCCTGAAATCTAAGTCTTAGTAATTAGAAATTAAGTGCCTAAATAACATTGCATTTTTCTGCAAAAAAAAAAAAATGAAACGTAAAAATGTCTGAGCATTGTTACATCGCCAGTAATTCTTCTCCGGACAAATACTTTTCTTTTTAAATTTTATGTAAGGTTGCATTAAGAATGTTACCTTGCTAGGAAAGACTGTTTCATAATTTATTTATGCCAACAAACTTACTGTTGGTGTTTTTAAACACACAAGCCGTGTGTGGGCAATGTTTGAGAGGTAGAACCGGAACTTAAAAATTCAATGCCACAGCTGGGATTTTAACCACAGGCCCTCCGCTTACTAGGCGGGTGCTCTAACCATTAAGCTACTGTGACAACCTGCCAGAATGACATCGAATTCTCAAACCAGTTCGTATTTCTCCTGGTAAACCACATAGGCAGTCTCACATCAAAGACAATTACCCCAATGGTGACTTACTATGACTGTTTCATAATTTATTTATGCCAACAAACTTACTGTTGGTGTTTTTAAACACACAAGTCATGTGTGGGCAATGTTTGAGAGGTAGAACTGGAGCTGTGGCATGGAATTTTTAACTTCCGGTTCTACCTCTTAGACTGTTTCATTGTTTAACTAAAATTTGTATCTATTTTCTTTGCAGGCGGAGATAATCCTGAAGTCACTCCAGTGTCAGAAGTTACAACTGATGCCACCTTGCCACCAACAATCATTCCTACTAATCCAAATACCACATCAACTACTTCACCTACCACAACTACTTCAGCCTCCACGACTACTTCAACCACTACTGCTAAACCTACTACTACTACTACTAGCACTACTACAACTGCAGCAACAACCATGACTACCAGCATAGCTCCAAACACTAGTTCCACTGCAGCTCCACCTACAACTACTGTGGCACCACCAGAACCAAAGTCTTACGTTGGAAACTGGAATGTTACTGATTCATCCACAAATGAAACCTGCATCATGATTCACATGGCTATCATGTTTAATGTAACATATATGAACTTACAAAATAAGGTAAAATGTCATTTAGGCTATATAACTTAAATATAAGAGTCTGTTAAAAATATAGTTACAATGAAGCAGATTCTGCAAATAAATAATTTTGTCTTCAAGTGACTTGGGTATGAATCTGGTGTGGTTATGCTTTCTATTGCAAATAAATGTGAAGTCATAACTGATGTAATATCAACTGTGTGATACTGTTGGGAGGAGGAGGTCAGATCTGTGTAATCTTAAGGTGTGCTGCAGCCAAACACGAAGCAATGTGTGTTAAAAATTGAGGACAATGTAATGTCCAGCAAAAATGTAAATTCTCTTGTTCAGAGCAAATTTGAGATCTTTAAAATACTAGGTGACAAACCCACGAGGTGTATCAGAAAGAACATGAAACTGCTTATCACACATACATGGCAAGTCAGTGTATGTACACTGTTCAGATGCAAACATATCTTTAGGACAGCAATGTGTCGTAAAATGCCAGGTGCGAGAGATTATTCATTTGTGTTGCATTACTAACGGTACACCAACTTAGTTATATTTCCCTGTCTTAGTAAACAAATAGCGATCGGAGAGCTCTGGCAACCTAGGTCAACATGCCTGGTTGCTTTTCCGGGTAGTAACCAATTCTTTTTTAATGTTACTCCTTAGGCATGGTGCTGCAGTAATTATATGCTCCCTTATTCACCTTTTCTATTTTCCAATCTGTCCAAAGTCTGTGAGCTAGAATTGCATTAAAAAGTTGAACATAGTACAACCTCATAACTCATTTATCCATTATTGCGTGCATTGAATTTTCACAATTCTAGTGGAAAATGGCAAGGGCAAGTAGTTCTTAGCACCCATTTGACGATCCAGTTGGATGTGCATGTTCAACCCAGAAGTTTGAGTTGGTCTTGTATTTGGTTGGCAATGTTTTAACTCCTTTAAAGTATTGTGGCTTATTATATTTCCCAATAACCAGTGGAGGTAATTTATCAGAGCCATTTGCGTTGTGAGTGAGCATTATAGTCGCCCACTGCTTGGATTATGTACCACCATAGTACAGCTCACCTTTGAAGGTCAGAGTTTTGTGCAGTAGCAGATTAAAAAGCCTATTTGGTGAGTGCTGGAGTCTACACTTAAGTTTTTCCATAAAGACTTGTAAACTAAATTATGCTGATTATTATTTATTTATGCCAACAAGCTTACTGTTGGTGTTTTTAAACACACAAGCCGTGTGTAATACGAACTGGTTTGAGAATTTAATGCCATTCTGGCAATTTGTCACAATAGCTCAGTGGTAGAGCAGCCGCCCGGTAAGCGGAAGGTCTGTGGTTCAAATCCCAGTTGTGGCATTGAGTTCCAGTTCTACCTCTTAAATTATGCTGTTTCTTAGTGATTGATCCAGTCCTTGAAATCCCGAGTTTAGCAGCAATCTCCTTTAAATGCATGAGGTCGATGGAAGTGTTTGCCGTGTGAGCTTGTTTGAACAACATTGAAAGAGCAGTTTCTAGTTTTTCTAGAGGCAATCATTTTTAATGATTTCTTCTCCTTTGAGAAAGTGGCACATCTTGTAAAACATTTCTCAATGTTACTGCATTTTTTTACTAGGGTATTTAAAATTGATAGGCAAATTGAGATGGCAAATGCTAAATCAATGCGCATACCCACATGGTATCAGCTTGCATAAGAATGTCCTAGTTTCTCAGATGGAAAATACATCCTGCTACTTTTTAGCTGGATTTAGTGCCATTATTGAAAGCTGGATCACAGAATCTGATGAACTGAACTGCGAACATAAGGAAACCACAAAAGGGTATAATGGAAACACCACAGAACAAGTATCATCTGGTAAATGACCTCTTGTTGCTACAAGTGCAACATACTTGCAAGTATACATGAAGATGGCTGACTGAACATGATAATACTTCATTTAATGTAACTTGGGTATCTCACAGTTCCTTCGGCATGCGTTACACACATGATAGGGGAGTGGCACAGTGGTCTGTTGTCATGCCAACCAGGTTTGACCTTGAAGTAGTCAACAGACTGTGATGGGACTGTGTGGCCACAAAGTTTATAGGGTACTTTAAGGTCAAAGCTGGTTGTTTTGGCAACAGATCGCAGTGCCACTCCCCTACCACGTGTGTAACACATGCCGATGGAACTGTCAGAATACCCAATTTGTTAATTCAAGCGTAATGAGCACAATTGTGATGGCAACGAGCAGACACTTATGGAAACAAATTCAAATGGAAGTAGAATTGTGTGGTCAGCTGGTGGCACTATCAAGAGTATTGTGAGGTTGCAATATCTTAAGTGAGAAATTGAGGTTATTAACTGTGAAGCAATACAAATCTACAAAGGTAAACAAATATTTTAGAGGCTATAAGCTTCACCTATTTTGGTATTTGCTGCAAGTTCTTGAAATTAAATGCCAACTGCAGTTTTGTGATATTAATGTGCTACTTTTATTTATACTGGTTGCTATCATTACGGACGCTAAATCATTGAATATTTTTGTGTGTTACAAACCACTGAAAGCAAAACAACTTCAACAGAATCAATCGGCTGTATTTGCCACAGCTAATTTATCAATCTGTTTATTTAATATTTCTAAAATGTTCCTTTATTCTGGTTTCCAAATGAGGTTTAGTTTTACCAATGTAAACCCTGTCACAATCCAAATAGCTAAATTTTTAAATGACAGATTTTTTTATAGTTAGTCACATCCTTGAAAGAGAGAAAACAAAGTCAAGGTAACAGGTGTCATGTTTAATAGAAGTCTTAATTTAATGAAATGTTATTCCGTTTAGAAAAAATTCTGCATTTTATATTATATTTATTTTGAGGAACCATGTTCTTTAAACATTTTTGTAAATTTTCTGTTAGCCCACGGATGGTAGGTAAATTTAAAATTACAAAGTTTTATTGTTTGAGGATTGAAACTTCTTTAACAGCTTTTGATATTTAAATTTCTGTATTTTTTTTTATGTATAAAATCTGTATTAAAACCATTACCTCAGTGTTAATGTTTGTATACTGTGTTAAATTCTTCCATATCAGGGGATATATATTTAACCTATAAATTACTATAACTTCCCCTGGTTACTCTAAAAGTGTACTCCTCCTTTGGTGAAGGACTTCCATGTTTTCCTATCTTTTGCCATTCTCTTAAATTCCATAATTTTTGTTAGCTTTCTCCCCAATTCCTCTATACAATCTCATGTGTGACTCTGGGGCAGCCTCTCTGTCCTCCTCCTGGCTTTGCTTTCTTCCATATAAATTACTAAACCCACCAAATTTGTGTGAAAAAGGACAAGTTTTATGTAACTATCAGTATGAGTAGATTTTCTGTAAATGCCAAAATTCATTTGGTTGTGAAAGGTAGAACTGGAACTTAAAAATTCAATGCCACAACTGGGATTTGAACCACAGACCTTCCGTTTTAAGTTCCAGTTCTACCTTTCAAACTTTGCCCACACACGGCTTGTGTGTTTAAAAACACCAACAGTAAGTTTGTTGGCATAAATAAATAATAATTCATTTGGTTGTATTATCTTTAAATCCAGAAATGGAAGGCAGCCATTATTTTTGGTTTCCAAAGTGAAGTTTATGGCTTTACCTTGTAAATTTAAAAGTTTTAAAGCATCATTTATGTTTCTCAGAAACAATAGCAAAAATGTCATCTGTATTTATCTGTACCAGGTTTTAAATATTAAAAAAAGGGCTTTAATGATTTGTATTTCGGAAAAGCTCATTAAAAGATCAGTAAGAAATGGCTAAAGTGAGCCACACATTGCCAAGCCAGAAGTTTGTTGAAGGAAATTTCAAGTAAAATAGAAACATTTGACTTTCTCGATTAAAACAAGTGTGAATAAGTGCTGGGTTTGCACAGATTAAATGGAATAGCATTGGGACTGTTTACCCTGTATGAAAGTGTATCCAAAAGCAAGAGAATCAATCCTCCGTCTGTGTCCATGCAGTTCTAGGCATTAAATCATGGCTTAATGATAGCATATTGTGCATGTTGAAATATTGCACACTATCATCACTCATCCTCTGAAATCCATTATCATTTGTTGGGGGACTTGATCCAAACTGGAACTTATATATTCTGCCTTTCAAGAGTGTGGCCATT
Organism: Tenodera sinensis; assembly: GCA_030765045.1. Lineage (NCBI taxonomy): Eukaryota > Metazoa > Arthropoda > Insecta > Mantodea > Mantidae > Tenodera > Tenodera sinensis. The sequence continues at coordinate 169,769,832 of CM060963.1, read as the reverse complement.
CTTTTTTTCTATAACAATACATGCTTCAATTTGTACACTTTTGTTTTCATGTGTTCACATATAAAGGAATGGAGTATATAATTACATAAGAATCTGGGGTTTACTAATGACTGAGGTTAAAATAGTTTAAAAATCTTATAGTACTCCTGAATTATCATAAATCATTTACTTTCTCTGGTTTGCAAGAAAATAGTAACATAAGCACTTCAATCTCTTCCATGTAGTGTAAAATCTTAAATTTATTGAAATGAAACTGATGAAATATTATACAGCTTTTTTGCAGAAGTACTTTTATCTCTTTCTATTAAAGCAAACACAAGCTTAAATTATGTAAGAGTACTATGAGAAATTAAGATTGGTGGGCAGAAATAAGTTTTACAGAACACAATGGTACTAGGGATGTATTGATGTTGGGGAAAAATCTTTCATAGAACACTGATAGGCATGTACTGGTTTTGGGAAATTTCCTGAAAAAATGCTAATTTAATTTCTTTAACTGAATATAAGTTGTTTTAGAATCAAACTATGCACAAGTAATTTTTAACTTTACTGAGCAATGCAGAATGAAAGAAAAAGCAATAATTGAAACTGGTCATAGATCAGATTCGACCAAATGTTTGGTGACAACACGTTTTCCATGAGTTAAATGACTTGGTGGTTAGCAAGTTGTTTGCTATCCGTGCCTATTTCATGAAGCTGCATATTATAGTATACAGGACAGCACTGTCTGCATTCTAAAGTTTCATGTTTTATCAATTTTTGCAGTTAAGTTTTGCAACTATGTATGTTCCTGTGAACAGTACAGCCAGTGGAGTATGCGGAAAGGAGGATCAGAATATTATGTTAACATGGGGAGCTGATGATGGTAACATGCTCAATATGATATTTAAAATGAATGCAACAGAGAAAAATTTCAAGTTGTCAGGCATTGATGTAACAATTAAACCAACTGAAAAATACTTCCCTGGTAGAAAAGGTAAGTGGATTGTTCTAAAGATATCCTGTGAATTTGTAATTTGAGAGTTTTCACTGTGTAGAATAAATGTATTGAAATTGAGTTGTTTCAAAACTCAATTTATGCACAAAATGCAGTTTTGAGCAAAATGGTTTTTTGTACTCATTAGCAACATCAATTAACACTCCAATTTTTTAAATGATTCATTCTCCTTCCTAAAACTATCTCGACACATGGGAAGACAGCTTAGTTTAACTAGTGAAACTTCTTGTCAGTTACTATTCCAAGGTAATTCAATTGATCTTGTGTATCTTGTTATTTAGGTATAATTGTATATCTTGTCTGGACAAGCTTAGCAGCATGTTAATCAATGTTTGTGATATTTTAATGCCTTTGTTAACTTTTTAACTTCTTTATTCACAAGACAAGCAGATATGTCTGTGGATATAGCCAACATATGAAAATAGTTTATCCTTGACAAACAACACCTTGTAATTGGTGCTGTTTTTTAATTATATTATTGCTGAAAGTGCTGAGCTTTTGACTCTTTCGTTATCTCGGTTCGTGGTACAGGGTGAAGTAATACGGACACAGGATAAAACTTTTTCACCATATTTTATTTCGCCTTTTTCGTTGAATATTACACACGTGACACCTTAGTTGACATTCCTTACACATGAACCGACTTCAATGGTTTCTTCACATTACTCGTTTTAAATTACACTTTTAATATCTAAACCTACACTATCAAAGACACGTCTTCTCATCTCTTCTTAGAAGTTAGGAGGTTAAAATGCTAAAATCTAGCATTTTCTTTCAACAATGCGTTTGTATTCATACACGTATATGTTCATTTCCTATGGCGTCTCTTAGGTCATCTTATATGTTAAATAGTTTCTGGAATGTTGGGGAAGCGATCTCAATTTATCCTCTCAACACTCTTAATATTAAATATAAAATAGTTCTTATAATTATACATATTAAATTTGAACATATTACTTAACATTGACATTATTAAACAAATATTATTCTCAACAATGAGACAATGGTAGTATACTCTCAGTACTTAACAAATCCTTACCAATATGAAAAATAAATTATGCTTACAATAAATATTTACATAAATACTTCCTTTTCGGGGTCTGACCACATATTCTGTCTCATAATCATGCTAATTTGAAAGAACTGAGTGAAATTTCAGTTTTGTTTTTTATGAGAATTACTTTAGTCATCTGTTCATTGACTGTTTACTGCCCATATTGATATTTTTCGAAGTTCTATATTAGCATTACTTTCTACTTGGTTTCCTGTTTCTATTAACTAATATTATGATGTCACCTGCAAATGCAATGACACCTTTTTATAATAAAGTTTTAGTAATGAATTGTACTGGATGTTCCACAATCCTGGCCCACAGCAAGATCCTTGGGCATCCTTTACTTGTGCATTGTTCGACAGTGACATTGTTTATTCTAAGTGTGCAATATTTCTCGCTTAGATAGCTTTTCACGAGATTGAAAAGGCTTCTCAGACATCTTAAGGCTGCATCGAAGGCTTCTTTCACGTAGAGGCTGATAATTGCAATGTATTGCTTATTATGGATACTGCCTTCTACAAAGTTTTTAATTTCTATGATCATGTTGACCGTTCAAGTTTGGAGTATGAATACGAACTGGTTCCTGCTTAACCTCTTGAGGGATATCGACGTGAAACCACGTCCATTTAAAATGACGGATGAGCGATATGGACGTGTATGCACGTCCTGTGCGTTTAAGCATTTAACCCTTATTTATCCCTTATCCAACTCAACTTATTATAATTTTCCCTTTATGAAACATTTTAGTAAGGTCTATATACTTTATTGGCTTACCTTAATATGTTCGTTCTGCAGTGATTTACCTCAAAACAGGGATAAACACACAAGGGTAGGTACATCTCCACATTTGCAAATTCCCTTCTTGCGGCACACGAAACACTTTGGAGATGGGCGGGACTTCTTTGCTGCTGGTGGTATCCTTTTAGGATAATGTTTTCCTTGAAGTCTGAGGGGTGCAGGGGTTTTGGATTTTCAACCCCCAACGTGGTATTGTTCAATTAGGCTGCGAGCTATTTATAGTTGGAAGTCAAGGTCGGTCATTGTCCTGTGTGGGTTTAGAGCTCTCCAAATTACCAAACAATTGTATATGGTTATATCCAGTTGGTGCAAAAATATCTTTTTATACCACTTCTTCCTTCAGCTACAAGCAGGAAAGAATACGTATGTATTTCAACAAAGAAAGACACGGACTCTCTAAGTTACGAAACTCGCGTAAGCAAAAGTTGCAATGTTGATCTATTCTGATGACTCAAGAGACCACGCATACAGTAGCGCTTTATTACACAGTATGCTGACGCATAAGCCACACATACAATGGGTGTTCCTTTACTGTTTCTTTCTGAGAACTTATATTAGATGCGTTCGACAGAGCAAAGTTGACTTTTCACCACAGTGAAACAAAATTGTATCATTTCAACGTTTTGTAAATACAACTCAACTTTGCTGATGACGTACATTTATACTGCATATAACAAGTTTTATACCAGTTTTTGTTTCATTAAAATAACTTAATATTTACACAAAATACAGCTGTGTATATACGAAGCACTTTTAGCGCATTTAACAATTTAAATGCTAGCAGTTCTCGGCTCGCGGACGTTTTAAATGGCCATCGCTCAAGAGGTTAATAGATTTCTGGAGAACATGTGATGCATGATTCTGTTTTAGTATTTTCTCCAGGACCTTCACTGCTACATTTAGACTTATCGGTTGGAATGTGGATACCTTCATTTTCTTTACCTGGTTGCAATATTCGTATGATTGCTGTTTTCCATATTGAGGGGAAAATGAAGAGACTTCCAAGGATGTATACTTCTGTCAAGTTTGATGGCATTTTTCTGGCACCTGTCTTAGTATATCTCTTATCCCATCTTCCCCAGGAGCTTTTGATTCATTCAAATGTTCTTGTATGTCACAGATTTCTTCTTGCGTGAATGGTAATTTTTTTTACATTGCTTTATTACAAAATTCAAGAGACCAAGAACTCAGACTATCTCCAGATACACCAGAGGACATCACTCTGGGGTAATTTTTGTCAAAATGCAGTTTGGGGGATAGCTTCCCAGCTGCTGCCCTTGAGTTTCTATAGCTGCTCGCACATCCCCTTGTTTAAAACAATGTGCCTTTAGCTGTCACTTAAACTTCCTTCTGTTTACTGTGTTGCAAATCAATGTCTCTTACTAAATCGCATGTCCAGTACAAGACTTTCATGGAAAAAGTCAGTCATTCGAGAAGTTGAAAAGTATTTGAAGAAAACAATCTAAAATTGCAAAAGCGTAAGGGATACCACCAGGGTTACCAATCTTTAAAAGTAAAATTATCATACCAGTCACTCAAAATAATAGATTTGGATTCAAAATTATCTTACATCATAAACCAAATGCTACAACAATAAAAATATCAGCATAACACTTATGAAAATGTAATAGTATTGATGTTTATGGCATCCACTTAAAAGATTGATGACCTCAACCAGTATTACAACGTTAGCACTTATGTTTCTCATACTATTCATCTGAAAATTCATTTTCCTCAACTGTTGCAGCATTATACAAATTTGTTGTCGAGATAAACTTTAATATCTTCTCAGTGACTTGCAGATTTTCGGACCCACCACATTGTTTATTAAGTTGGGACAGAATAAGTCCATTTACCATGTCTAGTGCCAACCTGTTTCTAATTTTGGTGTTTATTAAGCCCAGTTTAGAAAAAACTCTTTCACAAGAAGTGTTTCTGTGGGGCAACGATATCGCTGATAATGTGCATTTGTACCAGTTCTTTGAAATCATTATTTCCACAAGGTAACACATGTTTTAACAGCACTTCAGAAATTGTCAGGTTCAGGCATGTTCTTTATTTCACACGGAATATCACTTATTCAGAGTTTTCTCCACTGATCAATTTTCTGAACAGTACCTTCTTCATTGAGATTACCAGATCTTGGCACATTGACAATAAGAGGATGAAGGGTAGGAGGTTTAGTAGGATATGAAATTGTTGCCTTAGAGGGGTGGAGACAGGCCATGAGGGCAGAAGTGGTGTTGCTATTTGTAGTTAATTTCATTTCGCTGGTGTGACAAACCAGTGAAAATAATTATTTTTCCGGTATCCAACTATCATACTTGAAATTATTGTATACCCCCATAATTGTTGTGCAGGTTGGCAACCCTGGATACCACCAAACACTTTGGCTCCTTATCTAAAGAATGAGAAAAGTTTAAGTAGTGCCTCAAGTGAAAATGGCAAGGGTCCAATGGGTCAATCAGAAAATCCTTAAGGATATACCGTATTTTATCACGTAATTCCCCCCCCTTTTTTTTTTTTTCTCGAAAAATTTGCTTGAAAACACTGGGGAGGAAATTATGCGAGTGGTGCTTCTAGGAATTCAGAAAGGAAGGGAAACCATGTAGTATTATGTAAAAGTTACATAGGTATTCAGTAATTTGTGAATGAACTGGATACATACTACGGTTTCATTGGGCCTACAATGTATTGTTTCACTGTTTCTTTTCTCTGACTATTCTGTGGTCTCACTTTCGTCACTATCATCGCTACTTTCATTTATATCTGGCTCAGATAACATCTTCATGTTCACTATTCCACAACATGTCGTCAGAACCATTAATGGCACAAGAAATACCAGTTTTGTTTTAAAACTCTTCTTAACAATGATGACTTGTAACAAACTGACTTAGAAACATGTCTGCAGCTTCACATTTTAATTTTACGATACGTTGTGACAATGGCAATACAAGTATTTTTGTGGCAAGCACTGTGTCCATTGTTGTCCGTGACAGGCACCGCTGCTTCGATTGTTCTCCATTATCAAGTCATTTGAAGGCCGCTTCAATAAGAACGAACCAGGAGAGGGAATTATGCAATGTTTAACAGGTAAATAATTTTTAGTGATGAAAAATCATAGGGGAGGGAAATATGCGAGGGAGGGCCTTATGCGATAAAATACGGTATGTACCTGTAGTGCTGAAATGTCAATTTTAGATGTAACTTTCATAATTCTAATTTTTGGATATTTCAAATATTTTTCTTCTTCCTTCAGCTTTAAATTATCCAAGTTCCACTGTATTAAAGTGATAGTTCCTTTGCATGTGAAATGTTAACCAACCCATGAATAAGGTTAGAAATAGGAAGTTTTTTTAGCAATTGTGTAATTTATATAATATTTTGTGTGCCACATTATAAAATTACAATCTGATTAAATACTGGAGTCTAAGATTGAGAGGTAGAACTGGAACTTAAAAATTCTGGGATTTGAACCACAGACATTCCGCTTACCAGGTGGCTCCTCTAAGCATTGAGCTATTGTGACAAACTGCCAGAATGGCATTAAATTCTCAAACCAGTTCGTATTTCTCCTGACTTACTTACTATTGTAAGTACTTTATGTCCCAGGATTAAATAACCTTCACATGGTAATTATTATTTATGCCAACAAACTTACTGTTGGTGTTTTTAAACACACAAGCCGTGTGTGGGCAAAGTTTGATAGGTAGAACTGGAACTTAAAAATTCAATGCCACAACTGGGATTTGAACCACAGACCTTCCGCTTACCAGGCAGCTGCTCTAACCATTGAGCTATTGTGACAAACTGCCAGAATGGTATTAAATTCTCAAACCAGTTCGTATTACCATTGGGGTAATTTGTCTCTGATGTGAGACTGCCTTTGTGGTTTACTAGGAGAAATACGAACTGGTTTGAGAATTTAATGCCATTCTGGCAGTTTGTCACAATAGCTCAATGGATAGAGCAGCCACCTGGTAAGCGGAAGGTCTGTGGTTCAAATCCCAGTTGTGGCATTGAATTTGTAAGTTCCAGTTGTACCTCTCAAACTTTGCCCATACATGGCTTGTGTGTTTAAAAACACCAACAGTAAGTTTGTCGGCATAAATAAATAATTACTGGAGTCTAGTTGGTTGACAGTTGAATGTTACACTGTTTCCTTTAAGCAGTTCTAAACGTGTTTCTTTTATTCACAGAGAAGGGTGCCATCTTTTTGAACACAGGTGACTCTCATTTCTCTACTGCTGTGAACAAATCATATCTCTGTGTCAAAGAGCAGACTATTGAATTAATGAAGAAGGATACTAATGAGACAGAAGCCAAAATGACTTTTAGTCATGTACAGTTACAGGCCTTCCACAGCAAGAATGATACAAAATTTGGTGATGGTAAGTAGGCCTTGTATTAAACTTGATTAATTTCATAGCAGTTATTTGCTGGAAACTGAGCAAAAATATTACTTTTTTTGGGTTCTTCACTGAGCTATAACATTATTTATTGAATTAGATGAAAAATTGAAGCTATTAACAGTGAAGCAACAGAATCTAAAATAAAAACAAACTTGGAGACTTAACAGCTTTACATATGGCAAGTTCTTAAATCCTGCTGTTTCATGGTGCTTCCACCACATTTTCAAAGCTTTATTTAAAAAGTTATAGCTACAGATGCTCAATTACATAAGTTCGATGTGTCGCCAACTGTGTTCTCAGAAGTTGGCGAAGTAATTGAGCATCTGTAGCTATGGTAACTGTTTTTAATTAAAGTTTTTAAAATGTGATAAAAAACACCATGAAACATGTCAACAGCATTTAAGAACTTGCAGCAATTAGATAAGTAAAGCTTTTAGTTTCTAAGCTTGTTTTTATTTTTCATTTATTGAATGTTTCTGATTATTTAGCACTGCATTTTAGTATACAAGTGTATTTTTAGGCATTTTTCAAGCTTTGGTATTAGTGTTAAGGTCTTACGTTCCCGTACCACCTAGGTTGGGCAAATGCCATCACTCTCGGAAGTCTGCTACTGTCTCCAAAGCTCGGAGCGAGCATGGGACTCCCACCTGCACCCGCCAGCCGGGGGAGGTCACAATCAAAGAGGGTCCAGTGCCACCCAACCCTCCTGTACTCCCACCTCCAAAACGAACCCCTACCCCTCCCACACTGCAGTTTCCAGATGTACTGGCGTGGCTGCAGCAGTTGCTGCAAAACCACGGTCAGAAAATCTGAACTGCTGGTTAGATTCCTGTCAGCCAACGACCAAGCCAGCAAAATGGCCATTGCCATGGAGACGCTTGCGCTTTTGACCACCGTCATCCATACGGCCCAGAATGGCAGATAGAACTAGGTCTCGTACCTCATTCAGGTTTGCATTCTGGAATGCGTTTGGTCTGGCCGGTCAGGAGAATGAGCTCCAACATTTTGCTGGAGCGCATGCCCTAGACCTTATCCTGGTATTGGAAACACAACTCCATCAGAATGTCACATCCCGTCTCCAGGACTATCACTGTCTCAGATCGGGCTGCATCAGCCGCCATGAGGGCGGCTCAGCAATCTACGTGAAGAGAAGTGTGGTCTACAAACCTGTCCAGCTCCCTCCACTTCAAACCCTAGAGGCCACGGTCACTTGTGTCCACCTCAGAGATACTGAAGTCCTGATGGTGTCTGCATACCACCCACCCCAGAGACAGTTCGTAGTTAACGACTACCTCTCCATCTTCGCCCTGCATCTCCATGTCATCTAGCTGGGGACCTAAATGCCAATCATCCGTGTTGGCATTGCAGCCCCCATGCAGACAGAAGAGGCAACGAAATCATCCATATGGTAGACGCGGAGCCTCAACTCAGAATAGAGGGTCCCTGGCAAGCACTGTCTATCTGCAAGGTCGAGAACGGCCATTCGTCATAGACTTCGCAATCATCAAACATTTCCCATATCATCTATCACTCACATCGGTCAACGAACTTCATTCAGACCATAACCCCATGTTGACCATCATTAATACCCAGGTTGCCAGTCACGACGTCCAGATTCAACACTGGAACCTCGACTGGGACTGCGTTAAGAGTTGCCTGAATGGCTCCATCCCTGCCAACCCCAACATCACAGACATCCCAACCCTAGAGGCTGTGGTTTCCTTCACCACCATCGTGAAGCGGACTGTCCACAACCTCACTATCCATACCCCTGCTCCTCTTCACCCAGATGTCCTGCCCATAGAGCTAATCTTGCTTATCTGCCACTCTTGGGTGGCTCGCAGGCTCTATCAGAGGCACCACACGCCGCATTACCTAACGCTTCTAAGGCGTTATTGCCACAAGGTTCGTCTCTGACCGTGAGCACAGAGTGCAGGTGTGGGAGGACATGACTCGCTTGAACCTAGAGGATGGCGACATGTGGAAGATCACCAAGAAACTTAGGAATCAAGGTGGGTCACATACCTCCCCCAAGCTAGGCACCCAAGGCCTGACCTATGAACCCCAAGCCAAAGCAACTGTGTTTGCAGAATACCTGGAGAGGACTATGAGGCCAAGAGATTATCTGCAGGACCTAGACTTCTCCAACCGTGTCCATCAGGAGGTATGCAAATACCTTTGACAACAACCCGAGGAGACAGATCGCCTTCCCATCGTAAAACCCAGCGAACTCCAGGATGTACTCCAGTATCTCAATCCCAAAAAAAAGCCGCAGAGCCTGATAGGTTAACCCCTGTCATGCTCCGCCACCTCCCATTCAAGGCCATGCTCTTTCTCACAAAGGTCTTCAATATGTGTCTCGTCCACAACCACTTCCCACGCGATTGGAGAGAAGCACAGGTGATATGTATATTGAAACCAGGGAAAGACCCAGTACATCCTGCAAACTACCGCACCATAAGTCTCCTCTCTGTTCTCTCAATAGTACTCGAGAGACTTATACTTGCCCGCTTGTCCCCCATACTTGGACATCCAAGCCATCTTTCCCCATCAGTTTGGGTTCCAGCCGGGCCATTCAACGCCTCAGCAGCTACTGCATGTGGTGGAGGCTGCCGCGCTGGGATACCAGGACAAGGCCTACACTGCTGCAGTCTCACTGGACGTTGAGAAGGCATTCTCTACGACCTGGCATACGGCTCTCCTGCATAAACTCATCCAACTGGAGCTACCTACTACACTCGTTTTTCAAACACAGATCATTTGTGGTCTCGGTTGCGGGAAACAAATCTACACGCAGGCCAGTTCGAGGCAGAGTCCCCGAAGGTTCTGTACTGTCCCCCATGCTATTCAGCGTCTACGTGGCCGACCTCCCAACCAAGCAACGTGTCAACATAGCCCAGTATGCTGACAACGTGCTGCTATACTGTACAAACACCCTTGCAGAACCTTCCTCCCCATACAGAGACAGTTCCGCCTCCTCCAAGTATGGTGCAGGCATTGGCAATTGTCCATCAACCCGGAGAAAAGCCACATCATACTTTTCACCAAATGCCGTTTTCCTGCCAACTTCCCCACATTTACATATCTTCAAAGAAGGATTGAGTGGATGGATACTATCTCCTACCTGGGAGTGAAGCTTGATAAAGGCCTTACTTTTCGGGAACACATCCATGACTTGTCGCATGGGACCAGTGGGGCAACTGCATCGCTGTATCCCATGTTGCAGTCTGGGATGCCCATTCTCTTAAAGTTACGCCTCTTTCAAGCTCTCATAATCCCAGTCCTCCTGTACACCTGCAAAATCTGGGGCATGGCCACAGATTTCCATATCCTGCGTCTGCAGTGTATACTGAATAGAGGACTTCAGATAATCTATTCTGTATACTGCAGATTCCCCTCGAGACTACTGCATGAGGCCTCGTCTCTTCCGTATGTGGAGGACGAAATTACGCACCGGGCAACAAAATTTTACGATCTTATTCTACAACATTGGAGCGCCCTGGTTAGGTCTCTTGGAGACTAATCCGAGAACGCACGCGTGTGCAACACCGGGTTCCCCGCATGGCTTGCAGGCACCCCTGGTAACAGAGGAGCCTCTCCAACAACAGTGTAAGCTGAGCCCCCATACAGTCCTTCCAAGAGAAGCTTGGAATCAAAATTCAAAGTTTTAAACCTCCATATTTGGACCCACACACCAGCAGTGCCCAACGGAAGTTTCACACTGGAAAGCAGCCGTTGAGAATAAAGTTGCTACCTCCTTTCTACCTACAACCTAAACATCACTCGTCACCCTGCAAAACCCCACATCCCGTCAGAAAGTGGTTAAGCCCTAAAAGGGCAGGTACACGTTTGACACACCTCGGGATGTTCTCAGCCTGGCAACAGCAGTCATGTCAGTTCTGCAGAATGATAATACTTGGCAACATTTTATAAAGTTCAGATTTACAGATAAAACAATGTATCTATAGCTTTGTCATATTTAAAGTTCGTAAACTGTTCTGAAATCTTGGAAAGGTTGACCTCCAGTGTACTTCTTGATAAGTGAATAAAGAACATTTCCATATAACTTATTTGTACTGATTCACATTTAACTGTAAAGAGATGGAAGATCAGGCGAAACTGAAATGTTGAAAAGTTGGACAAATGGCTAGTTTCAGCAACATCTGGTAAATTCTAAAGTAAGAACAAATTGGAAACTAAAAACTTCACTTATCTTAGTAATGTTGCACGTTCTGTTTGCACAAACTGACCCAGGGTTTCAAGTTGTCTCCAACTTGAGAATGAGTTGGAGACAACTTGAAACCCTGGGTCAGTTTGTGCAAAAAGAACTTGCAACATTACTAAGATAAGTGAAGTTTTTAGTTTCTAATTTGTTCTTACTTTAGAATCTTGTTGCTTCACTGTTAATAGCTTCAATTTTCCTTATATCTGGTAAATTTTCACAAGGATTCTCATTGTTTTGCAAAATAGAGGTGGACACTGATACAGATTTATTGGAAGTATTGAAATTTAATTAGTTTTACTGATTTATTTGTATTTTTAGTTTACATACATTTTATGTAGCCAGAACACAATTTGAAATGTTTCTTTCAAGTATAAATAAAATGAGAGTATTGAATGGCTATGAGGATGGAGGTAGATTACAAAATGAGTGAAACAAAATTGCATAGCTTTAATTATTTCTATTAAACTTAAAAAAGATGGTCACTTCAGATTTCAGTTTAACAATATTGGAAGCATAATAAGGAAATAATGAAGTTATTAACAGTGAAGCAACAAGAATCTAAAGTAAGAACAAATTGGAAATTAAAAGCTTCACTTATCTTAGCAGTACTGCAAGTTCTTTGGTGCTGACATGTTTCAAGTTGACTCCAACTCATTCTCAAAGCTTTGAGAGCGTGTCAGCACCAAAGAACTTGCAAAATTACTAAGATAAGTGAAGCTTTTAGTTTCTGATTTCTTACTTTAGAATATTGGAAGCAATTTAACTGAACAGTATATAAAGATCTATAAGGGAAAATTTCTCACTAATCTAGAATATAAAACTAATGAGAATGAAGTGTTTAACACAGTGGAGCATATTAATAGATTGAAAAATGTCAATATTTATAAACACATTTTGCTCCAACTTATATTAATCACAGGACTAGTTTCAGAGAGGGTCCTCCATTATTCAGCTTTCTTCAAAACTATCCCTGTGATTAATACTATTACAAATAAGTTGGAGCAAAATGTGTTTATCAATATGGACATTATTTTCTATCTATAATCTGGGAAATCAGTGAGGTACACAGTTCCAAAACTCCTATGTCCTCTTGCTGCTTTTTCTCTTTCTTTTCCTTCCGTCTGCAAAATTGGTTTTTGGCTTCATTATAATCAGAAACTAACGGCTTTCTTCCATAGCATGTTTAAATATGTCCTCCAGACATTCTGGGGGTTGTGAGAGAGCGATGTGACCGCCAAAACATAAAAATATGGTGCTCTCTAAAAAGCGGTTACTATTACTGCTATTGCTCTCTTCAATATCATCAGTGAAAAATATTGGAGAGCAGGAGGATTAATGACTTCATTGTCAGAAATCCAGCATTAGCTAACAACATGTTTAAATATTCTAAGTACAGTACACATTGTATTGTCAATATTGCCCCAATGTGGATATTCCCACCCCCTTATCCTTCCTGCTTCTGTCTGCAGTGATATCAATTTTGCCTTATTTATGCCAACAAACTTACTGTTGGTGTTTTTTAAACACACAAGCCGTGTGTGGGCAAAGTTTGAGAGGTAGAACTGGAACTTAAAAATTCAATCCCAGTTGTGGCATTGAATTTTTAAGTTCCAGTTCTACCTCCCAATTTTGCCTGTTTGTTAAACTGAGATGATCCATATGTAAGGTCAACAAGCAAGTTTAACAAACAAGGTATTCAAGTAGTAATTATTCTTTATTTATGCAGCAAACTTACTCTTGGTGTTCTTAAACACACAAGCTGTGTGTGGACAATGTTTGAGAGGTAGAATTGGAACTGAAAACTTCAATGTCACAGCTGGGATTTGAATTGGTTGGAGAATTCAATGCCATTCTGGCAGGTTGTCACAGTAGCTAATGGTTAGAGCACCCACTTGGTAAACAGAGGGTCTATGGTTCAAATCCCAGCTGTGGTATTGAAGCTTTCAGTTCCAATTTTACCTCTCAAAGGTATTCCAGTATTTAAAGCAGTATGTATCTGATCTGATATGTGAAATATAAGTTATTTAAGAAATATTAAATTTCAGAGGCCTGGTATATTACTTTTCTGAAAAGTATGTTATCAAATGTTACAGCTCAAGACTGCGAGAGCTCGTCCACTCCTGACATTGTTCCCATTGCTGTTGGATGTGCACTTGTTGGACTGGTAGCAGTGGTGCTGATTGCATACTTAGTAGGAAGGCGTCGTTCTCAAGCCCGGGGATACCTCAGCATGTGAGGAACAGTGATGTGCAAAAAAGAGAAACCGATCCTTGGAACTGAATGCTAGTGCGTAATTTTCAATCAGCTAATTGGCAATATTTAAAATTGAATACACACTTTACATTGTACTAGCACATTTAAAACTTAACAAGTTACAGCTGTTATTCTGATTAAAAAGAAAAGCCTAAAATAAATTTGAGATCAAAATACTAAATGAACAAACAAAAACAAAAAAAATTAGAAAAGGGAAAAAAAATTAAGGAGGTGGGGTGACTGAGTTGGGAGCAACATTGTCAGACTTGTTACACTGGTTATTTCTATAACATTCTTTAATGCATTGCCATAGAAACCCTCTGTCTAGTCCTAGATAGAAAGCAGTATGGTTGACTGATTTGTTTCACAATCTGTCAAATAGAAATGAACCTGGTGCATATTGTATTTTTTAAAGTTTTTTTATAGTGTTTGTGATGCATATGGAATAAACCATTGCAAAGAATGTGGTAACTACAGTATCTCTTTGCCAAGGTGCAGGATAAAGCTAGGTACTGTAGTGAATTGTCAATATTGTTTGTTAAATTGTTACTAGTTCTAGCTCAGATCATCTGTGATTAAAGGGCTGTTCTGTAGTGTTTAAACATACATAAGGCTTAAGAGATTATCTTACCATTATATTGCTTCAATATCTAAGAAGCCCATTTTCAGGATATCTGCACCATTCCATTTGGGTACTCTTTGCTAATACTGTGCTGTTAGTTTATAAAAGCAGTCGTCAAACTTCCCCATTTTCCAACATGCCCTGTTTGAAACAAGCAGATGTTTTGTTTATTTAGTAATAGTCGTGTAAGTGTATATTTTAAATGTCAATGAAGATTCTTCTGTTTTGTTCCTTTGAATTGTGATATTGTTGGAATTGGAATATATATATGACAAAAGCTGTGCAATATTGTCCTATGTAAACTTTTTTCATTCATTCATTGTCTTTAGAGTGCTGATTATTTACATGTTTTCTAGCTTAGCCTGTGGTGATATATGTATATTAGATTAGTAGCTAGGTATAATGTAATTTTGTTATTCTGATACTGATTTTAAACTCTTGTAACTGCAAGGGTAGGGAACTGAGATCTGAAGTTGGAATCAGACATTTCTGACAGGGGGGGGGGGGGCAACGAAGAGGCCTTTTAAAGTAATAATACAGCTTATGCCATTTTTAATTTTGATTGTATAGATTGTATTTTGTCTCGAAATAAAAGTCTTTCATGGGGAATGTTAATTTATTTTCAAATGATCTTTTTTCTTTCATTTCTTCATGTACTGGGAGAGCAAAAAGCCTCTGAATGGGCTGCGTGGTGTTTGGCCTCTTGGCGCTCATTGCTGTCTGCTTCCATTATAGAAAGATGTGGATGAAACCGTACATTATTAAAACTACTTTTAAAGGCTTTACTGGCCAACTTTATGAAAGAATGCTGAAACTGATCATCGTTTATACATACATTTTTGGCACCTCTTTAGGAAACTTGCATTACTTACTGTAGTTCACATTGAGAAATACTGGCAATTTTCTGGCAGATATTTTGTTTTAATTCTTCCAGAGTGTGTGTGTTGGTCTTATACACTTTGTTTTAAGCTGCTGCAGAGATAAACTGCTTATTGGAGCTCTGAGACCCCTTTCTCTGATAATGGCACACCATACACCTTACGAATGATATTAGGTTCTGAGTTATAGGGCAATTTTTTCGAGCTAACAGTTGATGCCTGTACTTACATGAATACAATTTAACCCCCACCCATTTCAATGGGAACAATTGAGTGTTTCTGGACAGAATTATGAGTAGAGATTTGTGGTCGTCCGACCTAACCCCCAGTGATTTCTATCTCTGGGGTAACTTAAAACAAAGTGTACAAGACAAACGCACCATCCTGGAAGAATTAAAACAAAATATCTGCCAGGAAATTTCCAGCATTTCTCAATGTGAACTGTGGCGAGTGATATATGGTCTCATCTGCACCTTCCTATGATAGCGGCTGACAGCAACAACCACAATGGATGCCGAGAGGTCAAACGCTGCACAGCCCATTTGGAGGTTTTTTGCTCTCCCAGTGTATTCAGTTGTTTAAAATCCTTGGTTTGATTATAATATAGGTGAACTTCCCTCTTAAACTTCTCCAGATTTCAGTGGAAGATTTAAAAGAAGAAAGAGAAAATACAAATTGGATTTTTTCCCTTTTTAACCATATAAAAAACAATGCACATTCTCTCCATTTCTCTAATTTCACTTTAACCCTTTCTTGCCTGAATAATTTTGCTACATATGCCGTTCTTCCTCTAATTTGAAACCGGTTTAGATTAGACGGTCTGGGAGACCTTCAGCCTGCTGGCTCGGATAGCCATGATCGTTAAGGCAACACGTAGTGCACTGGCCATGCACTCAAAGCCTGAGGTCGTGAGTTCGAGTCTCGGCAACCGCAGTCAAATGTGCCTGTGGTAAAGGACGGGGAGGGCCCACGTAAAATAATCGGTGTGATGGCACGCGTGGATGATGACGGGGTATCATTTGACTGCGGTTGCATGGATTTTGCTTCTTTTCTTATAAAAAAAAACACTACAATATAAATTGTAAAAAAAATAATTTTTTACAATCCAAAACGTCTCGAATATGTATTTTTTATCTGTGACAGACAGTATAACAAGAATATAGCAGAAAAAAAAAAAGTTAAAACTAGTACAAATAGGAAAAAAAGCTAATGTATCTTATAAGTCACACCAGGCAATAAAGGGATAAAATCTTAACCCCTAACATGCTGACCTGTCATGGCATGTAATATGTCCTCTGATTGGTAATCAGAGGATATGGTTGGTGAATTTATTTTGACAATTCTCCCGGTCAGGTCGGTGAGACCCGTAAACCAACGACAGGTGTGGTCCTCCAGACATTCTGGGGGTTGTGAGAGAGCAATGTGACCGCCAGAACATAAAAATATGGTGCTGTCTAAAAAGCGGTTACTATTACTGCTATTGCTCTCTTCAATATCAGTGAAAAATATTGGAGAGCAAGAGGATTAATGACTTCATTGTCAGAAATCCAGCATTAGCTAACAACAACATTGACTAAAAGACTATTTGCAGGGTGAACAAAATGTAATACTCCATAGCTCAGTAGGTAGAACACCTGCCTGCAATGTAAGGGGTCCTGGGTTTGATTCCCTGCTGGGGAGTGGGAATTTTTCACTAACCAAGATTATTCCCTATCCTCTTCAGCTGAAAGTACGAATGAGTATGAATGTGTGGGTGAATTTAATGTACAAAAAGCCCAAAGACCCAAAACCTGCTGTAAAACAAGTTAACACCATTGCTAATTGGTAATGTTCTAAAGGAGAGTCTATGACCATCATTGTTGGGTATAAATGGAACAAAAAAACTACTGGTTAGAACTTCAAAATAGATTAATAAACTTAATGGGCAAGTGCACCAATTCTAGTTAAGAGAATATTGAGCACATTAAAATATGAATTTTGAGTCAGTTAATAACACTAAACAACTCACTTTTAATTAAAGAAAAATTGAAGCTATCAACAGTGAAGCAACAGAATCTAAATTAAGGACAATTAGAAACTAAAAGCTCCACTTGTTTTATTAATATTGCAGGTGGTATAATGCTGACTAGTTTTAAGTTGCATCCAACTTACTCTCAAAGCAATCCAAACCTTGTTTCCAAAAGAACATTTCAGATGTATAAAACGCAAACATTTAGAAAAATCAGCAGTTGCCACCCATTTTTGGAAAGAAAATCACCACATTAATCTGGATCCAAAATTATTAAAACACATCAGGAAACCAAGAATTGTCGGCTCAAGTTTAGAACAGCTCACTTCCCACTTGCCAGCCAGTCCAAACTTACTTACTGCGCATGCGCCGACAGTAGTTTCACAATCGCCCACTAGATTTCACTGCATGACTAGCAGACGATTTTCACATCTGCCAACATTGCTTTTTACACTACACTAGTTTTCGTTGCCAACACATTAAACACAAATGCACTCACTCGCGTCGTTGCCGCCACAGACATACTGCTATCGCGTATGATGATGATTATTACATTTATATTATATATATTATTTATATATAATACTATATATTATACTTATATTTATTATTTTATTATTTAATGTTATTATATTTATTATATATATTTATATATTATATATATATTATATTTAATATTATTATATTTTTATTATGTTTACTATTTATCGTTCTTTTTTTGTTTATTTATTTTATTTTATATTATTTTTAATGTTATTAGATTTATATTATATATATCATATTATATATAATATTATATTATTATTTTTATTAATTATCGTTCTTTTTTATTTATTTATTTTTTAATTTTCGAGTGGAGAAAAAATCCATTTACGGAGCCCCATGCGCTGGGATGGCACAGATGGGGGACTGTAGGCTTCGCCCTAGGGCACATCACATTCCCTGCATAGCATTAGAGTCCTCAGCAGGCCCTCGTCGTACAGGAACTGCATGCATGACTCCTCATTAAAGCACAGAGGCGCCAAATCTAATATACTGATAAAGCGATCCGTTGCACTAGTTGCTTCTAAGGAGGTCAGCAGCATACTGCCGACTCCCGCAAAAACATTCAAAGTTACTATTGGCAACAAACTCCTAGGGACATTCTGCTGTTGGCAGCGCTGCATTAACACAGCAACTTCGGCAACTTTCGTGACCATTCGTACACACTGCCGAGTGGGACTTTGCCGAAATTCTGACCAAGTGCTTGCGTAAGCTTATCTAAACAATATCCGAATTGTCAACGTGGGAACAGATCTTCATCTAGAAAAACAGAGTTTTCAATTTTTATACATCACAAGGTGATCCGTTATACAAGTTCCTAAAACCATCACCAGAAGTCTACAGGAGATACCAGCCCTGTGAACCAGCCTCTACAGTTAAATCGATGTCCGGTTGATAATGGAGAAAAGCTAGCCTCTGAAACATGTACCGGGAAAATTTAAAAGTGAGTTGTTTAGTGTTGTTAATCGACTCAAAATTCACATTCTAGTGTTCAATGTTGTAGTGTGTTACTAAGTATAACAAATCTTACTGAACGGGAAAGAAAAGTTTTAATTATGGCTGCATGTGGTAAGTTTTCAAAACAAATCATTTTATCAAATCTGTCCTGGCGTCCTGCAGATGGTGCTTGCTTCCCTGCTGTTTATGCAATTCACAGCTGCAATGTTGCTAACGTATGACCAACAAAAACTGCCATCCTTGCATGATTTGCAACTGATTTAATGTCATAAGTTGCGAGGTATAGCCTGGGATAGAAACCGAAGTAGAGAAATGAAGCAGTTGTGGCCATGGTTCAACAGTGTAGCCATAGAAATTGTGCAGTTAAACCCCAGTGATCCAAAATGAGAAAAATACCTTTCAAATAACAGGTAATAATGGTGTAACTGACGCAAATGAGTATTAGAACCAGAACTTATTTGGGAAGAAAACTGTTTTAAAACCTCTCCAATCTAGCAGATTTTGCCCCACTTTAGGTTGACTCGTCTCCCGCATGTGCCAAAGCATCAAAATGGAATGGTTAGTTGAGATAACGCTGTAGCTTTCCTATAAAGGAAAGTGTAAAAAGTGAGTCACAGGCTCCAGAAGTGTTAACATCATTGTTAAATGCAGCTCAGGTATTTTAGTTATTCACATTCCTGTTATTCGCTTTAAAGACACTTCTCTGGGACCATGGATTTCATAGTTTAGCCAATTGTTTAATAAAATGAATCCAAACGTAACACAAAAATGGTAAAAAAAATAGTAACAAAGTTCCATGTAAGAGGAAGCTTGAAGAGTTAGAGATCTGGAAGACCAAATGAATGATTTGAATGATTAGGCTCTATTTTATTCTTTCCAACAAAAAAACATACAAGTACACAAGGTTCATAGTAAGGAATTGCAGTGTTAGTCAAACATTTGTTTGTAATTTGATGAAATGTTTTAAATGCACCCATGTGAAATAAAATTTTCACTGGAATTAAGATTATTATTTTACCCAAAATCATAAATTATATGAACTGTTTATGGAATTGACTAACCAAAATCCAGAGCTATCGAGCCATATTTTCTGATTTTTCTCACATTTAAAAGTTATTAATATTCCATACCTTCTGTTCATTTTTTAATACAGTAGAACCCCATAAATCTGAACACAATCCATAGTCAATTTTGTAGCACTTTCCCCTTGTCAAGTCACTTAAGCACTTCATTTTTCTTCTAACATACAGGAACTATGTTTTAGTTTGATTGACATAGTGCACCGTATAACACAAACAGGCACCTGTTCTTTATTAATTTATGAGTGAAAAGCATAAATTACTGTAGAATGACCAGTAACAATAGCGAACAAACTGAACTATGTATCTGCCACCATCACATGCAATCAGCTATGTCCACAGGTTAGAATACATTGGTATGTTAAATGCATTGTCGCTAAGTTGTGTGTAATAATTATAATATCACCTCCTCACATCACTACACTGTTACCTTGTAGCTGTTAATCTTATGATTGAATTTATATACTTTTTTTTTCCCGGATAATCTGAACATTTCCAATTCTGAACAGACCACACTCCCAATTTAGATTAGCAGGGTTCTACTGCAACTGTTAATGCTGCTAAATGCCACAACCAATTAAAATACTTCAATAGTTAATACACAAGGAATTCTGGATAGTACAGGTATAAAAATATTAAATATATAATATCTTGGAAGAGGTTGGGAAGAAATATTAAAACACGTTCTGGATGAAGTGCTGAAATATGTTCAGTAAGGTAGTACTATGCTTTGAGGGCCTTAGGTATAATGCTGCTGCCAGTGTGCAAGTACAGCACTAGCACATGGAGACATGGCTGTTTTTCTTAGTAATTTGATTATGCATGTAGTATAATACTCTCTGAAAACAGTATAGCAACATATAAATATGACGCATGTGTAGAGGTTGCAGCCAAGTTAATCTCGTTATAGTGTGTGAAAAATCTTAATTTTGCGTTTGTCTTCCAAGATGTTGCAGTTGTTGAAGGCAATTTAAAATGCTGCTCAGTAGTTCACTAAAGTGATGAACTAGAGTAGAACAGGAGTGAAAGATGAAACATTAGGAGTCGATTGTTATTTAATGCCAACCAACATACTGAGGTTTTAAACATACAGTGTGTGTGGGCAACGTTTGAGAGGTAATCAAGATTGAAAAATTCAATTCCATAGCTGGGATTTGAACCACTGATCTTCCACTTCAGGCACAGCTGCTCTAACCTCTGAGCTACCATGGCAACTTGCCTGTATGGCATTAAATTCCCCAACCATCTGAAGGTTATTTAATTAAACCTGGGACAAAAGTACTTACTATTGTAAGTTGCCCTTGGGGTACTTATCTCTGATGTAAGATTCCCTAGTGGTCTACCGGGAAAATATGAATCAGTTAAAAAAAAGTACCATCTAAAGGTTATTTAGTCAAGCCCAGGACATAAAGTACTTATGATTGTAAGTCGCCCTTGGGGTACTTATCTCATGTGAGATTCCCTAGTGGTTCTACTAGGAAAATACAAATCAGTTAGGGGAATTTAATGTCACACTGGCAAGTTGGCATGGTAACTGGTTTGAGCAGCTGTGAGAGAAGCACAAGATCCATGGTTCAAATCCTGGTTATGGCATTGAATTTTTCAGTCGATTCTACCTCTCCAACTTCAGGAGTGTTCAGATGCCTGTTTAGAGCTTAATTGCAGAAGTACCAAGGTGCATCTGTCAGGCCAAAGAATTTGATTCAAATTGGTTTGTATTGTGAGGCTGGCAGCACATTTATGAGAGCTGAGGTCGACTACCTCAATCCACGGCAGGATTAAACAACATAACAGCAGAGCAGGCCAGAACAAAGATTGATTCTAGATGATTCAAGAAGCTTTCGACTGCTGGCTCATGTACAAGAAAATCTAGAAAAGGTGTATTTTCCAGAGAATTTGCTGCAACTTAGTCTGAACTGTAAAAGTGAGAGAGCACAGGCAGAAAGCAGTTGGGTTTTAAAGTATTGAAGAACTTTTAGTGTTGAGAAAGTGCTTAGTGAGTGTATCGTTGAAGCCAGTGGTTTGTAAGACAGAGTAGAAAGATGCTGAGATGTGTTAGATTACAAGAGGACAGAACAGCTGAGTTGCAAGATCACGAGTTGTAAATTGTGTTAATCATAAAGTGGAGAACAGTTTTAGAAGAGAAATAAAGTGACAAAAGAAGTAACTGAACTTGCCATTTGTTGCAGTACTCTTTTCAGAATTTGTGCAGCTGTATTGCCAAATAGTTTTTTTAGCAAGAAGCTTCTTTTTCTAAATTAACCTGTAATCACAATGAACCTTGAAGCAAATACTTTAGTTGGAAATTTTTTTATAGTCTTTTCACCAAGTTATAAATATGTTCTCTCCAGTTGAGTTTACTGTCCAATATAAGTTGAAGAAACAATTTGAATTGTTTAATAATACATTTACCTTCATGGTTTCATGTTGCATATTCTTCAGTTTCCTTAATGTCCATATTGCTTGTCCTGATTCATTTGCATCTTCTTGTATTACTTAGGATAGATAACAGTATATTATGAAAAGCTGAAGCTATTGGGAGTGAAGCGATACAGTCCTACAATTATAACAAATATTTTAGAGACTATAAACTATTTGTTATTATTGTAGATAGTATGGTGTTTATGTGCAGCCAACATAGGAACTATATGTGCACTGTGTACAGAGTATATATGTAAACACAATAACAGTACTTCCAATCCATGTGTGTTACTAAATGCTCTGCATAATAATTTTGACATTGTAAGAAAATAGATCTTTAGTTTCACCTGTGCAAAATTGTCAAATATTTTCATACAAATAAATTTCTTCTGGAATGCGTGAAGCCTTGTGGTAGACTGCTAGAGTAAGGAGCATGATTGAAGGCGGGTCATGGTGCAGAAAGAGTCTGAGTGAGACCGAGACACCCTCCACTCTGGTTTGCTGTTCTCATGTATATCACAAGCTGTGACTTGCTCACCTTCGTACATGCTCCATACTCTAGTCATAAATTCTCACATTGACAGTTTGACCATTCAGTTGTATTTGATACATCCTAAACCCTATTGTTATACATTTGTGGTGAAGTGGCTGAAGTGTATTTTGGCAAATTTTTTTTCTTGTTATAAGCCCAAAAAGAGCCATTTGTTTAAGTCTGAACAATATTGCTCCCACAGAAGGTGCAGAAGGTGCCTTATTTAACTGGGATTCTTTTGGAACTACCCACTTCAATCACTGAGGCAATGTCTCACAATAATGAAGTAAGAGTGACACATTTCTTCTGCTTAAACATACCAACATCCATCCAGAAGAAAATTACAAACAAAACGAGTAGCAAATTTAAAAGTTCAAGCCTGTCATCATCCAACAACACATGAGAATTTTTTTTTAGTTCTGTGTGGTGCAATTGCATATAGGAAGAACTCAAATCTTACCAAATCGAATGTTTTCCAAATTGTAATGAAGCATAGTTTAAAAGAATTTTCCTTTTTCTATATCACAAAGTTTTCCAGAAACTGGTATTTGCTTTGAAGTAATGAATCGGACATGGCCCCAATCATGCTTATTTTATAAGGTAACAAAAATTTAATTGGTCCCAACTATGGAAAGGTACAGTATGTTTACTATAAACCTTGGCCGGCAGGCTAACGGCCAATGTGACCACTACATTTCCTGTGCATGCATGCTAATCGTCACATGTGCATCAAGTCTTACTTCTGTTAGGTAGGTGCTTTGTGCTGTTTTGGTTCAGTTCACACGTGAATAGGATTAGCAATGTTTAGAAGTGTTTTAAAAATGAATTGATTTCAACTACACTATGCAGCACAACAAAGAGAGTTTTTATGTTCGATATGTATGTGCTTACATCAACTTGTAGGGAAGTTGTAAGGCAATTTGAAGCTAAATTGGCTGCTGTGCATGTTCCAAGTAGAGAGACCATTTGTTTGCTTGTAAGTAAATTCAGAGAGATGGAATCAATTCGTGTTAAGAAAAGAAAGGTAAAATGGTTTGTACTTAGGGAGCAGAAATTAGACAAAATCGGAGAAAGGTTAGAAGGATCACCTCGAAAGTCTCTTAGGCGCCTTGCACAAAACAAAATATCAGGAGAAAAATTAACACTATTTTGGAAGCTGAACTAATGTGTGTGTGACCGGGAGATGGGCTGTGTTACAGCCAACCAAGTCATGCAGTACATGTCCAAGAGACAGGCCATGTATCTGTCAGCCAAGTACTGTAGTTGTATTTGTTGAGCCATATGAAAAGAATAGTGAAAGGGACAAGGTGACTGGTAAAGGAGGAGTATTAGCTCTTTAAAGAGCCTCTATTTTTCTTTTTCCTTATAAAATGACTTTTCTCTGCTTCACTTTCATAAATGGTCCTCATGTACTTCATATAATATGAAAAATCAATGCAAGCAATACATAAATTGAAAAATGTGTTGATATTTCTAAATAGCAAGTAATGCAATTTACGCAAGAACCTCATTTCTCTGGCTCTCATTAATCTGGATTAATTTTTGTTTCTTCACCACAAAAATATGTGCATCCTTTAATAAATATATATGAATGTATGTAATTGCAATGTTGGCACCATAGGTAGCATAGATGTTATCAGTCACACTTTTCAAGCTAACAGTATGTACTGTTACAGTAGTCCAGTGTCGTAGAACAGAAAACTGAAGTGTATGAGATCAAACTTTATTAGCTTTCATGACACTAACAGATTGTAGATGCTTCATCTGGAAGCTTTCAACTCTTTTCTCTTCTAATTTTGCAGTAGTTCAAGTTTCATTTTGATACATCAGTTTCTACTTATTTAATAGATTTTCCGGATTTTTGTTAATCTGGATTACTTCTGTCTCACTTAGTGCAGATAAATGAAGTTCTTGTGTACCAATTTTAATACCAAACATATGGTGTGTATAACAGTTATTCCAGTGGCAGCTGGCAATGAAGGACTCTTGGATGGCATCCTCCCAGTAAATAAAAATAAGAAAGAAAAGGCAACATTAATTTGAAAGCACTAGTTCAAATATCCTTGACACCAGGCATTGTGCCAAAATACATTCTTGAGCTTCCTGTTTCTATTTACTCATTTTGTTTCATTTACAATGTTTTTACACCACTAATACATGGAAGAGCACCGATGTTTTCATTACGGATGCAATTTTGGACTGCACCTCACCCGTCTGGGAATCTTCGCATCTTGGTGATACTGCAAGTGGTGCAGGGATGTCTTTGACTATAGGTGAGGGGCATGGAGATGAAACACAATCTGGGCAGAGTCCGGTTGGGGGGGGAAAGCACCTTCGATAACTTTTCACTGAGCTTTCTGACCAGAATGAAACAAACCAACCTCTCAGGATCTTTGCTAACAGTGCTGCCACTCGCATAACATACATACTCCTTTCTCTTAAATTGAATTTTGTAATATGAGTTGATTGTAAATGAAATTTAGCTCTGAACTAAATTAGTTGTAGCTGTACCATTTAAGGTATAGTGTTGCATATTCCCAATGAAATGATACCAAGAAAGTATATCAATGCTACATTTATGTTGCTGATTTTGCTAGTAGTGTATTACGTAATGCAGTTTGCTGTGTTTGGAAGTGGTTAAAAAAACAGTTTTTGCAGCATTTTTGAGTGGTGTCTTGGTGTGAATCTTCATGGGGACTGTGAAATAAATTAGTGAACTATGAACAGTGTAACTAGTATACATAGTGCAGGGGTATAATGAGTTTTGTGTCTCAATTGGAACTTAAGAAGCTCGGGCTGCCAAGACCAATTATGAATATTGAACAAATTAAAAATCTGTGCAAAAATAAAGGTTGGTTATAGCAGGAAATTTAACCCTTCATAGTACAAGTATGCGGACTGGCTTTGGAGATGTGAAATTAAAAATCTGATGTGCTGCACTCATATGACCTCCTCTATTCTTGTAGTAACCATTCTTACAAACTCTTGTTCCTTTATCTTCTTCGTGTTAGCTAAGATAAACATTTGCAGAAATTATCTTATTGCTTATTTCCTTGTAGCTGCAAGAGGAACATGGGAATACTGCAAGCTTTGATCGATATTCAAATCTTTTATTGAGATTCCGTTCTGTTTGCATGGCTAAGATATAAAAAATGAATAATGATGTTCCATTTGACAAAAGTTTAGGCATTCCAGAACTCACAAAAATAATATCTCCAAAATGATCCTACAAAAAAAAAAATTTGGACATAAATTATGTGTTTTAGCAAGTTCTACATTTTTTGTAAGCATTTTATATGTTAGAGTCATTGAACTTTTACCAAAATTGGTTGTCAAAAAAAAAAAAAAAAAAATATTGCACTAGGTAGCGAATATAAAGGTCACGCTTTTATTTTACATTTGTGTAAATGGACATTGTTTACTATTTTGGCCCAATTGAGTAATTTTAACGTTTTGCTACCAATTATAAATAGTGGTTGAATAAATGTGCAGATCAGCTTGGTGACCCAAAGCTATTTAATATACATTCTAAGGGCTGAAAAATTTAAAAAATCATTTGGACATAAATTGCGTGTTTTTGCAAGATCTACATTTTTTGAGTAGCTTTTGTTTAACATTAAATGGAATGAAATAACAGTGTACGAATGAGCTAGGCTCTGAGTTTTATAAGGAAACCAGCTAGAAGTATGTTATGGGCATGGGTAGTTTTGTCAAAAGCATCTTCATAAAAGCAAACTGACTGCTTGACATTCATTGCACCTTATCAAGGTGCTTAAAGATTTTCCATTACTACTCGCATACTCTATCTTGAGTCTCACATGCCGATGTCGAAGACTGCAAAAGGACTTTATATTTATTTGGTGAAAATCGTACTTTAAGTAAAGCAAACAAGCGAACCAGTATGATAACCCTACCGTGAAACGCACCAGTATAACGCTGTGGTACAGAAAACGATGCTCAGGCAAAGCTCACGCCTCTTTATTCGGACCGTTGCTAGTACGAGACAGGAGGTCTCAAGTTAAAGTGTGCAAGTTCAGATCACATTCTGGCATGGAAGATTTTTGTGTGTATAGTGGTGTAACAGAACACTTTCTGTGGAAAATGGATATGTATGCAAGAAAAATACCTTTAATGTTAATTTACTTCGAATGCTACGGGGCCAACGGCTTATGAGGTTCATGACTTTATTGTAAGCCTTGTGGTTAAATGCCGAGCAAGTTGACACGATATAGTTAATTGGTAGTGAGAGAGCAGTTTACATTAAACTTATATATCAATCCTTGTAGCAGAAAATTTTAAATACTTTCCCGGAGGAAACAAAATTCGTGTACATGAATAGCAAAATAAAGAAAATACGCATCCAGCATGACCAATAATGCTATCAATATATGGGTTTTTATACAGAGCTTCTGAATAAGGTGTTAGAACAAGCATTACGCCGCAACGGGACTGAGTACACCGAGCAAATATTGAGGCCAACAGGATCGCATTCCCATGGTACTATACGTGCAGTGAAAATGAAGATGAAGGCGAAAGTTCCCAGCTTTCTCGCAATTGTCAGCTATAGGTTATGTTTGTCCTATCTGGCTAACCCCGATCTTGTTGTGTCTGCAGTAGCACGGAGTATCTGAATGAAGTCTGTTCCCGCCGCCCAACCATGAGCGCTCAGTGGCTATTAGATGCGGGAACGATACAGAACCCGCACCTGCGATGGCTGTCTTGCAGTGTGACGGTTTGCAGCCTATAGATGGCTACACATAGACTCCACTGGAGAGTGAAAAGCAACAGGATGAGTCCATGCTTGTAGAGAATAGAGATTGTCATATACTCCGCGATCCTGTAAGGAAACGAGGATTTCTGCATGTATCAGAAAGGAAGGAGGAGCCCAACCATGGTCTACTTGTGGCTGAATCTGTTTTGGGGCCGAAAAGCGCCTGATGTAGAAGAAGCGTGTCAAAGACCCACAGACTGAATAGTGAAGAAACATCATAAGCAGCCAGATGGAACTGATGTAAGAAGCGGAGGAAGTTTTTGAGGCATAACAGCATATTCAATGGCTGTTGTTCTTAGTGGCATCAGCGACGATTGGGGCACAGCAGCAGAAAAGCCTTTTGCATTAGCTAATAACAATCATAGGGAGGAAGGAAACCATGTCCTTCGATTCTGGAATTGCGGGGAGGACGTGGGAGGTAAACACCTGGGTGATGGTGGAGCGCCAGAGCTGGCACAGAGCGCAGCGCACCTGGCAGTTGAGGTTAGTGAAGTCGCACGGTTTCGGGCGGACTTCCTAGACACTACTCCATCTGTGCGGCGCTCTATGTGTGAATATGTGTTATTACTGGAACTGCATAATTTGGGGACAAGAGCTCTTCTTCAAATTATAGTAGATCGTTTCCAGACTTTGTTTCAAGAAGAAGGCACAGCAAATATAATTATGTGCTGAGAGTCAGCTGCTTTCCTGGGATCACTCAAGCAATGGCTGATATGCTCATTAGTCGGCCTCCTCCCGAATTTCTCCCTCAATATGACTCTGGTGTTGATTGATTAGCTTTTATTATTATAAACTACAGTTTGTTCACCAGCTCATGGTCCCTGGGAGAAATGCAGCGAGCCACTACGTCAGTAAACAATTCTTATGTCTGAAGCAGCAGTCCTGCTTCTAATCGCACTTGCGATACTTAAATGTTATTTTTAGTTCATGCGGTACATTTAGCTTATAAACCATAAGCAATATTTTCAACTTCTCCGCCTTTCTCCCACTGATCATTTTCTACCTTCTCTATATGTTTTCAAAGACCCTGCCAGCCTGTTTCGGTTAGAAGTGATTGCCCACACACGACTTGTGTGTTTTAAAACACCAACATTAAGTTTGTTGGCATAGATAAATAATAACTACTTCTTTAGGTTTGTTTGTTTCTATCATCCTGTAAAAATTGTTTACATATTGAACTGCCACTCTGAAACCCTTTGTTCTACAATCACAATATTATAGCAAATTTCCCTACCACTCCTAGGTAGGGATTTATCTACTTCTACACTTTACTTCATTACTCAGGGGTCTCCGTCTAGGGGATATGTGAATGGCGACCACAAGGTACCCAAGCTGAGCAGAACATTACTTCCACTTACTGGTGTTTTGCTCCTCACTGTAACTTTTCTATCTTACCTTACCTTGGTCATCTCTTGTTCTCTTCCGACCCCGATGCTATTAGGGTTCCCGAGGGCTAGGGAGTCTTTATTTTTCCAATCTCTCCATTTCTCTATAAAATCTTAACCCCTAACATGCTGACCTGTCATGGCATGTAATACGTACTCTGACTGGTAATCAGAGGATATGGTCGGTGAATTTATTTTGATAATTCTCCCGGTCAGGTCGGTGAGACCCGTAAACCAACGACAGGTGTGGTCCTCCAGACATTCTGGGGGTTGTGAGAGAGCGATGTGACCGCCAAAACATAAAAATATGGTGCTCTCTTAAAAGCGGTTACTATACTGCTATTGCTCTATGAGTGAAAAATGTTGTAGAGCAAGAGGATTAATGACTTCATTGTCAGAAATCCAGCATTAGCTAACAACAACAACATTTTTTGTAGAATTTTTTGAAACTTATGCTTTGTTTTGTTCCTCATTTCTCATCTATGCAACCATAATGTCCACAGCGAAGTGTGGCAGAGTACAGCTATGCATGGAACAAGATGATTCTGTGTATGGAGGAACAGTATTCATTTCAATGAAATAATGAATAGAGAAAAAACATCAACTATGTCATCAAACAAAACTTACTGATTTCTTTAAGACAATGCAAAATTAGGTTAGTGTAAAATGAGTACAGTATAATTGTGTGTACTGTATAAATTAAAATTGGTTGCAGGACTGGAATACACCCCTAGTATAACTGGTGTGTAATTGCATTTAAAAGTGGTGTACTTTACCGTATATTACATACTTTACAATGTATTGTAATTTATTTCATGAATGTTTCCCACCACCTCCATGGGATCGATTTTTGTCACTTCTAAGCTTGCATTTCGATATACCATGGAATCATTATAACACAGGGCTAAAACATGTCCCCCAACAACCATGTTATTTCGGGATTCCATTGTATATTTTCATTCTGTATGATGGTATTCAAAGAATCTCCACTCCATACCCCTATAGAAGACTAATGAACAGAAAAACTAGTGCTTTAATGAAAAACTGAAGCTGTTAACAGTGAAGCAACGGAATCTAAGGTAAAAACAAACTTAGAGAGTAAAAGCTTCACTTCTTTATTTATTTATTTCGTCCATAGAAACATGATATATATGTTATAGGACATGTCAACTTAACAATATGAAGAAAAATATTTAAGGATACATAGACGATTGCAAATGCATATATATAAGGTTCAATATAAGATTAAAGTACAAAAAAGGAACCAAGATATATAAATATATATATAAATAGTAGATAATAGAAATTATTACAGTCAGGTTTAGAGGTAAAAAGTAAAAAATAATAAGAATAAAAAAGGTTGCCGAATTATACGGAATGTTCAGTTATCGAGAGTTGTTATCAGGATTCTACTGTATTAATTATTTCCCACGTTTTATTACAAGCTTAGTATAAATTTAAACATTCAAAAGAGAATTGCATTGCATAATAAGTACAAATATAAGCTGAAACTATAAAGAAATAATGCTAAATAAAGCTTTCTCTGTCTGCTTTTGTTTCATATTAAAACAATTCATATAAAATTGCCTCTTAAGATTAGTCCTTTTGATTCTTCAAACAGTAAGTCTTAGTTCCTCTTAAAGCTAATCCCAGTGTTGCCTCTTGCTAAACACTTTTCTTTAAAAACCAGATGGGGAAAATATTGCTTTAGTACAAAATACAACTCTGATTTAACCAATTTTAATGTATGTAATTAGAATTGTGTACATATGTGCATTGTTACTTTTTATGTAAGTATCCTACTTCACTCTCATAATCACACCTATTTACCTGTAGTTGGTTGGCACATTGAGTATTGTGTTTCACTAACAAATTGTTGTTGTTTTCTAGTGCCTTACATCTGGCAATGAAGCCATTAGCATTCGTGCTTTCCAATACTTTTGAACTGTAGTTTCTTCTGATCTTAATTCTTCACAGGTCTTCAAGTTTTCTTCGTTCATTTCTGCTGGATCGTTACACAGGACACATATTGGTGAGGCTGAGATACCTATTCTGTAGAGATGACTTGCTAAGCAGTCATGATTTGTCAATAGTCGGAAGGCTGCAACAGCTGTTTTCCTTGGTGTCTGGGGGATTATATCTGGATTGGAAAGTAGTGTAATCCATGTTTTATCTTTGGCATTTGTTTCTATTTCTTGTAAGTATGAATGAGAAAAATTTTTAATGATCAAGCGTTTTATTGAGGAATATGAGAAATTGAATTTAGACTTTTGTTTTATTGTTGTGCCTTTCTTTGCAAGTGAGTCTGCAGCTTCATTCCTCATGACTCCACAGTGTGCTGGAATCCATTGGAGATGAACAGTCTTATTAACTTTTTGGAGTTGTGTTAACATTTTGTAGCATTCTCTAATTTTTGTTGACTTCTTTGTAGTATTTGAACTTCTTCCCTGAATTGCAGCTTTAGAATCTGAAAGAATTACTGCCTTGTTAAATTTATTTAAGGTAAGATTTAATAATTGTCGGAGAGCAATGTATATAGCCTCTATTTCTCCATCATAATTTGTTGTGCCTCTGCCAACAGAATGATAAAAGGAAAAATGTGAACATGTAACTCCAGCTCCAGTAAGGTTTTCCTTCGAGGATCCATCAGTATATATGTGCAGCCATTCTTCTGTGGGATACGTAGTATTGATTGTTTCCAGAGCTAGAAGTTTTTGTATTTCTTTTGGTGTGTCTGATTTACTTATTTCCTCTATTAATTCCAAATTGAAGGTAGGTTGCAATAATTCCAATGAATTTTCTCTTATTAGTAGATTTTCTCTGGTGTTAGGAATGTTCAATTTGGATTTAATCTGTGTTACCTTTTCTAGGAAACTACTATGAGTTTTAAGGATTGAAGGGGGGAGGTTCTCTTCTGTCCATTTAGAGTTTGGCAGTCGTAACATTTTCTCGTGTTGGAGCAATGCTTGTTCTTCTATTTTTGTTGTTATTGATGGGGTCCGTGTTAAGGCAAGCATGGCATCAATAGGTGTGGATTTAACTGCTCCAGTGATTAGGCGAAGAGCCTGATTTTGTATTTGTTCCAGTTTATTGATGTTAGCATTTGCTGCTGTTATTAAAGTTTCAGAACAGTACAAGAGGTTTGGTTTAATATACATTTTGTATGTTGTGTTAAGGACTCTCCTTGAGCAGCCCCATTTAGCACCAGCTAACCTTTTCAGGATTTGCAGTTTCTTTTCAACCTTTTCTGAGATGTTTGTTATATGTTTTTTCCAACTTAGCTTTCTGTCGAAAGTGATGCCTAAGTATTTGGCATCATCAACTGCTTTGAGTGGTTTACCATTATAATTTATGTTAATATTAACTGGTTTGTATTTTAGTGTAAATAATTCATAATTTGTTTTTTCCACATTGATAGTCATGAGCTTTTTGGAGCTCCATTCATGTACTTTGTTTAGGGCTGTTTCTATTCTGTCTTTAATTAATTCAGGTTTTTTTGAAGAGCCTGAAGTCCAAATGACTACATCGTCAGCAAATAAAGCAATTTTGGTTTCTAAAGTTTTTATTATTGATGGAAGGTCATTTATATATATGTTAAAGAGTGTTGTGCTCAGAACAGCACCTTGTGTAAGTCCTCGGTGTGTTTGTTTATATTTGGAAATGTATGTATTATATTTTGTGGCACAAAATCTTTGTGAAATAAACTGAGTTATCCACTTAAGCATGTTACTTTTCACACCTATTGATTGCAACTTCTCAACTAATTTATTTCTCCAGACTGAGTCATATGCTGATTTAAAATCAATGAATACTGCCAAGGTATCCTCCTTTCTATTGAAAGCTTCCTTG
Organism: Tenodera sinensis; assembly: GCA_030765045.1. Taxonomy (NCBI): domain Eukaryota; kingdom Metazoa; phylum Arthropoda; class Insecta; order Mantodea; family Mantidae; genus Tenodera; species Tenodera sinensis. The sequence goes on along the minus strand of CM060963.1, from coordinate 169,737,048 downwards.
ATGTCTTGGCTTAGTAGGAGTACATTTTCACTTGTACTATGATTCTGTCTGAAGCCGGTCTGTGAACTATTAATTAAGTTGTAATATTCTAGGAACCAGTTAAGTCTAGATGCCACCATTCTTTCCATCACTTTTGCAATAACACTGGTCAAAGATATTGGTCTGAAACTATTAATATTGTTTGAGGGTTTGTTTTTCTTTAAAATCGGGATGATAATGGCTTTTTTCCAGTCTGAAGGTACAGTCATTCTCCAACACGTGTTATACAGTTTAAGTAGGATTTCTTTTCCTTTCCTGCCAAGGTGTTTAATAAACTCTGGGTGGATCTTGTCAGGTCCAGGAGATTTTTTGTTCTGTAATTGTTCTATTGCTAAATCCAGTTCTGTTTCATTAAAATCCTGAATAAAAATATCATTTCGTATACCTTTTGGCTTACTAGTTTCTCTGATAGTTTTTTGGATAGCCTTATCTTGTTTTTTATATGCTTGGGGTATTCTTTGTGACTGAGCATAAAACTTGTTAAGGGATTCTGCTATTTCCCTATCTGTAGTTAAGCTTTTGTTATTATATTTTAATGGTTCAGTTGTATTTTTTGATAATTTTGTTTTATTAAGGAATTTGTATATTTTATTTCCATCTTTCCTATAGTCCATATGTTCTACAAAATTTGTGAAACTGGCCCTTTTTGCTGTAATTAATTCTTTCTTAAAAATGGCTGCTTTTCTTCTCCAGTTTTGTACATCTTCTGGACACTTGGTTCTTTCGGCTTTGACTCTTGCTATATTTCTTTCGTGTTTTAACTTAGATAAAGATGGAGACCAAAAGTAGCTATATTTCTTTAACTTTCCTTTGGGGATATGTGTTTTGGCTGCTGTCAATAATATTTGACAAATTTTTTTATTCATTTCATCTGTTGACTTGAACTCTGATTCTAACAGTATATTACACTTCCCTGCTATCTCATTTTGGAAACTGGACCAATCTGCTTTTTTAAAATTCCAAGAAGTTTTAACTTTTGGTTTGTTACTTTTATTTATTAGACCTCTTATGGAGTTTATGGTGATTCTGTGGCCTGAACCTGGGTCTTCTATTATTTCTCTTTTTGTATTGTCAATTATGTCAGATGACACCATCAGAAGGTCAGGATTTGTACCCGAACCATTATAATGAAGGTAAGTGGGTGGATCATTTGGATTAAATATTAATTCCATTGTTGACGAGTTTAATAGGTCTTCTATGACTCTTCCTGCTGAATTTATATCTCTGTAGCCCCACCTAGGGGAGTGTGCATTAAAATCACCTATTAAAATACTTTTGGGTTCTATGGGAATAGAAATTAGATCTAGTGTATTGTCTGGAGGATTGTAGATACTGTAAATTCTATAGTGGTAGTTACTTTTCCATACTTCAATTTTAACTATTTCTGATTTATCTTGTTCTTCCATTGTTTTTTGGATTTGGATAGTAGCTTTCATATTTCTTTTAATTCCTGTAAGAATACCACTTGCTATTTGACGAGCCTTTGGAAGTATATGTGTAGTATACTGATCCATTTCAAAGTATATTTCCTGTTCTTCTGATATATTGGCTTCTTGTACTGTGAAGACATCTATATCTTGGTCTTTTAATATTTTCATTGGCTCTTGTTTTTTAGGCTGGGACATGCCTCCTGCATTCCATTGTAGAATTCTTAAAGTATTGGAATTGTTGTGATGAATCTCCACCCGGAGATCCGATTGGGGGACAGTTTTAACTCCGGAATGTTTATCTTTAGGACTCATATTCATGTATGTGGCTTTCATGTAACTGTTTTCTTAACGGGCACCAGTTTTACAATGTGGCAGTTACATCACCCGACTTAAACCCCCATTTTGCAAGGGGGACCACACCTATCGTTGGTCAACGGGTCCATCGGACCTGGCCGGGAGGACTAAATAAGTGGTATTTAGATCCACCGACCTTCCCCTCATGTGCCTCTGAGGGACGCTGTTGTGCTGTGATAGGCCAGCACATATGTAAATGGCATTTCCTCCATTTTAGATGAAACAGTTATACCGCTGTGATTCGGTCCCCAGAGCCTCATCTGTTAAAAGCAGGGTGCACCACGGGGAGGATGAGGATGGGAATTGGGTAGGAGAGGCTATAGGAGGCGCATCACTACCCCTTACTACCCCTCACTAACAAATTCACTATCGAGATTTCACTCCTTGAATAATAAAAGGCATTTTTAGAAAACATAGCTGCGATTTCGCATGAATACCAAACTTGATATTCAAGATAAATAATGCAAATAGAAGCACTATTAACAGTGAAGTGTTCTTTATATTTGGGTTCGAGTTTTTGAGTTACTTGAGTCACCTTTTCACACTCATCTTCACTTTGAAATGTTTGAAAATTGAAACGTTTTCAACATTTTAAGGGTGGGGTGATTGTGAGGGAGTGACTTGGGTGTTCAAAAGGTTGAACCCAAACTTGATATTCAAGTTAAAAAAATACCAAGGGGCCATAAATTAAAAATGTTTTTTGACTTTTTATATTGCAAACGCCAATATTTATATAATATATATATTATTTATATAATATACTCAGGGGTCTCTTTCTAGGGGATATGTGAATAGCGACCACAAGGTACCCAAGCTGAGCATAACATTACTTCCACTTACTGGTGTTTTGCTCCTCACCATAACTTTTCTATTTGACCTTACCTTGGTCATCTCTTGTTCTCTTCTGACCCCGATGCTATTAGGGTTCCCGAGGGCAAGGGAGTCTTTATTTTTCCAACCTCCATTTCTCTAATTTCTCTATAAAATCTTAACCCCTAACATGCTGACCTGTCATGGCATGTAATACGTCCTCTGATTGGTAATCAGAGGATATGGTCGGTGAATTTATTTTGATAATTCTCCCGGTCAGGTCGGTGAGACCCGTAAACCAACGACAGGTGTGGTCCTCCAGACATTCTGGGGGTTGTGAGAGAGCGATGTGACTGCCAAAACATAAAAATATGGTGCTCTCTAAAAAGCAGTTACTATTACTGCTATTGCTCTCTTCAATATCATATATTGGAGAGCAAGAGGATTAATGACTTCACTGTCAGAAATCCAGTATTAGCTAACAACAACATTTTTTGTAGAACAACAATCGATGCAGCCGTACCTGTAACGGACAACAAAGGACGCAGTGCTTGCCACAAAAATACTCATATTGCCATTGTCACAACGTATCGTAAAATTGAAATGTGAAGTTGCAATCGTGTTTCTAAGTCAGTTTCTTACAAGTCTTCATATTGTTAAGAAGAGTTTTAAAAAAACAGATATTTCTTGTGCTATTAATGGTTCTGACGACATGTTGTGGAATAGTGAAAATGTGTTATCTGAGCCAGATATATATGAAAATAGTGATGACAGTGACGAAAGTGAGACCGCAGAATAGTCAGAGAAAAGAAACAATGAAGCAATACATTGTAGGTCCAATGAAACCGTGGTATGTATCAAGTTCATTCACAAATTACTGTATACCTATATAACTTTTACATAATAGTTGATGGTTTCCCTTCCTTTCTGAATTCCTAGAAGCACCACTCGCATAATTCCCTCCCCAGTGTTTTCAAGCAAATTTTTCAAGGAAAAAGGGGGGGGGGAATTACGCGATAAAATACGGTATATTTGATGTCGAGATTTCACAGGAAATATGTAAAAAAAAAAAAAAAAAAAAAAAAAAAAAAAAAAAAAAAAAAAAAAAAAAAAAAAAAAAAAAAAAAAAAAAAAAAAAAGTTGGTTTGAGATGTAGAACTGGAACTTAAAAATTCAATGCCACAACTGGGATTTGAACCACAGACCTTCCGCTGTTTACCAGGAGAAATACGAACTGGTTTGAGAATTTAATGCCATTCTGGCAGTTTGTCACAATAGCTCAGTGGTAGAGCAGCCGCCCGGTAAGCGGAAGGTCTGTGGTTCAAATCCCAGTTTTTAAGTTCCAGTTCTACCTCTCAAACTTTGCCCACACACGGGTTGTGTGTTTAAAAACACCAACAGTAAGTTTGTTGGCATAAATAAATAATAATTACCATCTGAAGGTTATTTAATCCTGGGATATAAAGTACTTACAATAGTAAGTCACCATTGGGGTAATTTGTCTCTGATGTGAGACTGCCTTTGTAGTTTACCAGGAAAAATACGAACTGGTTTGAGAATTTAATGCCATTCTGGCAGTTTGTCGCAATAGCTCAGTGGTAGATCAGCTGCCCGGTAAGCGGAAGGTCTGTGATTCAAATCCCAGTTGTGGCATTGAATTTTTAAGTTCCAGTTCTACCTCTCAAATAATTACCAAAGTTGGTATTTAAGTTTAATGTCTTTCGAGGATGCGACACTAATATTTTGAAGAAAATAGCCCCACCCTAAACTAACCTTTACATGGAAAATTTTGATTTTCTTGAAAATGGCTCACGATTTTTATTAAAATGCCATATATTTGAGATATTTTTACGACAAACGAAATGTATATCTTGAATTTTCTGGCTATAGCCTGTGTAGTCCTGTTTATTCTGGATGACTTTTGAATAACTCGTAAACTGTAAGACATAGACAAAATCTTACTGTACTAAAAATGTAGATCTCCCTAAAACACAATTAATGTGTAAATAAGTTTATTTGTGGAGTGAACCATTTTGGAAATATTACTTGTTATTTCTGTCAATTTTGGAAAACTTAAAACTTTTGTGAAATGGAAGGTTGTTCATTTTGTGTATCTTAAGCACGCAAAGAGAACAGGATCTCAAAGCTTCAAACGATTTCACTGTTATATAAGCATACTGTATCCTAATATTCCCCTTGCACCTACAAGGAAATAAGCAATAAGATAATTTGTACAAATGTTTATCTGAACTAATACGAAGATATACAAATAAGAGTTTGTAAGAATGGTTAGTACAAGAGTAGAGAAAGTTGTGTTAGTGCAACACATCAGATTTTTTTGTATGATTATGTAAAGCACCAATCTTTTAGACACAGTTTTATATGTATAGACCCTTTGGGCATTTTGGGGACTTTGACTTGAGAGACAACTGATTGTGTTAGTACTCATTGAACTGTACAGTTTGTTGTACTTGATTTTTATCATTAAAGTGCTGGTTGAGGATGCGCTATTGTTTGAGGTAATGTAACAAATTGTTAAGAGCTTTTAAATGAGATAGGAGTAGAGGATTTTTAGTCTATCACCATGTGACCCAGCAGTGTCTAGTTGACCACAAACTTGCATGCGTGTCCATCTTTAATTGCACAAATTGAGATTACTACTGACCAAGGGTTGCTGGTTTGAATGCTGTAAAAGTGATAGTTTATTTAGTCGTTAATAAATCACAATCTGATGGTACCCATTGAGGTACATAATTAAAACTACAAGCTAGTGATGAATGTGAAAAATATCACAGATAATCTCTAAAACAGTTAATCTATCTGGAGTTTATTATGGGCTATGCTCTGGACATATTTTAAGGACCTTAATCCTTATTGGTCTCAACCATTGCTTAGCTGACAGACTAATTAGTAATTACAAAAATAAGAAAAAAGTTGAAAGGATATCACAGCAATAATGAAATGAACAACCTATACCAGATTGAAGTGGACACAAAAAAAGGTAATAAATGAGCAGAATACTGAGAGGTTTGAAGGATATGTAAAACAGGATGGTAAATTGAGACGGAAGGGACGGGTAGTAAACCTTTGTGTTTGATTGTGCTCCACCATAGGTTCCCACATAATTTTCTCTAGTAACAATTGAAAAGCAATTTTCAGTACACATTTGATTGCATAAGAAGTTGGTTGCTATGTAATGGCTTTGAAATTCCTCTCTCTTTCAATGCATAAAAGAAAGAGAGGAAAAGATTAATAGAATGTTACTTTTGAGAAAGGTATGAGTATTTGAAAATTCAAACCAACAAAAAAGGATGTCTAAGAAATGTTTAAAACCTCACTTGAATGAGATGTACTCTTAGTGTATATCTTACAGTTTAACAGTTATACCAAATTCTTTCAGAATGAAAAGAACTTCAGAGAATATTTGCTGGAAACTCAACATATACATTTCGTTTGTTATGAAAGTATCTTAAATATACAATATATTAATCAAAATCATGAATGGCATTTTTGAGAAAGTAAAAATGTTCCATGGAGAGGATAGTTTGGGATTGGTGGGTTTTCTTAAAACTTTTGCTGTCACATTCTTTGAAAATGCTCAACTTAAATCCCAAGTTTAATATTGCTTTTTTGGGTACAGGGGATCTCAAGGCACTTTTCTGGTGAAATCTCCACGTGGATTTGTGGGGTAAAATAGAATACTTACTCTACTGACCACCTGTAGTAGAGAAAGTAACATGGTGACATTTTAAAAGTTTGAAGTATATGAAAATTTAAACCCATAACGAAAACTATCTTGGAAACAGTTAATGCCGCAGAAAAAGAAAATTATTTAACAAAAATGTGTGTTTTAATGTGGTCTACATTTTTTGTGCCAGAACCATGAGCGTAGTCCACAGTTAGACCAGAAAGTGTAAAATACAGAAAAAAATCAATCCACAAAAACTGTTATTTTTAAACTTACTGCTCCAAATCCTTAATTCATAGGACGTTTTGGTTTAATATACAAGGTTGGGTTAAAAACAACATTTTAAGTATTTTTGCCTCATTTAATAACAAATCATCAAATTATGTATTTTTTTCATGATATTTTGAGATTCCTTTTTCCTTAATATTTTGCCTATATCTAATAAAATAGAATTGGATTAACATAACTTGTGAATCCTGATAGTTGCTTTCCCGGCAGTGTGTCACTACTGTGCCACATGCAAAACATGCACTGTTGCCAATCCATTGGTCGGTATTGTATTGCATCGCTTCTTATTCTTTTGATTGTAGAATGAGCCAGGCTCAAGGATATAGAACTTGCCATACAACTATGCAATTTCATTCAATTATTTTATATATAAAATAAATAAGTTAAATTCACAACATATTTAATTTAATTTCGAGATGAATTATATATACTGTTTTACAGTGATATATTTTACTTACCATTTATACATCAGCAGTTATAGCTTAAGCTCTGGGAGAAAACAGATAGCTTTTGGCTGGTTGCAAAAAAGGCGTTTTCACACAGTTTACTATTTTGACTTATAATTTGAGTTTCCTAAATTTAGGGATATATAATTCTAGACACAGGGGTCTCCGTCTAGGGGATATGTGAATAGCGACCACAAGGTACCCAAGCTGAGCAGAACATTACTTCCACTTGCTGGTGTTTTGCTCCTCACTGTAACTTTTCTATCTAACCTTACCTTGGTCATCTCTTGTTCTCTTCCGACCCCAATGCTATTAGGGTTCCCGAGGGCTAGGGAGTCTTTATTTTTTCAACCTCTCCATTTCTCTATAAAATCTTAACCCCTAACATGCTGACCTGTCATGGCATGTAATACGTCCTCTGATTGGTAATCAGAGGATATGGTCGGTGAATTTATTTTGATAACTCTCCCGGTCAAGTCGGTAAGACCCGTAAACCAACGACAGGTGTGGTCCTCCAGACATTCTGGGGGTTGTGAGAGAGCGATGTGACTGCCAAAACATAAAAATATGGTGCTCTCTAAAAAGCGGTTACTATTACTGCTATTGCTCTCTTCAATATCATCAGTGAAAAATATTGGAGAGCAAGAGGATTAATGACTTCATTGTCAGAAATCCAGCATTAGCTAACAACAACATTTTTTGTATAGTAAGATTTGGTCTGGGGTGTAAGGGGTAGTGATGCGCCTCCTATAGCCTCTCCTACCCAATGCCCATCCTCATACTGCCCATGGTGCACCCTGCTTTTAACAGATGAGGCTCTGGGGACCAAATCACAGCGGTATAACTGTTTCGTCTAGAATGGAGGAAATGTCATTTACATATGTGCTGGCCTATCACAGCACAACAGCGTCCCTCAGAGGCACATGAGGGGAAGGTCGGTGGATCTAAATACCACCTAATTAGTCCTCCCAGCTAGGTCCAATGGACCCGTTGACAAATGATAGGTGTGGTCCCCCTTGCAAAATGGGGGTTTAAGTTGGGTGATGTAACTGCCACATTGTAAAACTGGTGCCCGTTAAGAAAACAGTTAATTGAAAGCCACATACATAAGTATGAGTCCTAAAGATAAACATTCCGGAGTTAAAACTGTCCCCCAATCGGATCTCCGGGTGGGGACATCTTTAGGCAAATTTCATCACAACAATTCCAATACTTTAAGAAGTCTACAATGGAATGCAGGAGGCATGTCCCAGCCTAAAAAACAAGAGCCAATGAAAATATTAAAAGACCAAGATATAGATGTCTTCACATTACAAGAAGCCAATATATCAGAAGAACAGGAAATATACTTTGAAATGGATCAGTACACTACACATATACTTCCAAAAGGTCGTCAAATAGCAAGTGGTATTCTTACAGGAATTAAAAGAAATATGAAAGCTACTATTCAAATCCAAAAAACAATGGAAGAACAAGATAAATCAGAAATAGTTAAAATTGAAGTATAGAAAAGTAACTACCGCTATAGAATTTACAGTATCTACAATCCTCCAGACAATACACTAGATCTAAATTCTATTCCCATAGAACCCAAAAGTATTTTAATAGGTGATTTTAATGCAACTCCCCTAGGTGAGGCTACAGAGATATAAATTCAGCAGGAAGAGTCATAGAAGACCTATTAAGCTCATCAACAATGGAATTAATATTTAATCCAAATGATCCACCCACTTACCTTCATTATAATGGTTCAGGTACAAATCCTGATCTTCTGATGATGTCATCTGACATAATTGACAATACAAAAAGAGAAATAATAGAAGACCCAGGTTCAGGCCACAGAATCACCATAAACTCCATAAGAGGTCTAATAAATAAAAGTTGTTTTCTAGTGCCTTGCATCTGGCAATGAAGCCATTAGCATTAATAAATAAAAGTAACAAACCAAAAATTAAAACTTCTTGGAATTTTAAAAAAGCAGATTGGTCCAGTTTCCAAAATGAGATAGAAGGGAAGTGTAATATACTGTTAGAATCAGAGTTCAAGTCAACAGATGAAATGAATAAAAAAATTTGTGAAATATTATTGACAACAGCCAAAACACATATCCCCAAAGGAAAGTTAAAGAAATATAGCTACTTTTGGTCTCCATCTTTATCTAAGTTAAAACACGAAAGAAATATAGCAAGAGTCAAAGCCGAAAGAACCAAGTGTCCAGAAGATGTACAAAACTGGAGCAGAAAAGCAGCCATTTTTAAGAAAGAATTAATTACAGCAAAGAGGGCCAGTTTCACAAATTTTGTAGAACATATGGACTATAGGAAAGATGGAAATAAAATATACAAATTCCTTAATAAAACAAAATTATCAAAAAATACAACTGAACCATTAAAACATAATAACAAAAGCTTAACTACAGATAGGGAAATAGCAGAATCCCTTAACAAGTTTTATGCTCAGTCACAAAGAATACCCCAAGCGTATAAAAAACAAGATAAAGCTATCCAAAAAACTATCAGAGAAACTAATAAGCCAAAAGGTATACGAAATGATATTTTTATTCAGGATTTTAACGAAACAGAACTAGATTTAGCAATAGAACAATTACAGAACAAAAAATCTCCAGGACCTGACAAGATCCACCCAGAGTTTATTAAACACCTTGGCAGGAAAGGAAAAGAAATCCTACTTAAACTGTATAACACGTGTTGGAGAATGACTGTACCTTCAGACTGGAAAAAAGCCATTATCATCCCGATTTTAAAGAAAAACAAACCCTCAAACAATATTAATAGTTTCAGACCAATATCTTTGACCAGTGTTATTGCAAAAGTGATGGAAAGAATGGTAGCATCTAGACTTAACTGGTTCCTAGAATATTACAACTTAATAATAGTTCACAGACCGGCTTCAGACAGAATCATAGTACAAGTGAAAATGAATAGAAAGGAGGATACCTTAGCAGTATTCATTGATTTTAAATCAGGTTATGACTCAGTCTGGAGAAACAAATTAATTGAGAAGTTGCAATCAATAGGTGTGAAACGTAACATGCTTAAATGGATAACTCAGTTTATTTCACAAAGATTTTGTGCCACAAAATATAATACATACATTTCCAAATATAAACAAACACACCGAGGACTTACACAAGGTGCTGTTCTGAGCACAACACTCTTTAACATATATATAAATGACCTTCCATCAATAATAAAAACTTTAGAAACCAAAATTGCTTTATTTGCTGACGATGTAATCATTTGGACTCCCGGTTCTCCAAAAAAAACCTGAATTAATTAAAGACAGAGTAGAAACAGCCCTAAACAAAGTACATGAATGGAGCTCCAAAAACCTCATGACTATCAACGTGGAAAAAACAAATTATGAATTATTTACACTAAAATACAAACCAGTTAATATTAACATAAATTATAATGGTAAACCACTCAAAGCAGTTGATGATGCTAAATACTTAGGCATCACTTTCGACAGAAAGCTAAGTTGGAAAAAACATATAACAAACATCTCGGAAAAGGTTGAAAAGAAACTGCAAATCCTGAAAAGGTTAGTTGGTGCTAAATGGGGCTGCTCAAGGAGAGTCCTTAACACAACATACAAAATGTATGTTAAACCAAACCTCTTGTACTGTTCTGAAGCTTTAATAACAGCAGCAAATGCTAACATCAGTAAACTTGAACAAATACAAAATCAGGCTCTTCGCCTAATCAGTGGAGCAGTTAAATCCACACCTATTGATGTCATGCTTGCCTTAACACGGACCCCATCAATAACAACAAAAATAGAAGAACAAGCATTGCTCCAACAGGAGAAAATGTTATGACTGCCAAACTCTAGATGGACAGAAGAGAACTTCCCCCCTTCAATCCTTAAAACTCATAGTAGTTTCCTAGAAAAGGTAACACAGATTAAATCCAAATTGAACATTCCTAACACCAGAGAAAATCTACTTATAAGAGAAAACCCATTGGAATTATTGCAGCCTACCTTCAGTTTGGAATTAATGGAGGAAATAAGTAAATCAGACACACCAAAAGAAATACAAAAACTTCTAGCTCTGGAAACAATCAATACTAGGTATCCCACAGAAGAATGGCTGCACATATATACTGATGGATCCTCCACGGAAAACCTTACTGGAGCTGGAGTTACGTGTTCACATTTTTCCTTTTATCATTCTGTTGGCAGAGACACAACAAATTATGATGGAGAAATAGAGGCTATACACATTGCTCTCCGACAATTATTAAATCTTCCCTTAAATAAATTTAACAAGGCAGTAATTCTTTCGGATTCTAAAGCTGCAATTCAGGGAATATGTTCAAATACTACAAAGAAGTCAACAAAAATTAGAGAATGCTACAAAATGTTAACACAACTCCAAAAAGTTAATAAGACTGTTCATCTCCAATGGATTCCAGCACACTGTGGAGTCATGGGGAACGAAGCTGCAGATTCACTTGCAAAGAAAGGCACAACAATAAAACAAAAGTCTAAATTCAATTTCTCATATTCCTCAATAAAGCACTTGATCATTAAAAAATTTTCTCATTCATACCTACAAGAAATAGAAACAAATGCCAAAGATAAAAAATGGATTACACTACTTTCCAACCCAGATATAATCCCCCAGAGACTAAGGAAAACAGCGGTTGCAGCCTTCCGACTACTGACAAATCACGACTGCTTAGCAAGTCATCTCTACCGAATAGGTATCTCAGCTTCACCGATATGTGTCCTGTGTAACGATCCAGCAGAAATGAATGAAGACCACTTGAAGACCTGTGAAGCATTAAGATCAGAAGAAACTACAGTTCAAAAGTAATGGAAAGCACGAATGCTAATTGGCTTCATTGCCAGATGCAAGGCACTAGAAAACAGCAACAGATTTGGTCTATCTCTTACAGTTTACCAGTTATGGAAAAGCCACCCAGGGTAAACGGGACTACATGGGCTATAGTCAGAACATTCAAAATATACATTTCATATGTCATAAGAATATCTTAAACATATAGCATTTTAATCAAAATCGTTTAGGCCATTTTCAAGAAAATCAACATTTTCCATGTAAAGTGTGGTTCAGGGTGGAGGAATTTTCTTCAAAATCTTTGTCACATCCTTGAGAGATATTAAACTGAAATACCAATTTTTGTTTTTAAGTGACTTTATTTTAGAGTTATGTTTACACTCAGACACACACACACAGACCTAATGCCTTTTTTTTTTTGGATGCATGTGGCCTCAAAACATATATTTCTGGTCATATCTCAGCATCAAATTTTTGGGTGGAATACAATGCTTCCTCTACTTACTATACGTAGTAGAGAAATTAAAAATGCAGTTTTTTGTTATTCCTGTTTGGTAGTGAATGGTGGTCCTGCATATCTAATGTTTAGGAATTAAAATAGGGTGCATTCACAGGGTGCATTTAATGAACAGATTGAAGATCATGCATAACAATCCTTTGCTCTATATGGTTTCGTTTTCTTTTCACATATTTTGTGGTGAAATTTGGAATTAAAGCATGCCAATTCTGAAAATATATTATGCCGACCTCCCAAACAGGCGAGTCATGAGCCACCACTGACTTATTCCCTTAAGGCAATGTATTCATGAAATTTGGCAAAAATTGCTGCAATTTTTTATTTTTTGCACTTTTTATTATGCTTATACTTTGCACTTCAATGGCACACTTTCGCTTTATCAATACTGGCCATTTTTAAAGCTTCAAGAGGGCATTAAATGTCCCAGTGTGGGTGGATGTTCCGTGCTAAACTTCATCGCTACAGCTTTCAAATGCAATTTTCGTTTTCACTGACTTTGATTTTAGTCTCTTGCAGCAAATTTTGCTTCAGAGAGATTGTGAACTGGCTGTCCTGAAATGAATTTGATATATTGAGTTGAAATGAGTCTGACATGTTTTGCTTAGAAACAGAGAAGTGCAGTCAGTGTTTTGCAATTATTTAATCTTGCCAGGTTATTTCAGTGCTCCAGTTATATAATATGAATTTTTAGGTATTTAATAGGTTTAAAGTTTTTCATTAGTTTATAGTATAGCAGTAATAAGAGATATTTTATGAGTTTGGTGTACAAATTAGCGAAAGCACATAGCGTAGAGGTTTATTAAGTACAATACATTTCGAAATTTGTGAACAATGGGAAGCAAAAGGAAAGCTTTCATATTAAGAAATGACTGGTCAAACTTAAAATCCTAAAAAACGTCTGCTGAGGCCAAGAAGAGAGCAGCAGAGGATCCCGCTTATGGCGCTAGGGAATTTTAAGTTCACTGGATGGGTAAAGTACAAAAATGTATTGTTAGCTTTAAAACCCATTTTTCTCAGTCTTTTTTTCTTTTTCCCCCAGAATTTTTCACTATTCAGAATACTCCTTGGACCCCAGTTTATAGCTTATTAACTTGAAATTTTCAGGAGAGCTTCAGAGATTAATTTATTAAAAGTTGTCATGTACTAGTTAAAACATATTAAATAATTGAGCTGAACTCAAATATTCTTCATTACTCACACTGAAAAGATTGAAAACATTAATAAATTCCATAAAAAACTTTTTTTCTCTTTAATTAAATCTAAGCAGTGGCTGTATGCATGGGCAATGGCAGACCTTTTTTCAGGGGTGGGCCGCTTGTTAGAAGTTTTCAATAAAACAACATTAATTCATTATTCTGTTGCCAAAAAACTGTAAAAGATATGAGTTATAGTGTTTGTTGTGGATAAGGTATTAATTTGTGCTAAATGAAAATGGTTCTTTGCATAAAAATTAAAACAGTAATACTAATTAACTGTACATTAAATTCATTAATTTCCAAAGTGGGGCTACGGCCTCCCCTTCGTGATACCCATGGCTGTATCACAATTTCTTTATATCAGTATGCTCAGCTCAAATTAAAAATTTAGGAGAGATACAATACACTGTAGGGTTCAAGGGTCATTTCATATTGGCATATCAAAAAGTATCTTTTTATCAATAAATAAATTAATAATTTAAAAACCGTTTGACATAGAAGATTGAAATTTTGTGTATACTATATATTTTGTGTTCTGAGTATGTGAAAAAAAAATTGAAGTAATCGGAAAAAAAATGGATTTTTTTATTTTTATAGATACATTGCCTTAATTTGAAAATTATGGCACCTATATGCTATTAAATGATAACAGAACCAAAGAGGAGATGTAAAAATTTAAAATTCCATTTACTCAGCTTATGTGAAAATGATTTGACCATTTGGATTATTTTTTGCCCTTAAAAGTTTTACAGGCTATACATCTCCAGAAGATTGTTGGCGGGAGCAGAGGCAAGTATCAGAATTGCATCATCTGCTAATCTTTTATTCCAAGTTTTGCTCCATTATTATGAATAGCAAAGGAACTTTATAAAATTAGTTCTTAGAGTTTTACCAGCAAAAATCTAGAACATTTTACAGTAATTTTGTGAAGATTGGAGGGCAAATTAAATTGATAAAATCATTTTAATTTAAAAACTAATCTGCTTAACATTGGGTATGACATTTAGTAATATTTTTTTCATTTGGTTGTGTAAACAAAATAAGTAAAGATGTTGATCTAGCCATTACATGCCTTTTAAGACTGCAGTATGACTGTACAACATTGGAATTTTAAACCTCAAGTCAACAGGCACTCTGGCAGGACCATAGTCAGAGGGGGCTAGAATGGGTGGTATCCATCCTAGAAGTTCTTCCGCCTGACCTAGCTTCAAACAGTAACCTGAAATTATTTAAAGGTTTGAAAATACTGAATTTAAAGTTTTGAACCTTCCGACACTTATGGTGCTTTGCCCTGTTTTTTCCAAATCCCCACCTAACTTGCAGAACTCTGCCTTTTTTTTTTTTTGGAGTGTTTAACACCCACTTTTACTACATACAGCATCGCAGGCGATGACACTGAGGGTACATGGAATGAAGATGGAGCACCGTTGGAATGAGATGGCGGGGTAAACTGGAGGAAATCCACCCCAGCTTTGTCCTCTCAGTCCGGTTATCGCGAATTTTTACATGGAATTTTTTGAAGCTACTGCCTTGGATTCAGCACCGCTTAAACCTTCGTGCTGGTGGCGTTACGTGGACGACACGTTCGTCATTTGGAGTCACGGAGAATCAGCCCTGACAGAATTTCTGGATCACCTCAACAGCATCAATAAACAAATTCAATTCACCATGGAGAAGGAACAAGACGGCAAATTGCCCTTTTTGGATGTCATGGTAAACAGAAAACAGGATGGCACACTAGGCCACAAGGTGTACCGTAAGCCGACCCATACAGACCGCTGCCTTCACAAGAACTCCAACCACCATCCGAAACAAAAGCATGCTATGATTAAAACTCTGGCAGACCGAGCTACATGCATTTGCGAACCACAAGTTCTACACCAGGAATTTCAACACTTAGAGTCAGCGCTCCACTCTAATGGCTACGCAAAACGAGAAATTAAGAGAGCATTACGCCCTAGTAAAGGTCCCAACATCACAGAAACAGCCACAAACAATAGGAAGGGCAAGGCGTTTTTACTGTACATCAGATCAGTCACAGACCGCATAGGCAAACTACTTAAACGCCACAACATTGACACCGTCTACAAGCCCACTAAACAGATTTGTAACATACTCCGTTCCGCCAAAGACCCCAGGGATCCTCTATCCACCGCAGGAGTATATAGAATACCTTGTTCGTGTGGCAAGGTGTACATCGGAACCACACAACGTAGTACAAAAACCCGCATTGAAGAACACAGAAGAAATTTTCGCATGGGTCAAACAGTAAAATCAGCAATTGCGAAACATGCCATACTCGAAGAAGGGGAACATATCATCCAATATGGTAACACAGATATTCTGGCATCTACATCCCACTACTATTCTCGCTTATTCCGTGAAGCCATTGAAATACACAAGCACAAAAATAATATCAATCACAAAGAGGAAGGACTTAAACTCAACAGAATATGGCAAACAGCGTTAACAAAAACAAAAATCCAGAACCCCTCTCCAGCCAATCAGACGCCAGCTCCTTGTAGTACTCCGCTGGTACAAGTCCAGCCCACTGGCCACCCGGACCAATCACAACGTACCTCCCCTCCTGCCGCCGACATAAATACCGCACCTCTGGTGGTGACCAGCGCAGTCGGCGCTGAGATCTCCACTAGGAAACTTCGACCTCGCCGCCACTGAAGATGTCTGCCATAGTCGCAGACGAAACGTTTGGGAAGAAGAAGGAACCCAATAGACCACGGCCCACAAGCCCGGTTAATAGTGCATCTAGTAACCCCTGTTTTGTCATCCGCCAAGACCTCTGCAAGTCTGGCATACACACCTGAAGCTATTAACTGTGAAGCAATATAATCTACCAATATCACAAAGTATACAGAGACTATAACTTCACCTGTCATGGCATGTATACGTCGTCTGATTGGTAATCAGAGGATATGGTCGGTGAATTTATTTTGATAAGTCTCCCGGTCAGGTCGGTGAGACCCGTAAACCAACGACAGGTGTGGTCCTCCAGACAATCTGGGGGTTGTGAGAGAGCGATGTGACTGCCAAAACATAAAAATATGGTGCTCTCTAAAAAGCGGTTACATTTATTGCTAAGTCTCTTCAATATTCATGCAATATGACTCGAGGGGTAAAATGTTCCAGAGTTAAAATAGTCCCCCATTCGGATCTCCAGGCGGGGACTACTTCTCGAGAATCAAACATTACATTAATAGAAGATCTAACATCAGACTTCTACAATGGAATGCGGGTGGTCTCACACAAACAAAAAGAATAGAACTGAATAAAATTGTATTTGACTATAATATCGATATATTTTTCATACAGGAAGCAAATCTAACAAATGACCAACTTAAATACTTCAATTTTACTGGTTTTCTACTACACCTACTACCCAAAAATAGACAGATAAGTAGTGGAATATTAGTTGGAGTCAAAAAGGATATTAAATCCTCCTTTGAAATTGTTAAAGAAATGGATAACACAGATAAAAGTGAATTAATAAAGCTAAATTTTTGGGATAACAAAACACATCTACATTTATACAGTATTTACAATCCTCCCAGAAATGAACCAGATCTCTCTCTTATTGACCAAATAAATAAAACAATCGTAATTGGGGATTTCAATGCTGATTCCAAAAGATGGGGTTATGAAAAAGTGGGTTCTACAGGGAAGATAGTGGAGGAATTTTTGAATACCACAACTTTTGAACTGATTTATAGTAAAGAAGATCCCACAACCTTCATACATTACTCTGGAGCAGGCAGTAACCCAGACCTCTTGTTAGCTACAACAGATATTGTTTCAAAAATTAAAAAACAAGTTATAGAAGATCCAAGTTCTGGTCACAGAGCAGTAATTGCTGATATAAAACTAGATAATACAAATAACAGTCAATGTGACACGAATCTGTATTGGAACTTCAAAAAAGCAGATTGGAACAAATATAAAACTGAACTGGAACATAAATTTAAAGAACAAACAAACTCACAGCTACATGACCAACCAGATCATTTGAACAAAAATTTCTGTAAAGTCATCCTAGAAACTGCAAAAAAACATATTCCTCGGGGAAGAATTAAAAATTTCAAACCCTTTTGGAACCCCCAGTTAGAAGAACTGAAAAAGCAAAGGGATATAGCTAGAAATACAGCTGAACAAACAAAAAACATATCGGATACACAAATATGGCGGAAGAAATGTGCCTCACTAAAAAAAAACAAATTAATACTGCTAAAAAGAATTACTTTAATAATTTCTTAGAAAAAATGGATTATAGGACAGATGGTAACAAAGCTCATAAGTTCATAAAAAATGTCAAGGATAGGAAAGAAAACAACAGCACACCTATCATACACAACAATAAAATATTAACAAATGATGCAGCCATAGCTGAAACATTCAATAAATATTATGCTAATTCACATAAAGTAACAAGAAATAATAAAAAGGAATGTAAAGAATTTAAGAAAGATTTGAAACCAGAAAGAGAATGTGATCCTAACACTCAGTGCAATATCTTTTTTCAAAATTTTAATATGCAAGAACTAAACATTGCAATAAATAATCTAAAAAACAAAAAGTCTCCTGGACCAGATCACATACATCCAGAGTTCACAAAAAACCTTGGAAAAACAGCAAAACAACAACTACTGAAACTCTACAATCTATCCTGGAAAACCACTGTACCTGCTGAATGGCGAAAAGCAATAATTGTCCCACTCTTGAAGAAAGACAAAACAGCATCAGAAATAAAAAATTATAGACCAATAGCTCTTACCAGCATAATAGCAAAAGTGATGGAAAGAATGGTGTCAAACAGGTTAAATTGGTTTCTAGAATCACAAAATCTAATATCCCCATGTCAAGCTGGATTCAGAGAGTTCCACTCTACAAATTAACAAGTCTTACTTCTCAGTCAAGAAATCAAAGACTCCTTCAATAGAAAAGAAGATAATTTATCAGTTTTTATTGATTTCCAAAGTGCATATGATTCTATATGCAGAACAAAACTACTAAAGAAAGTAAAAAAAATAGGGATACAAGGTCCAATGTTTTCATGGCTATGTCATTTCCTAACACAACGCTTTATTGCTACCAGATATGGAAGAAACATATCTAAATACAAACAAGTACACCGTGGCTTTCCACAAGGCGCAGTGCTCAGCACAACACTTTTTAATATATTTATTAACGATCTGCCACAACAAATACAAGAATCAGGTGTGAAGAGTGCACTATTTGCTGATGACTTAGTAATGTGGACTTCAAAACCAAAAAGCAAAAGTACAGAACTAGAAAAAACCATGCAACAATCCTTAACCAAATTACAAAGGTGCACCAAAGAAAATTTAATGACTGTTAATACAACAAAATCAAACTACCAAATCTTTTCACTAAGAAAAAAGCCACTAAAAATAAAACTAAATTTTGAGGGTCAACAATTACCAGAAACAAAGGAAGCAAAGTATTTAGGAGTTACATTTGATACTAAACTTACATGGACCAAACAAATAGAAAATGTAATACAAAGAGCAGAGACGCGCCTTTCACTGTTAAAACGTCTAACAGGAATGAAGTGGGGATGTTCCAGAGCAACTCTTAACACAACATACAAGGTATATATAAAGCCATTATTTACTTACTGCAGTGAAGTTCTTGTAACAGCAAACACAAAAAAGATTCAAATCTTTCAAAACCAAAGTCTGAGATTAATTACAGGTGCTATCAAAACCACACCAATAGCAGCTATGGAAATACTAACCAACCAATGCCCCATTGAATATGAAAAAGAAAAAGCGGCTCTTATTCAACACGAAAAGTTGATCAGACTCCCATTCAATACATGGCACAAGAGAAATTTTACACATACACTAAAGACTTAGGAGAGCTTTCTTTCCAAAATTCAAGACATCAAGAAGAATGTATACCTTCCTAATTCAATGGAAAACTTCATATCTAAAGTCAATCCGACACAAACATTAGACATCACATATTATTTACACCTGACAGAAGAAGTTAAGAAAAGTGATACTCCAACTAGTGCTCTAAAATTATTGGCATTAGAGACAATTCATACTAGATTTCCAGAACACGAATGGCTCCATATTTATACTGATGGATCACTAATATCAAACCAAGATGGAGCAGGTGCTGGAGTCACGTGTCACCTCTTTTCCTATTACAAATCTTTAAGTTATGGAACTACTAACTTTGATGGAGAAATTGAAGCAATTCGAATGGCCCTACAAAATCTTTTGTACAGAATTTCACATTTTCAGCAAGCAGTTATTCTCTCAGATTCCAGGGCAGCAATTATAGCAATTACTTCCAAGTTGTCACCAAAAAACCAAACTATTATAGAATGTTGGAAGATGCTTAGCCATCTAACAGCACTTCAAAAACACCTAGTCTTCCAATGGATACCAGCTCACTGTGGACTGAGTGGTAATGAGAAAGCTGATTTTCTTGCAAAAAAGGGTACCGCCAATGTGCAGAAATCAATAGTTGATCTACCATTTTATGCAGCTAAAAGATTAGTCAACTCTGAATTTAAAAAAATTATTGAAAAATATTACTATGAAAAATCAAAAAATAAAAGATGGGAACTACCAAACATTCAAACAGTAATTCCTGAGTATCCTCGAAAAACAGCAGTTGCAACCTTCAGGTTGATTACAGGACATGATTGTCTGGCAAAACATTTAAACAGAATTGGGATATATTCTTCACTACTCTGTCCTCTATGTGATCTGCAAGAGGAAATGGATCGATACCACCTTCAAATATGCCCGGCCACTTCTAGTGCCCCATCCATCAGTGAAAAATATTGGAGAGCAAGAGGATTAATGACTTCATTGTCAGAAATCCAGCATTAGCTAACAACAATAAAATGGAGTTGAGCTCAATACACACCACCGCATTTCAGCACCTAGTCTGTGCCATTTTCAAGGTCAACTAATTTTATTAAAGGAAAGTTATTAGTCTCTATATACTTTGTGATATTGGTAGATCTGGTTTTATATTAGAATAAATAATTTACTTCTTGTTGTCTTCCTTCTAAATGTTATCGATATAAGCTGCTGCTGCTTCCTTGAAAAAAAAATTCTCTGCTTACTGGCAATATTTTGGAGATAGTTTGAGCCAAATGTAAAATGAATTAATAGTGTGTCAAGTAATGCATTTATAATGCCAGCGACACATTTAGTTAATTTTCGATTTTTACCAGTCACATTGAATACAGTTTTCTCACTTTTATGTTGTCTTTCTTCTAATTGTTTACCAATATGTGCTGTAGCTATTTTTACTCTTTTCTGAACCTTTGAAAATTACTTTCAAAGTTATTACAAGTAGTTTTCTATAAGACTAGCAAATTTTGAGACATGCAAGAAGTATCAAATCTTTGCCTCTCCTAAAGACATGGCCTGTCTAGAGTTTTATTAGACTCAACCTGATGTCACTTGAAGGTCTGAACTAAGCTATCTAACCACACTTCCTGATGTAGCCTCATAGCATCAACTCACACTAAGCTAACCTAGCTTGTACCAACCTGACAGCCTAAAACCTCAGCTTAACTGCCCTCATAACATAAACTGACATCATTTATAAGGTCTAAGCGAAACTGACACTATTTAATATTTCCTAAGCTAATCAGACACCTCCTAATGTGGGATGGACTTAATTTCAGCTGACCTCAGAGCCTAGTCAAACTAATGTTGCCTGTTAACCAGATCAAAACTTAATCTAACGTCACCTAAAAACTCGTCTAACTTAATCCAGCTCTGTAAAGGCTCAACCACAATTCACTAAAGACCTAACTTAAGCTTTCTAACCTAAAAGAAACCATGGCTGACAACTAGTGAAATCAAGAAAACTTTGTTTTGCGTTAACTGTTTGTTGTTTGGTGGTGCTTTCATGGACAGTTCATGGTATTAGCAACCTCAACCATCTTTCAGAAGGAATTAATCACATAAAATAAGTTTTCACATTGGAAACACCTTAAAATTAAGTTTGTTTGGAAAAATTAATGTATGAACACACTTAATGTGTGAGGGAATCTACCTGAGAGCCGAAGCTCCCCCCCCCCCCCCCCCTGCCCCTAAAACCAGGGAAGGCAGCAACTAAGTGCACACTCCCTCCATGAGTCTTTCCATTAGGCCAATACCTGGTTTCCTAAAAAGCCCCCCCTCCCCCCTTGTGGTTACACAGGGGATGGTAGTGGATGTGTCACTTGCACGTGCCAACCCATCCAGTAAGGCTACGTAATAACATAGATGGGGCTGCCGGATATCTAGCACTCCAACTACAACCTCTGCAGGGTAGCACCTGAGAACTTGAGGCTTCTCCCAATCCCATCTTGATGAATGAGAACATTTTCAATCTCCCATGAGTATTGGGAACCACTGTCCAAAAGAGACCAACCCAAACCGAACAACTCCTTTACAGGAGGGGCCCAGAAGTAACTCAGAAGTACCTCCGGTGCTAGGGGTACGCAGTGCCCACACCACAGCAGCTGAGGCAGTTGGAACCCCCCCTATGGGCAATGTTTGGACACATATTGATGAAGGCTATAGGCTAGCAATTACACGACACAGTGAATTAGTACTTAAAACAGATAATAAATAGTATTATTCATTGCCTAAAATTCTGTGGTGAACATAAAATTGCTCTAAGAGGACATAACAAAAGAGAAGAATCGCTAAATAGCTGCATATTCTTGGATTTAGTACATGTAATTACTAAGCTAGATAACTAACATGAACATTTGAGGGACTCCAAAGTAACAAATATACATCAGCAGTAGTACAAAATGAGTTACTGAAGTGTATGTACCAGCTTTACAAAGAAACCCTCCAGGATGAAGTAAACAAAGCAATTTAATTTAAAAGGTGAGTTAATTAATAACACTGAACAACACTTACAACATATTTTTCCGGGACGTGTTTTGAAGGTTAACTTTCCTCCATTATCAACCGGACAATAACTGGGTTTCCATGGTGTTTCATGGTGCAGATGGTGATGCTTCTTCTGGTGGCGGTTCAATGAACTTACTGAAAATGTCTCTCTGAGGAATGTCGAAATTAAATACTCGGTTTATATTTTTTAAAATGAAGATTTGTTCCCATGTGGACAGTTCTTGTTTTCCGGTTATGTGTTTGAGAAGTTTTGGTTCTAGCTTTATGTCATGATTTTTTGTCCAAAAGTGAAATGCAACTGCTGATTTTTCTAATTGTTTACTCTTAATGTTTCTAACGTGTTCCTTGGATCTGATTTCTAAATTTCTTTTGGTTTTTCCTATGTATATTTCATTACAATCACTGCATTCAGTTTGGTATATGCCAGATTTTTTGTTAGGTGGAATAGCATCTTTGATGTTTGAAAGTAGTAGGTTTTTTATGGAGTAATGGTTTACTGCTGCTAGCTGAATGTTGTATTCCTTGAACACCTTTTTAAATTTATCAAAGGCCCATGGATGATATGTGAATTTTTTGAATATCATTTTTGTTTTTGCTGCTGTGAGACTTGTAGTTTCTTTTAATAATTGTTTCTTTTCTGCTTGTTTTACCTTTTTATCTACTAATTCTTTGGGGAAGCCGTTTTTTTGTGCTATTTCAATTATTTTGTAATATTCTGTTTTATATTCTTCTGCTGAAAGAGGGATGTTCACCAATCTATGTGTTAAACTATTGAAAATTGCTTGTTTGTGGCTTCTTGGATTGTAACTATTAGCTTTTATGTAGTTGTCTGTCTGCGTTGGTTTTCTGTGAATACTGAAATTTATTCTATCCTTGTTTTTGATTAATTTTAGATCTAAAAATGGTAATTTATTATCTTTTTCTGCTTCCACTGTGAAATTTATACTTTTGTCCTGTATGTTCAGAAGTTTTAATGCGTCACTGATGTGTCTTTTTGAAACTATTGCAAATATGTCATCCACATATCGCTGCCAGACATCCCATGGATGTTCAAACTCTGGCAGCGATATGTGGATGACATATTTGCAATAGTTCCAAAAAGACACATCAGTGACGCATTAAAACTTCTGAACATACAGGACAAAAGTATAAATTTCACAGTGGAAGCAGAAAAAGATAATAAATTACCATTTTTAGATCTAAAATTAATCAAAAACAAGGATAGAATAAATTTCGGTATTCACAGAAAACCAACGCAGACAGACAACTACATAAAAGCTAATAGTTACAATCCAAGAAGCCACAAACAAGCAATTTTCAATAGTTTAGCACATAGATTGGTGAATATCCCTCTTTCAGCAGAAGAATATAAAACAGAATATTACAAAATAATTGAAATAGCACAAAAAAACGGTTTCCCAAAGAATTAGTAGATAAAAAGGTAAAACAAGCAGAAAAGAAACAATTATTAAAAGAAACTACATGTCTCACAGCAGCAAAAACAAAAATGATATTCAAAAAATTCACATATCATCCATGGGCCTTTGATAAATTTAAAAAGGTGTTCAAGGAATACAACATTCAGCTAGCAGCAGTAAACCATTACTCCATAAAAAACCTACTACTTTCAAACATCAAAGATGCTATTCCACCTAACAAAAAATCTGGCATATACCAAACTGAATGCAGTGATTGTAATGAAATATACATAGGAAAAACCAAAAGAAATTTAGAAATCAGATCCAAGGAACACGTTAGAAACATTAAGAGTAAACAATTAGAAAAATCAGCAGTTGCATTTCACTTTTGGACAAAAAATCATGACATAAAGCTAGAACCAAAACTTCTCAAACACATAACCGGAAAACAAGAACTGTCCACATGGGAACAAATCTTTATTTTAAAAAATAGAAACCGAGTATTTAATTTCGACATTCCTCAGAGAGACATTTTCAGTAAGTTCATTGAACCGCCACCAGAAGAAGCATCACCATCTGCACCATGAAACACCATGGAAACCCAGTTATTGTCCGGTTGATAATGGAGGAAAGTTAACCTTCAAAACGCGTCCCGGAAAAATATGTTGTAAGTGTTGTTCAGTGTTATTAATTAACTCACCTTTTAAATTAAATTAATTACAGCAACACTGTTTTCAAACTTCTATGAAAGGAAGATAAACAAAGCAATGTTTGTCGGTACAAGCAGATGAAACCAGCGATATCTCCATTAAGATACAGTTGGTAACGATTCTTTGTTTTGATCAGGAATCACAAATAGTGGAATATTTTCATGGTTTGTTATGCCTTACTAAAAGATTTGCAACAGGGATTGCTCAAAGCATATTAGAAGAATTGGAGCTTTACAGACCGAAAGATAAGATTGGTTTCTCAAACATAAAAGCCAGATCTGCACTCCGAGGGCAGCATTGAGTCCAGAAACTTGTAAGGGATGTGTATCCATGTGCTTATTTTGTGCATCATTAAACACACCAGCATAACCTCAGTATGCAACAAGTACGACCTACCTTATTAGCCATTAGGGCTTTATTTTTTATCTTTTTTGCCAACCTATTGGCATTTTATTCTTTTTTCTCTTCTTGTATCAAAGGATGGAGTTACTGAAGGAGGTGTGCAATCAAAGGCTACTGCAAACAAGTCAAATGGAATTTCTAGAGTATGGTACTGTCTTCTGTTTATCAGTGCCAGAAATCGCTAATAGAGAGTTTCAAAATTATTCAGCAAGGTGGCTCAAGGGTAGACTTTAGATCTTTAGGTCCTAAAAATGTGATTTTGAGTGCCTAAAAAGGTCCTAAGAAGTAGCGAAATAGGTCTTTAATAGACACAATAAATAAACAAATTTTATGCATCATGCCATGCAAAACACAGTGGTTAATGTTTGATTTCAAAACACGCTTAAATACAGTAGGATAGATAATATGGTAATTGAACAATCATTCTATAAAAATCTGTATCACTGTCAGTTAATTAAAATACAGTATGTGCCAAAATATACAGTACTGGAAATTGTTACTCTTATTGTCATTATCTTAAGTATCAAGATGATAGTGTAAATGTTCAAAATGTGCTACATTGCGCTGTAGGCAGTGTTCATAATGATCATGCAGAACGAGACGATCTTCTGACGTAATGCAGGCACAGTTTTGGGTGTATGTGGACAATTGAAAACTTTCTCCTTTAACATTCGCCACACGTAAGCATCAGCTGGTGTGAGATAGGGGGAATTTTTTAACAATAGATAACATAACTGTGTTGCTAGGTGCTGGCTTATTGAAGTGTTCACGATATTGTTCCACCACTAACTTTAAACTTGGCCTGCCTTGATAACCATTTCCACACAAGCAAAAATAATACTTCACTATAAACACTTTTTCCTCCGTTGCGAGACCCATTGTCACTTCCAATCACAGAGCACAATGTTCTTTACACAACTAACAATACATCATAACAATGTAACAACACGCAGACAGTCAGGCATGCACACTGTGCAAAAATGAGTACTGTTATTTTTGGCGCATACCGTATAAAGAATAAAATTATGTCTTACATGAATTTTAAAAATTAGTCAACATTGTTATTTTTTAAATCACAGATTCCTCAATTTCACTTTTGGCCATCATTTTGTCCACAATAAATAAGAAGTATTTACAGATGTTGTGGAGTAAGTTTGTCTTTTGTCAGTCAGAAGTAGCTTAAATGCTGAAAAAGATATCTCAATGTCTGCCGTGGTAACTGGAACATATTTGAAACCATATGCGGATTAAATCCTGTTCTTCACAGCCTGCAGCTACATACTCCATCTTGTCGCTAGTGGCAAAGGCAGATTGGGACATCTTTCAATGAAAGCTGCAATTCTAGAACTTGACACACACACAGACCTTTTTCTAAAAATGATTTTATGATTCAGGGGGTTTCAAAACATATATTTCCAGTGAAATCTACATTGAATTTTTGGATGGAATACAACACTTCCTTTATTTACTACTAGAGAAAGTAAAAATGACTTCATTGTTATATTTTCAACTACATTCTAAGGAATGTGAAAAATATTGGAGAGCAAGAGGATTAATGACTTCATTGTCGGAAATTCAGCATTAGCTAACAACAACATTCTAAGGAATGTTGGCTGCTGCGACTGCTTTACACATATCATAATAGAACTGGGATTTTATTTTTGGGGGCATGGGCTGTGTAAGTAAAGTTTACTTCTGACAATCTTTTGTTTTAGAATTTCCTTGATGCATTGAAGTTTTCTTGTGTTGTACCAAGTGACTCCTTTTTTTGGCAGAAATCTTAAAACAAAGAATATATTTTAATATTTTAATGCTGGTAAATTATATTTTGTTAAAATAATAAACATTTTAAATAAATAAACAATATAATTTTTAGGGCTAGGAAGTTCATGCATTTGCATGTTTTTTCATAGGGGTTAAAATTGTATGCTTTTACATTATGCGTCGGTCTGGGTGGCTCAGTTGGTTAGACGCTGGCTTACTGGTCCCAAGGTTGCGGGTTCAAATCTGGCCCAGGCCGATGGTTTTTAAGTGCTTAAAAACGACAGCTCCATGTCAGTAGATTTACTGGCATGTAAAAGAACTCCTGCAGGACAAAACTCCGGCACACCGGCGACGCTGATGTGGTCCTGGCAATTGACAGCATTGTTAAGCAAGAAAATAATTTTTTTAAATTTTTTTACATTATGTGCATGAATTATAGAATTTTCAATTCTTTGGACATGATTTTATGGTGCATATAAAACTGCATATTTTCTTAAATTTGATAAATGCATAATATTTCAATATTATAGCCCCTATATTGCATATTTTAATGATTTTTATGGTTTTTTTATTATCTTTTTCCATCTGTATAATATTTTTCATACTGGTAGTATTGCACATGATGATGCAACTCACGAGGTGGCGAGAACTAATGCTGAGTCATGCTGTCATGCAGTGAATCCCCTGTTTCCAACCTTTCATTATATGTATGTGCATAGAGAATAATCAGTGTGTTATCTGAGAGGTTTATATTAACAAAGATAAAGTACAGGTCAATGTTTTGAGAGGCACAATCATAGCAACGCTTGCCTGCCCACCTGCAATGGTTTCTGTGTAAATTAAATTTAAAAAACCCACAATTTATTGCGACAAAAAGGCAACAAATTGTGGGTTCTTTTAAATTTAATTTACACAAAAACCATTGAATCTATTGAAATAGGGCAAAGGAAAAAGCTGTCGTTTATTAAATTTTCTATGAATATAGCCATAAATCAAGAACCTTCTATCAATAATAATTCAGCCAGGTGATGATAAATTTTTTTGATAAAAATATTTTTTTCTTGAAAACTATAAACTTTTCAGCATTTTGGTATTAGACTTTCTTGTTATTCACAACATGAGAAATTCGCTGTTAAAGTCTGACGGATCATTTCACTTCCACCATATATAATAATGGACTAACATTTTCTTCAAGATGAATTAATTTTCCACCTGGATTTTTTTAATAGAGGAATATCTTTTATTGAAATATTTTACATTTTATAGGAGAAAATTACAACAGTGTATGTGAAGGAACATCTTCATAAATTTATAGCTGCCATCAGTGACATTAAAATGAGTAGCAAGCATGCTGGATGATGATTCTCTGACATGTAAAATATCTAAGAAGAGAACAGAAAGTGTTAAGTAAACACTGTGTGCTGTTGAATGTTGCAATATAAGGGCTGCCGAAATAAGAAAGCCACTTGAAATACACAAATGCTTGTAGCAGCTGTAAGCGTATGAGTACAGTGTTCTGATTGGTTCCTTACTGAAGCTCTCTGAGGAAGAAAACTAAAGAGATCCATTTTTTTAATGTTACTGCTGTTTTTTTTACATTAGTAGTATTGATGTTAAATGACTTTCTTAAGCTGGATTTAGTGTAATTATTCAGTAAGCTGAAGAAAGACGGTGCAACTAAATTCCTAGAGTGTTTCAATTTAGTTAATCCTACCAAATTCAATGTCTTAAAATCAAAGTTTTTGATGAGTGTCACAACTGTGTCAATTACTTTCCTTTCGTAGAATGGGGAAAATTAAAGAATGAACTTCGTGTACTTCGTTCTAGTGAAGAGATTAAGAATAAATTCTGTCAGTGTACTGTATTCTTTCTCAATTGGAACAGAACCTCTCTAAAACTAGTCCTCAAGGATTTTTAAAGTGGAGCAAAAGTTTTTATAAGTGTCTACAAACATAAGTTTTATAGTTTTTAAACCCAGGCCTATTTGTAATAAAGGTATCTAGAAACTTTATTCTCTGTGATAAAGAGGCTTCACAGCTTCTCTGACTAGTTTGAGAGAAATCTCAAATCAACCCTTTGGGAATTTTCCAAAACCCTTTCAAAAACATTTTGTTAACACAATTTTCCATGCCAACAGCAACTATTTTAGTTATCCCCCATCCCCATGACACTTAAATAAGATTATTAACATTACAATGAGAAAAGACAAAGGGGTGGTAAGTGATAGCTTTACATTTATGGAGATCCCTGGTATCTCAAGTTCCATCTTGAAAGAGACGTTTAAAGATCAGAGTGTCACAGGTATCTTTCTTAGCATGTGAAATTAACTCCCCTGCCTAATTAAAATTTGGGGCTTAAGTATAACATTATAGCTGACTTTGGCAGCTGAATGTAGCCTTTGTCAGCGAACGTGACTTAAGCTGACTCCACATGTATATGAGGAGAGCATGATTCCCAAGGAATCAGAAATCTGTTCCTGCAATGTGGGCTTCCAGGAAACGATTTGTATGTATGCTAACAGGAAGTTGCATGTCTAGACTGCAATAAATTATCTACTGAGTATCTCAGTTATATGAACTGATATTTATCAGTAGGAAGCAGATTTTTATGTGGTAAAAAAAGCTAAAATATTTATTTTTTATGTGCTAAAAATGTTAACCTCTTCAGGGATATGGACGTGAAATCACGTCCATTTAAAATGACGGACGAGCGATATGGACGTGTATACACGTCCTGTGCGTTTGTGCATTTAACCCTTATTTATCCTCTATCTAACTCAACTTATTTTAATTTTCCCCCGTTATGAAACATTTAATTAAATTCTATATGCTTTACTGGCTTACCTTTATATGTTCCTTCTGCAGTGATATGCCTCAAAACAGGGATAAACACACAAGGGCACATCTCCACATTCGCCACAGATCATCCCAGTTTCCTTACGGATTCCCTTCTTGCGGCACACGAAACACCTTCGAGATGGACGGGACTTCTTTGCTGTTGACAGTATCCTTTTAGGATAATGTTTTCCTTCAAGTCTGAGGGGTGCAGGGGTTTTGGATTTTCTACCCCCAGTATGAAGAGGCCTCTCAAGCTGGTATTGTTCAATTAGGCTGCAAGCTATTGATAGTCGAAAGTCCAGGTAGGTCATTGTCTTGTGTGGGTTTAGAGCTCTCCAAATTACCAAACAATTGTATATGGTTATATCCAGCTGGTTCAAAAATACCTTTTTATACTATTTCACTGTTTTTCGTAAAGAGGGATATGCTTGCAATACCTGATCTACTAGATCGACACATTTAAATGCCCTGCACTGGATATTGGGTATCCGTTCTCGGCCTGCAGAGCTTTTAAATGGCTGTCGCTCAAGAGGTTAAAATGGGGTAGTAAGGGGTAGTGATGCGCCTCCTATAGCCTCTCCTACCCAATTCCCATTCTCATCCTGCCCGTGGTGCACCCTGCTTTTAACAGATGAGGCTCTGGGGACCGAATCACAGCGGTATAACTGTTTCATCTAAAATGGAGGAAATGTTATTTACATATGTGCTGGCCTATCACAGCACAACAGCGTCCCTCAGAGGCACATGAGGGGAAGGTCGGTGGATCTCAATACCACCTATTTAGTCCTCCCTGCTAGGTCCGATGGACCCGTTGACCAACGATAGGTGTGGTCCCCCTTGCAAAATGGGGGTTTAAGTCGGGTGATGTAACTGCCACATTGTAAAACTGGTGCCCGTTAAGAAAACAGTTACATGAAAGCCACATACATGAATATGAGTCCTAAAGATAAACATTCCGGAGTTAAAACTGTCCCCCAATCGGATCTCCGGGTGGGGACATCTTTAGGCAAATTTCATCACAACAATTCCAATACTTTAAGAATTCTACAATGGAATGCAGGAGGCATGTCCCAGCCTAAAAAACAAGAGCTAATGAAAATATTAAAAGACCAAGATATAGATGTCTTCACAGTACAAGAAGCCAATATATCAGAAGAACAGGAAATATACTTTGAAATGGATCAGTACACTACACATATACTTCCAAAAGGTCGTCAAATAGCAAGTGGTATTCTTACAGGAATTAAAAGAAATATGAAAGCTACTATTCAAATCCAAAAAACAATGGAAGAACAAGATAAATTAGAAATAGTTAAAATTGAAGTATGAAAAAGTAACTACCACTATAGAATTTACAGTATCTACAATCCTCCAGACAATACACTAGATCTAAATTCTATTCCCATAGAACCCAAAAGTATTTTAATAGGTGATTTTAATGCACACTCCCCTAGGTGGGGCTACAGAGATATAAATTCTGCAGGAAGAGTCATAGAAGACCTATTAAACTCGTCAACAATGGAATTAATATTTAATCCAAATGATCCACCCACTTACCTTTATTATAATGGTTCGGGTACAAATCCTGATCTTCTGATGGTGTCATCTGACATAATTGACAATACAAAAAGAGAAATAATAGAAGACCCAGGTTCAGGCCACAGAATCACCCTAAACTCCATAAGAGGTCTAATAAATAAAAGTGACAAACCAAAAATTAAAACTTCTTGGAATTTTAAAAAAGCAGATTGGTCCAGTTTCCAAAATGAGATAGAAGGGAAGTGTAATATACTGTTAGAATCAGAGTTCAAGTCAACAGATGAAATGAATAAAAAAATTTGTGAAATATTATTGACAGCAGCCAAAACACATATCCCCAAAGGAAAGTTAAAGAAATATAGCTACTTTTGGTCTCCATCTTTATCTAAGTTAAAACACGAAAGAAATATAGCAAGAGTCAAAGCCGAAAGAACCAAGTGTCCAGAAGATGTACAAAACTGGAGCAGAAAAGCAGCCATTTTTAAGAAAGAATTAATTACAGCAAAGAGGGCCAGTTTCACAAATTTTGTAGAACATATGGACTATAGGAAAGATGGAAATAAAATATACAAATTCCTTAATAAAACAAAATTATCAAAAAATACAACTGAACCATTAAAACATAACAAAAGCTAGGGAAATAGGGAAATAGCAGAATCCCTTAACAAGTTTTATGCTCAGTCACAAAGAATACCCCAAGCTTATAAAAACAAGATAAGGCTATCCAAAAAACTATCAGAGAAACTAATAAGCCAAAAGGTATACGAAATGATATTTTTATTCAGGATTTTAACGAAACAGAACTAGATTTAGCAATAGAACAATTACAGAACAAAAAATCTCCAGGACCTGACAAGATCCACCCAGAGTTTATTAAACACCTTGGCAGGAAAGGAAAGGAAATCCTACTTAAACTGTATAACACGTGTTGGAGAATGACTGTACCTTCCGACTGGAAAAAAGCCATTATCATCCCGATTTTAAAGAAAAACAAACCCTCAAACAATATTAATAGTTTCAGACCAATATCTTTGACCAGTGTGATTGCAAAAGTGATGGAAAGAATTGTAGCATATACTCGTAGACTTAAATGGTTCCTAGAATATTACAACTTAATTAATAGTTCACAGACCGACTTCAGACAGAATCATAGTACAAGTGAAAATGTACTCCTACTAAGCCAAGACATCAAGGAAGCTTTCAATAGAAAGGAGGATACCTTAGCAGTATTCATTGATTTTAAATCAGCATATGACTCAGTCTGGAGAAACAAATTAATTGAGAAGTTGCAATCAATAGGTGTGAAAAGTAACATGCTTAAATGGATAACTCAGTTTATTTCACAAAGATTTTGTACCACAAAATATAATACATACATTTCCAAATATAAACAAACACACCGAGGACTTCCACAAGGTGCTGTTCTGAGTACAGCACTCTTTAACATATATATAAATGACCTTCCATCAATAATAAAAACTTTAGAAACCAAAATTGCTTTATTTGCTGACGATTTAAGCGATATGTATTTATTGGTTGCCCCAAGTATGGGATCTAATTTGTAGTGAAAAGTGATGCTTCGTGGTAACGTATCGACCGTTGTCGATTCTTGTAGTTCTGCTCCGGCTATGCTCGAACATGAAACTTTAATCCAGGGTATGCGCGGGTATATTTTATATAGATCACCCAGAATAACTTTGGAGACTATTTATTCTCAACTCTTTAACACGTTTCGGGAGTTATGCCGACTTCCAATATATATATCCTTGCAGAGCAACCTCAACTCACATGTGTCCACAGCTAAGTTCTCCACCGATCTGGTAACGCTTACTGGCGTCTCCCCACGCTAGGAAAAAACGTTCCTCCCAATTTCAAATTTCATGACGTCATCAAAAGAAAGCCTCGCATCCAAAATACTATTTCATTCCTTTTCACAATTTAGAAATGTCCCTTTCTATTAAAACATGTCCTTTTTTGAATTCCAAATATATAGTTACCTTTCTATGATTAAACAATGTTTTCTTTATATTTTATTAAACATATCGCGCAACTTTTAAGGTTGGCAGACCTGAATTTTGACCGTGAATTTCAAACTAGCTTAGTTTTTCAAACGTTGGCTAACCTTAAATTTTGATGGCAATTTCAAATTATGTGGTATGACGTCATGACTCGTTAATTTCAAACCAATAATGCATTTATCCTACAAATTTAACGACTATTATTTACTCATATTTTGCTCACCTTACAACACTTCCTACTCTATTATCTACCTATGTTATTACTCAACACTTATCGCAAATCTCACATCCGGCAATTAAATTAAAACTTGTCTTTATCAAGCCCATTGATTTGAATCTAAATTTCGGTATCAAATACCCCCATTTATGTTATTTTATTATTTCATAATAAAATAATGTAAATGTCTTGCCCAAAAGAAAAATTAAAAATTGCTCCTGAATTTTGAATAATCGGCAACACTCCCATTATATACAATTTTCAATTACACTGTTTTGAAATTGGTTATTAACATATCTTCTCATTAATCTTTATAACATGACAAACAATTGTACACTTGACTTAACATTAATCCTTAAATACTAATTACAATATGTTATGGTTTCTTCTGTGAAAATTTTATATAAAGGTTAAATTTCAAGAGTCTTTCTTTATACTTCCGTCTTTTAGTTAGTTCATGTTTGTTCACTTTGCTCTCACTATCACGTGCACTGTGAATTTGCACTGTTGTTATTGTAACACATATCTTTACTAGATCCTTTAAGCACTAAAAAATGTACATATATTTATATAAATCCATTACACTCTTCAGACAAGTTCTTTCTTTGTCTTGCTGTGATAACTATTTATACATCTAAATAATTTTTTTTTTTTTTTTTTTTTTTTTTTGCAAATGTTTACAAATTAAATATTCTGTTTTCTCTCTATGCGGAGATGAACATTTTAACAATCTTTCTGAAGCTGTTATTGTGAGCTCTATACAACATATTCTTAAGTAGTATATAGAAATTCACATTCTGCATTTGTCATGAATACATAAGTATCTGACCAATATATGGTTTTCAAGTAAGCTAAAATTTAAATTTTATCTAAAAGCTGATTGGGCGCCAATAGAACAAATGACACTTCGAATTTTACATGAAATCAAGGTTCCAAGGTACCACACGGTTTCTTGTATGGTCGAAGGAGTTGTTTATGCCACCTTCCCAGACATTTTTCATTTTTAACATCTTTTACTTCATAGGTATGATAACCAAATTTTGATATAATTTCTGCAGGACCTTTATATATCAATTCCATCCTTTTGTTCCTACCTCGCAATGCACTTGATAACTTATGGTCTTTAACTAGTACACAATCGCCTATCTTAGGTTCCCATTTATGTTTTCTACTCTTTTTCTTTAATTTTCGCTTCTCTGCCTTTTTCTTGATTCGTTCAAAAGCAATTTTCGCTCTTTCTTCTTCACTTAACTGAATGTCATTAATTTTGAGTATTTTTGGTACCCCGATCAATATTGGTTCTGGTTCAATTTCTAACATTAATTTTATTGGGGCAAACCTAGTAGTTACATTAATGGTGTGATTAATAATCTTTTCTATCAATGGACAATATTTCACCCAATCCTTGTGATTATGATGTGTAAGTACACGTAAATAAATTCCTATATCTCGGAGGACACGTTCTGTTGGATTCCCTGATGGAAAGTATGAGGAACAATGATATAACTTTATCTCATGATTTTCTAGGGTTTCTTTAAAAATTTTGCTCCGATGAACTGTAGCATTATCTGTTAAGATTGCCTGAATCTTGCCATATTTTGGCACATAATCTTTTATTATCTTTCCTACACATGTTTTGCTGCTGATATTCCTAACAGGATAAATTTTAATAAATTTACTAAAAACATCATGAAGAACAAACATATATCTACATCCAAATTGTCCTACTGGTAGCTCCCCATGTGCATCAGCAGTAACTAGTACATTTTTCCCTTCTCTTATGATTGTCTGAGGTTCTATATCGAATTTGATGTTAAATGGTTTGGCCCTTTGACATAAGTCACAGCTTGAACATATTTTCCTCACTTTCTTTGCCAAATGTTTTATATAAAAATGGTCACTAATTGCCATGATTAGCTTTTCACTACCTGTATGAGCTAGTGTTTTGTGATAAGCAAGTATAAGTTTCTCTTGTAAAGCTTTTGGTACCATTACTTTCCATTTAGGTTCAATTCTTCCATGAAATTTATAGATTCTTCCCTCATAAATACCTATATTATCTTTTAGATTTTCTGTGATTGGTTGTGCCTTTTCTCTCAATTTCTTAAGTTCATCGTCCTCTGTCTGTAATCGTTCCAAATTTCGAAATTCTTTAGCTAATTGAGTCCCTTCTAAGGTTTTCAAATATAGTATGGTTACATCATGTTTGTTGTCACTAATTGTATCTGGTATTGTGTAATTAGTTTTCATCCTTGACAACAAATCACTAAAAATATTTTGATTTCCTGCTATGTGTTTGATTTCTATGTTATGGGATGTGATCTCATGTATGTATCTAGAAATACATGTGCTTGTGAGTTTGCAAGAGTTCATAAATGCCAAACTGACATGATCTGTGTAAACTATTACTGGGTTGTTATATACATATTGCCTAAATTTTACAAGTGCAAAGTAAATAGCCACTATTTCTTTTTCTGTAGTGCAAGCCTGTGATTCAGTTCTTGAAAGCCCCCTTGAAGCTACAGCAATGAGGTGATCTTTTCCTTCCTCATCTTTTTGTATTATGACACTACCATACCCAAGTCCTGAAGCATCCGTATAAATTATGTAGGGGAGTTCTTCCCTAGGTTTTTCCAATAAAATGGACGCTGCAAACAATGTTTTTACCTTTTCGAAAGATTCTTCTTCTACTGATGACCATTGCCATTTCACATCTTTTCTCAAAAGTTGTCTTAATGGGGCTACTACGGTTGCATATTCCAGGATAAATCTTGATTGATAATTTAGAATACCAAGAAATCTCCTCAATTGTTTTATATTTTTAGGAGCTGGTATTTTATTTATGCTCTCAATTCTGTCGGGATTAGGCCTGATTCCCTCATTTGAAATTACATAACCTAAAAATTCTGTCTGTTTCAAAAAGAATGCAGCTTTACTTGGTTTTATTGTCATGTTTGCTTTCTTTAACTGACTAAGCACATAATTGATATGATTTAAATGATCCTCTATATTTTCTGAAAATATTACAAAATCATCCACATACTGAGCTACAAATTTCTTTATGGTTTCTCCAAAAATTTCATACAAAGCTCTTAATAGTGCACTACCACTGGTATTCATACCAAAGGCGCAAACTCGAAACTGATATAATATCCCTGAATGTAAAAACGCTGTATATTTTCTTAAATCTTCTCTAAGTGGGATCTGCCAAAAAGATGCTGTAAGATCTAAAGTAGAAAAAATTTTGCCCTTCTGCAATTTGTTCAATATTACCTCTACACTTTCTGGTCTAAATCTATCAGGTTTACAATGTTGATTTAGTTTTCTCGCGTCTAATGTCACCCTAATCTTTCCATTAGCCTTATTTACAATACATAGGGGATTCACAAATTCTGAATTCGAAATCTCAATAACTTCGTCTTCTAACATTGACTTTATAACTTCATCTACCTCTTCTCTTATGGTACTAGGGATAGCTCTCGCTTTATGTGTAAAAGGTTTGATGGGTATCATCTCAAACGAATGAGTATAAATATTACATTTACCAGGTTTCTCAGAGAATACTTCTTTATTTCGGATTAATATTTTAAACAGTTTATCCCTCTGTTGTTCATTTAGTTGATCAGCCTGAGTTACCTTTTCCCGCAACAATTCTTCTAAGTCTTCACTACTCTCCCTATCATAGTACCTAGTTGCGTCAGAAAACCTCAAATTGTCTATGAAATCATTTTTATCCCATTCTACATTTTCTTTATTATCGACACTGTACTCTTCGACCTTTACTTCAGTTAATTCCATAGCTCCTACTTTAACATATTCTACAAAGCATGTATCTCCTTGGATTTCTTCTTCCTCTTTTTCTCTTACAATAGTTTCTGAACTACTATCTTCCACAAATGGCACTATAATGGTCTCATCTTCCACTTTCATTTCTACAATCATGTTTTTAAAATTCACCACAGCTTCCCAGGCATAAAGACAATCACAACCTATTATAACATCTGTCACAAGTCTTCCTACAATCAGAAATATGTTGTTGTTAGCTAATGCTGGATTTCTGACAATGAAGTCATTAATCCTCTTGCTCTCCAATATTTTTCACTGATGGATGGGGCACTAGAAGTGGCCGGGCATATTTGAAGGTGGTCTCGATCCATTTCCTCTTGCAGATCACATAGAGGACAGAGTGGTGAAGAATATATCCCAATTCTGTTTAAATGTTTTGCCAGACAATCATGTCCTGTAATCAACCTGAAGATTGCAACTGCTGTTTTTCGAGGATACTCAGGAATCACTGTTTGAATGTTTGGTAGTTCCCATCTTTTATTCTTTGATTTTTCATAGTAATATTTTGCAATAATTTTTTTGAATTCAGAGTTGACTAATCTTTTAGCTGCATAAAATGGTAAATTAACTATAGATTTTTGTACACCGCTGGTACCCTTTTTTGCAAGAAAATCAGCTTTCTCATTACCACTCAGTCCACAGTGAGCCGGTATCCATTGGAAGACTAGGTGTTTTTGAAGTGCTGTTAGATGGCTAAGCATCTTCCAACATTCTATAATAGTTTGGTTTTTTGGTGACAACTTGGAAGTAATTGCTATAATTGCTGCCCTGGAATCTGAGAGAATAACTGCTTGCTGAAAATGTGAAATTCTATACAAAAGATTTTGTAGGGCCATTCGAATTGCTTCAATTTCTCCATCAAAGTTAGTAGTTCCATAACTTAAAGATTTGTAATAGGAAAAGAGGTGACATGTGACTCCAGCACCTGCTCCATCTTGGTTTGATATAAATGATCCATCAGTATAAATATGGAGCCACTCATGTTCTGGAAACCTAGTATGGATTGTTTCTAATGCCAATAATTTTAGAACACTAGTTGGAGTATCACTTTTTTTAACTTCTTCTGTCAGGTGTAAATAATATGTGATGTCTAATGTATGTGTTGGATTGACTTTAGATACGAAGTTTTCCTTTGAATTTGGAAGGTGTACATCCTTCTTGATATCTTGAATTTTGGAAAGAAAGCTCTCCTGAGTCTTTAGTGTATGTGTAAAATTTCTCTTGTGCCATGTATTGAATGGGAGTCTGATCAACTTTTCATGTTGAATAAGAGCCGCTTTTTCTATTTCATATTCAATGGGATATTGGTTGGTTAGTATTTCCATAGCTGCTATTGGTGTGGTTTTGATAGCACCTGTAATTAATCTCAGACTTTGGTTTTGAAAGATTTGAATTTTTTTTGTGTTTGCTGTTACAAGAACTTCGCTGCAGTAAGTAAACAACGGTTTTATATATATATTATATGTTGTGTTAAGCGTTGCTCTGGAACATCCCCACTTCATTCCTGTTAAACGTTTTAACAGTGAAAGGCGCCTCTCTGCTCTTTGTATTACATTTTCTATTTGTTTGGTCCATGTAAGTTTGGTATCAAATGTAACTCCTAAATACTTTGCTTCCTTTGTTTCTGGTAATTGTTGACCCTCAAAATTTAGTTTTATTTTTAGTGGTTTTTTTCTTAGTGAAAAGATTTGGTAGTTTGATTTTGTTGTATTAACAGTCATTAAATTTTCTTTGGTCCACCTCTGTAAGTTGGTTAAGGATTGTTACATGGCTTTTTCCAGTTCTGTACTTTTGCTTTTTGGTTTTGAAGTCCACATTACCAAGTCATCAGCAAATAGTGCACACTTCACGCCTGATTTTTGTATTTGTTGTGGTAGATCATTAATAAATATATTAAAAAGTGTAGTGCTGAGCACTGCACCTTGTGGCAAGCCACGGTGTATTTGTTTATATTTAGATATATTTCTTCCATATCTGGTTGCAATAAAGCGTTGTGTTAGGAAATGACATAGCCATGAAAACATTGGACCTTGTATCCCTATTTTTTTTACTTTCTTTAGTAGTTTTGTTCTGCATATAGAATCATATGCGCTTTGAAAATCAATAAAAACTGATAAATTATCTTCTTTTCTATTGAAGGAGTCTTTGATTTCTTGACTGAGAAGTAAGACTTGTTCATTTGTAGAGTGGAACTCTCTGAATCCAGCTTGACATGGGGATATTAAATTTTGTGATTCTAGAAACCAATTTAACCTGTTTGACACCATTCTTTCCATCACTTTTGCTATTATGCTGGTAAGAGCTATTGGTCTATAATTTTTTATTTCTGATGCTGTTTTGTCTTTCTTCAAGAGTGGGACAATTATTGCTTTTCGCCATTCAGCAGGTACAGTGGTTTTCCAGGATAGATTGTAGAGTTTCAGTAGTTGTTGTTTTGCTGTTTTTCCAAGGTTTTTTATGAACTCTGGATGTATGTGATCTGGTCCAGGAGACTTTTTGTTTTTTAGATTATTTATTGCAATGTTCAATTCTTGCATATTAAAATTTTGAAAAAAGATATTGCACTGAGTGTTAGGATTACATTCTCTTTCTTGTTTCGAATCTTTCTTAAATTCTTTACGTTCCTTTTTATTATTTCTTGTTACTTTGTGTGCATTAGCATAATATTTATTGAATGTTTCGGCTATGACTGCATCATTTACTAACATTTTATTGTTGTGTATGATAGGTGTGCTGTTGTTTTCTTTCCTGTCCTTGACATTTTTTATGAACTTATGAGCTTTGTTACCATCTGTCCTATAATCCATTTTTTCTAAGAAATTATTAAAGTGATTCCTTTTAGCAGTATTGATTTCTTTTTTTAATGAGGCACATTTCTTCCTCCATATTTGTGTATCTGATATGTTCATAAAAAAAGAGAGCAATAGCAGTAATAGTAACCGTTTTTTAGAGAGCACCATATTTTTATGTTTTGGCGGTCACATCGCTCTCTCACAACCCCCAGAATGTCTGGGGGACCACACCTGTCGTTGGTTTACGGGTCTCACCGACCTGACCGGGAGAATTATCAAAATAAATTCACCGACCATATCCTCTGATTACCAATCAGAGGACGTATTACATGCCATGACAGGTCAGCATGCTAGGGGTTAATCAGAAATAAAATTCCTAGTATTCTCCCATTTATTTCAATATTTATCATTGCTTGAAATTTTACTCTCTCTTTTCGTTTTCC
Organism: Tenodera sinensis; assembly: GCA_030765045.1. Taxonomy (NCBI): domain Eukaryota; kingdom Metazoa; phylum Arthropoda; class Insecta; order Mantodea; family Mantidae; genus Tenodera; species Tenodera sinensis. The sequence continues at coordinate 169,696,548 of CM060963.1, read as the reverse complement.
CACAGCTAGCGAGCAATATATCCCATTAACTGGTAAAGACATTACTTTAAAACCACTACTTTGTAAATTATCATAAAAATTTTGTGAGCATACTGTGCTATTTGATCCCGTATCTATAATTGCATTGTATTGTTTTCCATTTACTCCAATTTTGATTTTAGGTGGATCTCCTACTTTTTCGTTTTTGTTGATTCTATTTTTCCATTCTCTTTTCTTTTGTATCATCATTTGCCTTCCAGGACTATTTATTTCCGAGTACTTATCACAATCATTACTAGGATACCCAGTTCTCACTGAAGGCGCGTTTGACTGGGTCTGGCATTTTCCTGATTTTTATGTATGGCTCCTGTACTATTTCCCGAATTGTTACTTCTGTTTTCCTGCATTAAATTGGGGTTACTTCCTACCATGTTTTCTTTAATGTTAATGGCCTCAACCATTTCTGCATTTTCAGGGGAATTTCGTCCATTAGAACACCTTTCTCCCTGTCTTGGTGACCTCGGTCTAAACTCATTATCTCTGTTTGTCCAATACCCATCATTTGAATTTCTACTATGTCCAAAATAATGTCCCCGGCTACCCCGATCAAATCTATTTGTATTCATATAATTCACCCTTATATTTCTTCCCCTTAGATTACCATTTCTATTTTGGTGATGCCCTTCCTGGTTACATCTACCTTGATTTTCCCACCGGAACAATTCCATCCTTGGTACTGGTCCTTTATACCTTTCCCTAACCTCACTTCTATTCTGATAATACTGTGCCCCTTGCCTGAAAGAATTTACAGTTTCTTTTTCTTGATATTTATTTCCAAATGCGTGTTTTGGCTTATTGACTTCTAAGGCTGATAATAATTCGATCACAGCTGCAATGCTACCGGGTCGGGCTATGATTAGGTAGTGTTGAAGCGTTTCCGGAAAATGTGAAGTAACTATATTTATTAGATCTTTTTCATCCATGGGAGGATCCAACATCTTTGACTTTCTCACTATTCTCATAAAATAGTTGACCATCGATTCCTCCAATCTAGGATTAAACTTTCCATTGCTTAATTCGACTCTAATATTAGCCTGCCTACTAGCCCCCCAATATCTGGTTAAAAAGATGTTCCTAAAGGTCCCGTAATCATTATTGTTACCCATAGAAAGGCCTAGCCAATTGGCAGCATTACCCTTTAGGCACTTTCTTACTATCACCATCTTGTACTCCTCCGGTATATGTTTCACCGTGAAGTACTCTTGTAACCCTTCTATAAAGGCTTTAGGATCATCTGAATCTTCATTTTCAAAAACTGGAGGTGTTATTTCATTTAAGACATGGTTAGGCCAATGTAAATTTGAATTGTCACTTGTCCCTGAGCTATTTCTGAGATCAGAATGGGAATTACTGTTACCCCTATTTTGCATCGAAATGTCAGCTGATACACCTGGTATTGCCTCGTTTCTTGCAGCTTCATTATTAAGATTGCGGTGATTACATGCATTTTCATTTAATTTCAAATTTTCTAAGGCCTCTTTTACATGAGTAATTTTTGTTACTACCCCTTTTATTTGGTCTGTAACATCCTCCAAATTTCTAGCCTGCCTTTCACTTTCTACATCAGATCTTTCCATTCTAACTTTACACCCCTGTAACTCTTCTCTAATTTCTTCCCTGTCTTTATCTAACCTTTGTACTACCTCTTCCCTTTGTTTGTCTAATCTATATGTTACTCTTTCCCTTTCTTTATCTAATTTTTCACTCACTTGTTGACCTAATTTCCTTTCAGAATTCTTTACTTCTTGCCTTATTGTCTCTAATTCTCCCTTAACCTGTTCTCTATTTTCTTTTACTTCACTACTAACTTTATTAATTTCCTCCCTAACTTCTTCCCTAAAGGTTTCTAAAGCTCTCTTCTGATTTTCCAATTGCATTCCCAATTCCTGTTGTCCCTTCTCTAATTTCTGTCCCAACTCTATTCTTAATTCTTTACTAGTTTCATCTATCTTTTCCATTATCTTTTGAAACATATTCTCTGTTTCTGACATAATCGCTGGCCTTTCTGAATTACTACCAAACATTTCTGAGCTACCTATAGGTGTTTCTCTAATGTTCTGAACTTCTACTTCTTGGCATATTCTTCTACCGATTATATTTTGACTACCTTCTTCCATCCTAACTACACTTTTATTACTTTCCGGACTCTCAAAACCTAGAAAATCGCTATCACTGTCTTCCATTTCTAAGCTATTTGCATGTGTTTCTCTACTCACCAATATTTCACAATTTTCACTATTATGATTTTTTTTTTTTTTTTTTTTTAACTGCACTTCAACTTATTCACCACACGTTTCACACGATGTTCTCTGACGATGTTGACATGCTGGGCACCTCCTTTCTTGTTTGCTGGTTCGATGCTGGCTTGGTTGTCCTTCCTATTAGTCACTGGTTCAATGCTGGTCTAGTTCATTCTTGGGGTTGGTCTATATTTCATTTTTCTCTCGACGCCCCACATTGGGCGCCATTTTAAGCGATATGTATTTATTGGTTGCCCCAAGTATGGGATCCAATTTGTAGCGAAAAGTGATGCTTCGTGGTAACGTATCGACCGTTGTCGATTCTTGTAGTTCTGCTCTGGCTATGCTCGAACATGAAACTTTAATCCAGGGTATGCGCGGGTATATTTTATATAGATCACCCAGAATAACTTTGGAGACTATTTATTCTCAATTCTTTAACACATTTCGGGAGTTATGCCGACTTCCAATATATATATCCTCGCAGAGCAACCGCAACTCACATGTGTCCACAGCTAAGTTCTCCACCAATCTGGTAACGCTTACTGACGTCTCCCCACGCTAGGAAAAAACGTTCCTCCCAATTTCAAATTTCATGACGTCATCAAAAGAAAGCCTCGCATCCAAAATACTATTTCATTCCTTTTCACAATTTAGAAATGTCCCTTTCTATTAAAACATGTCCTTTTTTGAATTCCAAATATATAGTTACCTTTCTATGATTAAACAATGTTTTCTTTATATTTTATTAAACATATCGCGCAACTTTTCAGGTTGGCAGACCTGAATTTTGACCGTGAATTTCAAACTAGCTTAGTTTTTCAAACGTTGGCTAACCTTAAATTTTGATGGCAATTTCAAATTATGTGGTATGAAGTCATGACTCGTTAATTTCAAACCAATAATGCATTTATCCTACAAATTTAACGACTATTATTTACTCATATTTTGCTCACCTTACAACACTTCCTACTCTATTATCTACCTATGTTATTACTCAACACTTATCACAAATCTCACATCCGGCAATTAAATTAAAACGTGTCTTTATCAAGCCCATTCGATTTGAATCTAAATTTCGGTATCACGATGTAGTCATTTGGACTTCAGGCTCTCCAAAAAAACCTGAATTAATTAAAGACAGAATAGAAACAGCCCTAAACAAAGTACATGAATGGAGCTCCAAAAAGCTCATGACTATCAATGTGGAAAAAACAAATTATGAATTATTTACACTAAAATACAAACCAGTTAATATTAACATAAATTATAATGGTAAACCACTCAAAGTAGTTGATGATGCCAAATACTTAGGCATCACTTTCGACAGAAAGGTAAGTTGGAAAAAACATATAACAAACATCTCAGAAAAGGTTGAAAAGAAACTGCAAATCCTGAAAAGGTTAGCTGGTGCTAAATGGGGCTGCTCAAGGAGAGTCCTTAACACAACATACAAAATGTATGTTAAACCAAACCTCTTGTACTGTTCTGAAGCTTTAATAACAGCAGCAAATGCTAACATCAATAAACTTGAACAAATACAAAATCAGGCTCTTCGCCTAATCACTGGAGCAGTTAAATCCACACCTATTGATGCCATGCTTGCCTTAACACGGACCCCATCAATAACAACAAAAATAGAAGAACAAGCATTGCTCCAACAGGAGAAAATGTTATGACTGCCAAACTCTAAATGGACAGAAGAGAACTTCCCCCCTTCAATCCTTAAAACTCATAGTAGTTTCCTAGAAAAGGTAATAAAGATTAAATCCAAATTGAACATTCCTAACACCAGAGAAAATCTACTTATAAGAGAAAATCCATTGGAATTATTGCAACCTACCTTCAATTTGGAATTAATAGAGGAAATAAGTAAATCAGACACACCAAAAGAAATACAAAAACTTCTAGCTCTGGAAACAATCAATACTAGGTATCCCACAGAAGAATGGCTGCACATATATACTGATGGATCCTCCAAGGAAAACCTTACTGGAGCTGGAGTTAGGTGTTCACATTTTTCCTTTTATCATTCTGTTGGCAGAGACACAACAAATTATGATGGAGAAATAGAGGCTATACACATTGCTCTCCGACAATTATTAAATCTTCCCTTAAATAAATTTAACAAGGCAGTAATTCTTTCGGATTCTAAAGCTGCAATTCTGGGAATATGTTCAAATACTACAAAGAAGTCAACAAAAATTAGAGAATGCTACAAAATGTTAATACAACTCCAAAAAGTTAATAAGACTGTTCATCTCCAATGGATTCCAGCACACTGTGGTGTCATGGGGAACGAAGCTGCAGACTCACTTGCAAAGAAAGGCACAACAATAAAACAAAAGTCTAAATTCAATTTCTCATATTCCTCAATAAAACGCTTCATCATTAAAAAATTTTCTCATTCATACCTACAAGAAATAGAAACAAATGCCAAAGATAAAAAATGGATTACACTAATCCCCAGAGACCAAGGAAAACAGCGGTTGCAGCCTTCCGACTATTGACAAATCACGACTGCTTAGCAAGTCATCTCTACAGAATAGGTATCTCAGCCGCACCAATATGTGTCCTGTGTAACGATCCAGCAGAAATGAACGAGGACCACTTGAAGACCTGTGAAGGATTAAGATCAGAAGAAACTACAGTTCAAAAGTATTGGAAAGCATGAATGCTAATGGCTTCATTGCCAGATGCAAGGCACTAGAAAACAACAACAACAACAACAAAATGTTAAAATACAGTAGAAGACCGAAATAGTGTGGATTCAGATTTAACACAGGGGAAAGTATGTCCCCCAAAAATATATTGTGCTTTTTATTTAAGTGTTCATTTCTTATTTTTGAAAGCTAAGTTTACAATTTTCTTCAAAGAGCAGTACTAGAATTTATTTTTTGCTACTCCTAGTGTGGACTTGGCTACTGTGACCACTGCATTCCTAGCGTTGACCTTGGCAACTGCATTGCTAAGAATTTCCCAAAGTAACGAGACATGCACATGGAAGAAGATATTCTACATATTAGTGAATCAGACTTCTACAATGGAATGCGGGTGGTCTCACACAAACAAAAAAAGTAGAACTGAATAAAATTGTATTTGATTATAACATTGATATATTTGTAATACAAGAAGCAAATCTAACAAATGACCAACTTAAATACTTCAATTTTACTGGATTTTTACTGCACTTACTACCCAAAAATAGACAGATAAGTAGTGGAATATTAGTTGGAGCCAAAAGGATATTAAAACCTCCTTTGAAATTGTTAAAGAAATGGATAACACAGATAAAAGTGAATTAATAAAGCTAAATTTTTGGGATAACAAAACACATCTACATTTATACAGTATTTACAATCCTCCCAGGAATGTACCGGATCTCTCACTTATTGACCAATTAAATAAAACAATCGTAATTGAGGATTTCAATGCCCATTCCAAAAGATGGGGTTATGAAAAAGTGGATTCTACAGGGAAGATAGTGGAAGAATTTTTGAATACCACAACTTTTGAACTGATTTATAGTAAAGAAGATCCCACAACCTTCATACATTATTCTGGAGCGGGCAGTAACCCAGACCTCTTGTTAGCTACAACAGATATTGTTTCAAAAATTAAAAAACAAGTTATAGAAGATCCAAGTTCTGGTCACAGAGCGGTAATTGCTGATATAAAACTAGAGAATACAAATAACAGTCAAGGTCTTACGAATCTGTATTGGAACTTCAAAAAAGCAGATTGAAACAAATATAAAACTGAATTAGAACATAAATTTAAAGAACAAACAAACTCACAGCTGCATGACCAACCAGATCATATGAACAAAGAATTCTGTAAAGTCATCCTAGAAACTGCAAAAAAACATACTCCTCGTGGAAGAATTAAAAATTTCAAACCCTTTTGGAACCCCCAGTTAGAAGAACTGAAAAAGCAAAGGGATATAGCTAGAAATACAGCTGAACAAACAAAAAACATATCAGATACACAAATATGGTGGAAGAAATGTGCCTCATTAAAAAAAGAAATTAATACTGCTAAAAGAAATCACTTTAATAATTTCTTAGAAAAAATGGATTATAGGACAGATGGTAACGAAGCTCATAAGTTCATAAAAAATGTCAAGGACAGGAAAGAAAACAACAGCACACCTATCATATACAACAATAAAATGTTAGTAAATGATGCAGTCATAGCCGAAACATTCAATAAATATTATGCTAATGCACACAAAGTAACAAGAAATAATAAAAAGGAACGTAAAGAATTTAAGAAAGATTCGAAACAAGAAAGAGAATGTAATCCTAACACTCAGTGCAATATCTTTTTTCAAAATTTTAATATGCAAGAATTGAACATTGCAATAAATAATCTAAAAAACAAAAAGTCTCCTGGACCAGATCACATACATCCAGAGTTCACAAAAAACCTTGGAAAAACAGCAAAACAACAACTACTGAAACTCTACAATCTATCCTGGAAAACCACTGTACCTGCTGAATGGCGAAAAGCAATAATTGTCCCACTCTTGAAGAAAGACAAAACAGCATCAGAAATAAAAAATTATAGACCAATAGCTCTTACCAGCATAATAGCAAAAGTGATGGAAAGAATGGTGTCAAACAGGTTAAATTGTTATTTATTTATGCCAACAAACTTACTGTTGGTGTTTTTAAACACACAAGCCGTGTGTGGGCAAAGTTTAAGAGGTAGAACTGGAACTTAAAAATTCAATGCCACAACTGGGATTTGAACCACAGACCTTCTGCTTGCCGGGCGGACGCTCTACCACTGAGCTATTGTGACAAACTGCCAGAATGGCATTAAATTCTCAAGTTAGTTATGGTTTCTAGAATCACAAAATTTAATATCCCCATGTCAAGCTGGATTCAGAGAGTTCCACTCTACAAATTAACAAGTCTTACTTCTCAGTCAAGAAATCAAAGACTCCTTCAATAGAAAAGAAGATAATTTATCAGTTTTTATTGATTTTCAAAGCGCATATGATTCTATATGCAGAACAAAACTACTAAAGAAAGTAAAAAAAATAGGGATACAAGGTCCAATGTTTTCATGGCTATGTCATTTCCTAACACAACGCTTTATTGCTACCAGATATGGAAGAAATATATCTAAATATAAACAAATACACCGTGGCTTGCCACAAGGTGCAGTGGTCAGCACTACAGTTTTTAATATATTTATTAATGATCTACCACAACAAATACAAGAATCAGGCGTGAAGTGTGCACTATTTGCTGATGACTTGGTAATGTGGACTTCAAAACCAAAAAGCAAAAGTACAGAACTGGAAAAAACCATGCAACAATCCTTAACCAACTTACAGAGGTGGACCAAAGAAAATTTAATGACTGTTAATACAACAAAATCAAACTACCAAATGTTTTCACTAAGAAAAAAACCACTAAAAATAAAACTAAATTTTGAGGGTCAACAATTACCAGAAACAAAGGAAGCAAAGTATTTAGGAGTTACATTTGATACCAAACTTACATGGACCAAACAAATAGAAAATGTAATACAAAGAGCAGAGAGGCGCCTTTCACTGTTAAAACGTCTAACAGGAATGAAGTGGGGATGTTCCAGAGCAACGCTTAACACAACATATAATATATATATAAAACCATTGTTTACTTACTGCAGCGAAGTTCTTGTAACAGCAAACACAAAAAAATTCAAATCTTTCAAAACCAAAGTCTGAGATTAATTACAGGTGCTATCAAAACCACACCAATAGCAGCTATGGAAATACTAACCAACCAATATCCCATTGAATATGAAATAGAAAAAGCGGCTCTTATTCAACACGAAAAGTTGATCAGACTCCCATTCAATACATGGCACAAGAGAAAGTTTACACATACACTAAAGACTCAGGGGAGCTTTCTTTCCAAAATTCAAGACATCAAGAAGGATGTACACCTTCCTAATTCAAAGGAAAACTTCATATCTAAAGTCAATCCAACACATACATTAGACATCACATATTATTTACACCTGACAGAAGAAGTTAAAAAAAGTGATACTCCAACTAGTGTTCTAAAATTATTGGCATTAGAGACAATCCATACTAGGTTTCCAGAACATGAGTGGCTCCATATTTATACTGATGGATCATTTATATGAAACAAAGATGGAGCAGGTGCTGGAGTCACATGTCACCTCTTTTCCTATTACAAATCTTTAAGTTATGGAACTACTAACTTTGATGGAGAAATTAAAGCAATTCGAATGGCCCTACAAAATCTTTTGTACAGAATTTCACATTTTCAGCAAGCAGTTATTCTCTCAGATTCCAGGGCAGCAATTATAGCAATTACTTCCAAGTTGTCACCAAAAAACCAAACTATTATAGAATGTTGGAAGATGCTTAGCCATCTAACAGCACTTCAAAAACACCTAGTCTTCCAATGGATACCGGCTCACTGTGGACTGAGTGGTAATGGGAAAGCTGATTTTCTTGCAAAAAAGGGTACCAGCGGTGTACAAAAATCTATAGTTAATTTACCATTTTATGCAGCTAAAAGATTAGTCAACTCTGAATTCAAAAACATTATTGCAAAATATTACTATGAAAAATCAAAGAATAAAAGATGGGAACTACCAAACATTCAAACAGTGATTCCTGAGTATCCTCGAAAAACAGCAGTTGCAACCTTCAGGTTGATTACAGGACATGATTGTCTGGCAAACCATTTAAACAGAATTGGGATATATTCTTCACCACTCTGTCCTCTATGTGATCTGCAAGAGGAAATGGATCGAGACCACCTTCAAATATGCCCGGGCACTTCTAATGCCCCATCCATCAGTGAAAAATATTGGAGAGCAAGAGGATTAATGACTTCATTGTCAGAAATCCAGCATTAGCTAACAACAACATATTAGTGAAGTGATAAGTACCATAAACAAGTTGTATGGAGGAGCAAAGTGAATCAAACAGTATTCATCTCCATTTTGCCACAATCAAACAATATGCGGAGAAAAAATGTAAATAATACCACAAACAAACTTCCTGAATTCTTTAAAACAATGCCAAATTAGGTTAGTGTAAAAAGGGTACAATGTAATTGATCAAATTGTGTAAGCTACGCTATTTCATAAAAATGTGAAAATATTTGGTAAAAACGTTAAAATATTTCATTTAAATTCAAGGAAATGAAAGAACATTATTAATTTGTGTTTGGCATCATATCTATAAATCTAAACCTTTTATGTGACTCCATGAAAAAACTAGAAATTTTAACAAATCTTGAATGAAATACTTAAGGAGCTGCAGGCTTTTGAAATGAAATTAGTTCATTACCAGGGCTAAAAGACAAACTTAAAAATTTGTTTGAGAAAACCATGGTTTTCAAAAACTGTGTAGAGTGGCTCAAGCCATGGAAGGAAAACAAGTAGGTGATTTAGAGCGTGTGAGTGTCAGTGACATCCCTTTGTTTAAATATGCATGTCTGACACCCTGTGATGTGGAAAGATCATTTTCACAACATAAAGCAACAACAAGTAAACCAGTGTTTTCAAAATGAATCAATTGCAGTGTACAGTGCAACAAAGAGTGTTTATGTATGATACCTATGTGCTTCCATAACCTTGTAGGGAAGTTGTAAGACAATTTGAAACTAAATCCCCTGCCATGATACTCTCTCTGAGTGGTGAGACCATTCGTTTGCTGGTAAATAAATTCAGGGAGACAGGATCAATTTGTGATAGGAAAAGAAAGGTAAATTGACATGTGCTTATAGAACAGAAATTAGACGAAATCTGGGAATGGTTAGAATGGTCACCTCAAAAATCTCTTGGGCAGCTTGCACAAGGAAAAATTAAAACAAAATATCAAGACAGAAAATAATGCTATTTTGGAACCTGCACTAATGAAAATTTCCTCAGAAGATGCCATAGATGTGTTGATACAGATGGATGGCATTTCTTACCTGCTGTGATAAGGAATGTGTTGTGCTTATTCTGATAATTGTTAATGTGATTTGAGATTTGATTTGATGTGCATGCGTGTGTGACCAGGGATGGGCCATGTGACTGCCAGTCAAGTTTTGTAGTAAACATACTGTACATACTTTTGTACTACAACATAAATTTTGACCACGTTCTTAAACAATGTCTCAATTATTTCCATTGTAATATGTTATAAAGGACAATAAAGATTTGATTTGAGTTTAAAAGGACTACATTTTAATTTTAGTAACACGAATGTTATTTTTTTATGCCAAAACACACAAGCCATGTGTGGACAATGTTTGAGAGGTAGAATCAGAAATGATTAGCTGTGGCATCAAATTTTTCAGTTCTGATTCTGCCTCTCAAATACCACAGTCATCTGCAAATAATGAAAAATAAAAAACATTCATCTAAAGAACATTTATTGCTCCTCTGAAGAGAGATCATACAATTTCATTGACATCATACATCATTTCTTCACAAAAGTTTAAAATTTACATAAAGAAACAAGTCAACAACTTCATGTGCAACATTTGCTTCTGGACCAGAAGTTTTGGTACTCTATCTAACAGTACAAGGTATCTAACAAAGTGCATGTTCTTGTTATGATGGTGGATGTAGTGACACACAATTTATATTGGATAATGGTGAATGGCTTGTGCAAACTTTTATTATTAATGAAATGACACTCTCATGGTTAAGTAAAACTCAAGCCTTGGACCCCATTGTACATGTTTCATGTACAGCTCAATCTTGTAATACTGCAAATACTTTGGTTTTTAATTTGAAACAACGGGTTTTTTCTTACTTTTGCTCAGCAGATCTTGTGAGCGAGCTTAAAAATGCAGGTATGGATTAAATGAAGGTGCTTGAAAGCAGTGTTGACATTAATTCATTTGACAAAGGTACACATAAAATAGTTTCTCATAAAAATAAGTTGTGAATGTTAAGTACTGTACTTCTTTTTTGTTTCTCATTTACAAACACTGGCATAGCTATGACTATTTTGATAATTGTATATTATTGTGTAGTAAAATGGTAATACGCAGATTTTAGCAAATGGTACGCCTGTGTACCTCACCACTAAGGACATGTTAATGCTCATAGCAAGTCTTTGTTCACAATCGCAAACTGAACTTCTCTATTTCATACATTAAAACAGCAGCATCTGTTAAATGCAGATCTTATCAGCTACATCCAAGCATATTGTATTAAAAATAAAAACCTTTCAAATAATACAAAATCACTGCTCATAGTTCACATCTATAGTAACCTTTAATTAATAAGATAATAAATACAAGGTAATGAATGAGGTGATTTATGTACAGCATTGTAAAAACAAAATGTCTGTGAATATATTGTAACTGTTACCACTGCTTGAAAAAGAAAAAGAAGGAAAGAAAGCCCTATGGCACATAAACGTCATTTCCTATCTAATAAAAATTGAAAGTTTAAATTTGAATATCCACTTTCTGAGCGATAACATCAACAAATAAAATATAAGCTTTGATGGCTCAAAGTGGATTTCTGTCTAACCAGCACTAGAATAGTATTTTTACCGTACTACTGTAAGTACTAGTAATTTTGAGTTAAGATCTAATGCATCTTATTCGTCTCTTTCCATCCCTGCTTCCCGGCCACCATTCTTCCAACAACACTGCAGCAAGGTGCAGCCTTTTCTAGCATAAGTTCTCTTATTTACTACTTATCACATTAGTCAACCATTAGCTCAAAATGAACTGATCCTCGCCTCTCTGCACGATCATGGTTGATATTGTGAGCCCATGCTTTGCATTCTATGTTGATCAGCACACCAGCTGAAAAAATGAAAGTAGATTTGTTATGGTTCTATTCAAGACAACAGTGTTATCTATGATTATAGTAGAAAATCAAATAAATGTATGTACCTATTAGGATAGTATTATACCTCAAAGAGTCTTAGTAGTAATGGAGCATATTTTGCTTTTTGTTTACAAAGATGTTCATTTCATGATTATCTTAATATTAATTTAGACCCTAATGATAAATCGTACAAAAGCCTAAAAGAGGTGTTTAATTCATATAATATAAAAGATTTAATACAAGAACCCACTAGAGTAACTGCTAATACCTCATCTACCATAGACCATATTGCATCAAATGTAACAGAAATATCTTCTGTCATGTTATAAACTCATATTTCTGATCACTATGCCCAATTAACTACCTTTAATGTAGCTTACCATGGGCTAGACAGTAGAGAAAGAAGAATTGTGAGGGACTTGAGTAATGAAAATTTAAACAATTTAACAAATAGTTTAGCTGTAATAGATTGGGAAAGTGCATTAGGTGAGTGTGGTAATGTAAGTGATAAATGGAGTCAATTCTATAATTTATTTAAATTGAATTTTGATGCTACATGTCCAAAAATAAATGTGGATGTAAACAATATTGGAAGAAAAAGAGTAAAATTACCTTTAACAACGATGAAACTGAAAGAAAAAATGAAAGATATTGTGACTTTGGTGGGTGTAAAGTAAAGAAGACAGATGTAGTCGAGATAAAGAAACACTTTTATTTCCGTAAACAGTAACTTTGTACACTCGTTGCAACACCAAAAAAGTCTTTACCGATTCACCAACAGCACGGCTCCGAATTAGTAACACAAAAACTGTCCCTTCTCACACTTTACCGCTATTTATATCTCCCAGGCACTATTCTGGAAACTTCAGGAAAGTTCAGTTATTATTGCGGTGAAATACAAAGCAGAAAATTCCAGAAGTCTCTATCCCTTTCTCTCTTTCGGCAAGCGCCCCAACAATGCAGCCATTCGGCCATTAATTCCCTTCGGCTCCTTTGCAGTAGTGCCGACAATAATGCGATGGGCGACACTATGTATATTTTGTATAAAAGTTCATCACTTGAATACTACAAAAATAGATATAAAGCAGTTAGATGTGAGTATCTCAAGAATTTAAAAGCTGTTAAAATTGATGCATATAGAGAGAAGATGCGGAAGTTAAAAAATGTCAGCAAAACAGCTTGGGGTGTAATAAATGAAGCTTGAAGATATACTGGGTTACATGAAAATATAAAATTAAACCTAAATGGGGATGTGGTTAATGATCCTGTTACTATAAGCCAAAAGTTTAACGACTATTTCATAAATATGCCCACGCACCCGGCTAGTGGGGGAAATTCTGTAAATGTAAACACTACAAGCAATTCCTCCTTCTTTCTCAAACCAGTCACAGAAGATGAAATCATTAAGATAATCAATAAGTTACCAAATAAAAAGAGTAGAGGGTGGGATGAAATTAGCTCATTTTTACTAAAAAGATGTAAATGTATATTTGCAAAACCATTAACTCATTTAATTAATTTCTCAATAGAACAGGGACAGTTTCCAGAAATGTTGAAATTAGGAATAATTAGGCCGATATTTAAAAAGGGAGATTAATTAAGTATTGATAATTATAGACCTATAGCTTTAACATCTGAAATAGCCAAATTGTTCAAAAGGAGTTTGTTGTTAAGATTAGATAACTACTTGAGTGAATTTAATATATTACAGAACTTTCAACATGGATTTAGAAAAGGGAGATCCACCATTTCAGCTATTATTCAGTCCATATATGAAATAATTGAGAACCTAGAAAATAATGAGAAGGTCCGTACATTATTTTTTGATTTATCTAAGGCCTTTGATTCCGTCAACCATAATATTTTAATTAGTAAATTGGAAAACTATGGCATAAGAGGATTACCCTTGGATTTAATTTGTAGTTATCTGATTGGAAGAAAGCAGTTTACCGAAATATCGTACAAAAAAGGGAGATACATACAAAAAGTAAAATCAGATTTGAAAACTGTGAAGTACCACAAGACTTTAAATCTGTAGCTGAAGTTTCTAAACAGCAATTTGGAAGGAAGTTGAGGATGTATCTGATTAATAAATATTTATACGACTTGAAGGAAATTTGAGAAACCAGTTTGTAAATATGTAATTGTATTTCTGACATGTCCAAAATCATATGGATGATAAACTGGATGAAATAAATATTATTATCATCATTGTCATCGTCATCGCCATTGCCACCGCCACCGCCACCGCCACCGCCACCGTCACCGTCACCGCCACCGTCACCATCATTATTATTCATTTTACTATATTCTGTAGCTCCAAAATTTGATGCTTTAAACATCAATGGCAGTCGAATGAAGATATAAGCCAAGAAAATAAAGAAAACAAGATTTAATGTATACCATTAGTATAACATATTATGTATTGCATTCACATTACTTTCTCTACTCACTTTTGTCCTAAATAAAAGCTTATTTTCTGTATACTTCTTGTTCATCAACACATTTTGATGCTGGTATAAAATGGGTATGTAGGCTAAAGTGACACACAGATTCTTAAAAAGTGGATTGCTATATCATGGCTTTGAAATACAAAGTTCCTTGTACAAACCCATGAGAAAAATCTGATGTGTTGCCCTCACATGACTTTCTCTACTCACAGTTCTACAAGCTATTCTTACAAAAGCTTGTTTTCCCATTTACTTCTTGTTAACCAAGATAAACTTTTATTACACATTTACACATTTTGTTATAGTATAATAAGAAGAATATAGTAAACTGAAGTGATGATTAGATTTTTACAAGTCAGGTCACTATACAATGACTTTGAAATGCCATGTTCCTTGCATGACCAATAGAAAACAATGGCTACAAGTATTTGGAAATTCACATCAATAATAAATAATATCTCGCAAATGGCTAACACAACAAAAAAGGCTTAACATAAATTGTGTGTCGTGATGAGATGCACAATTCTTTTGAAGGAAGCTTTTGTCTATCCTTTACAATTTATCAATTATACAAAAGTCATTCAGAAAGCATTAAAGACTACTTGCAGAAAATTCATGATGTACATGTGAATTTAGTAAATCAGAAAGAACAGAGAGGATAAACTTTGAGAGCAAAACTTGTTTGAATCTGCATAAAATAGTAAAAGGAAATTGGGGATGGGACAAATATGTAGGTAACTATCATCAATTTGGAAAAAGAGGTCTTGTGTGGATGTGCACTGAGTCGTTATTTCTAAAAGGATTAAGGGAAGGTTTGTGAAAGGTTATATTTTGTACAGGAAATTAGAGACACCTGCTATTATTTAACAGAGTGAGCGTGCAATGGTAAAATCTGTTGTGTACACTCACGTGAATTTCTCTGCTTACTCTTGCACAAGCTATTCTTAAAAATAAACTACTTTGCTGGAAGATTTTGCTTGCACTGAGGTGTAATAATATCTAGATAGTAAAGCAAATGCAGTTATGTTTATTGTATTGTATCCAGACAAACGTTTGAAGACATGCTTTGATTACGTATTTCCTTATAGGTACAATGGGTTTAGGAGAACACAGTATGTAGGCTTAAGCAGTAGTCAAATTTTTAAGAGCTGACTGCAATGTGAGGGCTTTAACATTCCGGTCTCTTTGCATGGTCAGGACATAAAATAATGAATCATGACTTGATATTTGAGGAAAGTGTAAGTATTTGAAAATTCAAACCAATAACAAGGAATATCTTGAAAGTAGTTATCTCCAGGAGAAAAAAAATTATTTGACATAAATTGTGTGCTTTAATGAGATCTACATTTTTTGTGTAGCACAACAATGGCTTTGTATTTTTATTGATGATTCTTAGTTGTCAAACCAAAATGAAACAGGTGCCTTCTACAAACCTCTTGGATTTGGTACCACAAATTATGATGGAGAAGTCGAAGCCATATCCACAACACTTCAAAATGCTCTTTACAGAAAATCCCAGAATGCAATGATTCTTTCTAACTCAAGAGTAGCTATTTTAACTATAAAATCCACTTTAACACTAAAAAACAATGAAGTCTCGAGTGTTGGACAAGTCTATTTCATCTCACCAAATTAAAGAATAGTTTTTCAGTAGTGACCAGAACATTGTAGACTTTGTGGCAATGACAACACCATTTATCTAGCCAAAAAGGGATGCAGAAGTATACAAAAGCCTGTTACACAACTATCATTCCACACAATAAAAATAATTATAAACTTACAATTTCAAGAAATGATTACATAGTATCACTCTAAAATTTCAAAAGATAAAAGATAGGAGTCTATCACAGGGTATCCCTGCATATCTAAGAAAAAGTGCAGTTGCAATCCTTAGACTATTCATGGCAAAGCATCTCCATAGGATTGGGATTTATTCTTCACCACTTTACCCCTTCTGTGATCTTCAAGAGGAAATGGATCAAAATCATCTTCAATGCTGTCCAGGTATGATCAATATGGCATCATTGAGTGAAAAATACTGGAGAGCAAGCAGATTAATAGTTTCATAATCAGAAATCCAGCATTAGCCAACAACATTATTTTTTGTGTACTAAAATGTTGTCTACCTTCTAAGGTTTATCAGTTGTGCAAGAAGAGCATTTAAGAGGTTATTCAAATAACCTCATAAGTGTAATATAATTCAAAAAATATATTATATATAATATAACTCAAATCATTCAAATTGTATTTCATTTGTCATGAAAATACCTTATGAGCTCAGGGTGGGCAAGCTGTGCCACCCACATGTGACTTAGTCTCAATCTTGACCAGACCTCTCAGTAGTACCACAACATGCCAACATGGATGACCCAAGAGCCACTACAGTGGTAGACCCTTCAGCCCATAATGCATGAAAGGCAGGGCAGGTTGAATGATAGGTAGTGTTGTTTTGGTGAGATTAATTTTGCTTCTCTAAATGAACAATTAAAAACCGGTGTATAAGTCTATATTTTTGTAAGTTTTAAATCCATTTTACTTACTGACAGGTTTTTCAAAGAACACTGCAACCAAAGGACTAAGGTAGCCATCCTCATTTGTGAATGGGAAGAAGTAGCCTGGAAAACCTCTCTGTGGGATATACTGCATGGCCCCAATATTCTCCACATCTGCTGGATTTTCTCCTTCACAGCTGATCCATACAGTGTTCAGCTAGAGAGCAAAAAATTCTTTCCTTTAGATTTGCTAGTGCTAATATCACTAAGAGTGCTGTAAGGTTAGATAAACAGGTACGATATTATGTGAGACTTTTATTATACTAGAGCAATTTCTCTAATGCACACATCCCTTCAAAATATAGTGTAAGAAGTTGAATGATTCTGAGAAAATATGATGTGTTAGATTCACATGATTTTCTTTACCCTCTGTATAAAAACTATTCTAATGAAAGTTTATTTTTCCATCTGTTTCTTCTAATTGTGATAAACCTTTGCAGAAACAGCTGCATTACATATTTCGAATGTTTTTTGTTTGTTTGTATTTTATTTATTTTCATAGGAAACCTCAATTAATATATGTACTGGGTGTCCCAAAAAACACCAACAATGCTTAATATGTTGTGCAGGATGGCAAACTGATCAATTTTCAGATAGGAACCCTGCCAGAAATGCATGGTTTGGACGCTGAAGAGCATCAAAGTTTGAGAACAAACAGTTGTGACAATTTGTTAACATTCGTTTTGGTATCTTAATATGGAAGGTATGCTACCCTTTAGCCATCTGTGTATTGGGATGAACGACCTGAGTATAATAACATTCCTGTGCCTGCACTAAATTCCTCCATAGAGTCTTTGGTGCACATCCTACTTTGTTACCAGTAGTTTCCAGTACAGTAACATTTTAACAGCAGTGTGACACGTACCAATACACAGCTGCTGAAATGGCCTACTTGAGCTCCAACACACTTTGATGTAAATGTGCAGAATCACCTCAACGTCACATATTCACATTTATCAACTGGTAAAGGTGGCCCAGTTCCATGACCAGCATGGTACCTCTCAACTACATTTATTAACCATTGTGTAATTACAAAAATATTATCTATTACTCTCTTATTTTTCCTAAAACCCACTTGGAGATCAGATATCTTTCCTTCCTCCTCCCCCCAATTTTGCACTCTTTCGGCCAAGATCCCAGTATAAATTTTACCTAATATTGATAGCAACTAATTCCCCTGTAGTTTGCTGGATTATTCACATCACCTTTGTTGTTAAATATTGGGATCATTATTGCTGTTTTCAAACTGCTAGGTACATTACCCCCTTCAAAAATTGAATTTAGTATCTTAACTAGCAATCTTAATCTGCTTGCATTTAGGCTCCATGGTTTCCAAAACTCTCCTGGTATATCATTGATACCATATGCTATGTTCCTCTTTAATCTTTTAATTTGCTCCCTTACTTCCCCTATTTCTATCTGCTTATCTAATTGCTCAATACAGTTATTTTCCATTATCAAAATATTTGCTTCTTCCATTGTTCCCATCCTAAAAGATTTTTGAAATAATTTAGTCACTCGTCTGCACTTATGTTGTTTTCCCTTGTTCTAGACTTGTACAACCTCTTAATTAAAGCCCATATTGTTTTATTGTCATTAACTGTTGCTGTCTCATACAACTTTTTATCCATTTTCTCCCCCTATTCTTTCTTCTTTGCTTCCAAGAAATTATCCCCATTTTTTAATCATAAACGCCTCTCTTTCTTTTTGGCCTTCTGTTTGTCTCCACTTTCTTAGCTCCCTTAAAACTCTTTGTTTCGTCATCCTACAGTCCTCACATACCATCCCTTCTGCCAACCAACCAAATAATCCTTCACTTTCACCCTAGCACTTTCTTATTTCACTAACATTTTTAGCTTTAAAATGGCTTCTTCCACACCATTTTCTTTCAATAGCTTTAAAATGGCTTCTTCCATTCCATTTTCTTTCAATGCTTCCTCTACTCCTACTACTCTAATTGTTCCTATGTCTGACCTTTAGAAGAACTTATGTCTCATCCTCCGCCCATTTATATTTTTCGATTTTAATTCCTCTTTGGTTCTTGCTTTTTATTTCTCTTTTATTCATGCTAAGAAAAATTGCCCTTAACAGAAAATTATTACTAGAACAAACTATATTCAAGACTTCAAAATCTACAACATATTTGCCCAAATCTACTGAATACAATATATAGTCTAACATGTTCTGACTGTTTTTATTTACAAAAGAAAATTCTCCCATATCATCTTTCTCCTTTACCCCATTACACATCACCATATTGAGCTCCTCACAGAGTCCTAACAACTTCTTTCCTTCACAGTTCACTACTTTGTCCTTGCTCATTCTTCTTTCCATCTCTTTTTCTCCTCCCATTTGCTCACACTTGCAGTCTATTAATTTTATTTGACTTGCTCCTACTCTTGCATATAATAAAGCTACTATCCAAATGTCTATTAGTTAATTCTTCAATATCTTGTCTTATCAAATTAAATAGATTTGGGTTATAAAATTGGGCAGGATTTAAACCACTGCAATACATACCCCTTCCTTTCTTCCTATTCCACTTAATACACATCGCAACACCGAGCTCTCTCCCAACTCTTTACACATTTGCTTTAATTTGTGAATCCTTCTTAACGAACAATTCTAACCCACGTGATACTTGTACTCTTTCTTTTTTGTTCCACTCTACTCATGAAAAATCAAATCATTCATTTCGATTAAATTATTGTTCGCCAACTAAGTTTTTACCACCCCTATCACATCTCCTAATCTTAAAAACTACATTATGTCACCATTCTTTAACTTTTCAAACAACCCTTGTATGTTCCAGGATATAACCCACAATGCCTTATCCTATACCAAACTCTTCCTCTCAAACCTGAATTTCTGTATTTTAGCCTTGCTCCTTATCACTCTTGTGCTGTCCACAAGTAGTCCATCTAGTCTATCTTCACTTGTAGAATATGCTTCCTTCTGGTGATGAAATAATGTTAAGCTCCACCTCTTCTTCTCTCCCACCATGTCTCTCAGCTGTCCCCAAGGTCGCACTGCGTGTGTCATCTCTCTGTTGTTTTTCCAGTGCATCTTGCTTGGCCAGTGACATCATCAGCTCTTCCCTCCTTTCTTCTCCGCCACTGTTGTCAACACCATCAACACTTAGTTTATTTACCCTTGCTTCATTTTCCTGACATCTTTTGGGTACGTTCTCTGCATTTACACATTTCTATGTATGCCATAGCACATTCACAAAAACAAGTGTGGATAATTCCTCATGGGTGGTAGTGCAGATGCAATTTTTGATGTTATCCTTCAGTACATCAATAGAATGAGAATTCTGCCTCTGCATTTTTCCATTCAGGCACCCCTATAAATAAAAGTACATGTTGACAAGTCTGGTGACTGCAGTGGTCATAAGCCTTTGCTCACAGTCTCTCTTTAGTAAACATCTGATGAATACAGGTAAGTGACCTCTCAGATGTGCGACATGTTGCATATGTTGCTGCATCTTGTTAAAAAAGCAGTAAATATACTCCCCTTCTGTTAGTTATGGATAAATTTCATCCAGAAAGGTCAAGTAGACATCTATGTTAATTATGATATCAAAGAATATTGGACCCATAATGCATTTTGCAGTCATAGTACATCCCCATTGATCTTTTGGTTGTGTAGTAGTTGCTTGAACAACAGATGAGGATTTTGTGTTACCTAATACCTACTGCTCTGGGAGTTTACATATCATGACAGATGATGAACATCAGTGGGTCTATATGATCAGCTATAACAATATTCAACAACCAGTGGCAGAAATTTACACATTTATCACAGTAGGGTTGCTTCAGTTGCAGTACAACTGCCCCTCGGTATGGTTTTCATTTCAAAGCCTTTAACACATTTCCACAAGTTCTCCTACTGTTGAGCCAATCTCATAGTAAACTTTCAAGAGTTTCTAGTCATCATTTCATTAATTCGTGTCATTAACTGAGGTGTCTGGACCAAAGAAGTTCTGTTCTTGTTGCATTTGTAATGGATCCAGTCATAAGCTATTTTTGCACCAAATCTTAAATGTTGCTTTTAACTGGTACCAGGAGAAGTGAATATTTGCTCTTGAATAGTGTCATGGTTCCTTGACATAGATGGTCTATATGTATGCCCCTACAGTTAATATTTGCTATGGTATTGACTAAGTCATGCTTGTTTACTGTACATGAAACAGGAAACAAAGCTTATAAATTATTGTCAATCATTTATTAGAAGCAACAACAACAAAGAGACCAAACATGCTGAAGAAATGATAGCTAACATAATTTCTTTCCAAACCATATGAAATGAGATGGGGTCGGTTTTATTTGCCCAACCCTGCATTAACACCCTTAGAAAGTCTACAATGCTGTAAAAGTGATTAAACATTTCAGGTGTGGTATGTGTCATAGAGAGAGAAGTGTATGAACTATGCACACTGTCATGATGATATGAATGGTTCAAAATGGACAGAACATCCCATAAAGGCATTCTACCACTGGGCATTTTTCCATAACTTATTTTTTTAATATAATTATTGTTAATTGCAAATACCTTTAACATAAACAAACCTTTACCAAAGACTTAATATAGAAACAATGTGGCGTTTGACAGAGACAAGAAAAAGGAGAGGAGGTCTATAGCATAAATAACCAAACATGGGTGTGACTCTTAGAGGCTCCCATGTATTTGGCACTCCTAAAGTTCAGTTTCTTTTCTGGTGATCCTAATATAGTTAAGGGATATTGTTTCCAATTTGATGAAAAATCACATAACAGTTATGTAAATATTGGCCTCCTTTCCTACTTCTGAGACTAGCTAATGGTAGCCCAACACAGATACAAGTTTTAGGGGTATAAATGCAGATATTTATATTGATAATTGAAGACAGTATATGAACAATATTACATCAATATTAGTGGACTTATAATTTTACTTATTAAGAGTCATATGTTTTCAGGTGGCTAGTATCTCCAAGTAGGTATGGCACACAAAAGCCATATGTGATTATTTTCTATGAGAGCATGGAGTGGAAGATGTAATGCAGAACGGGCAGCCTAGTGGTAGCAAATGTTATATCAAAACTGAGTTCAAATGCTTTCTGCAAGGCCAATGACCTCATACTACCTAGGGCAGCAGGTCGCGCATTAAGGTGTGAAGAAAAATGGATAGGTAGTGAATTATGTGTTAGTCTGTGGGAAAACTGTTAGATGAAGAGTTGAATTTGAATTGTTATAAGCTATGTATAA